>CM068832.1:66046604-66519993 GCA_028554795.2 Sinohyriopsis cumingii | reverse complement strand
TGATCAAATAAATGTCTGATTCAAGAAATCACAAAATCCTGAGTTTCCACTTACCCAACTCTTTAGCATGCAGATAAAAGCTTTGGTGATCATCACAGACACTTTACGACTAAGTTACAAGTGGAACCAACAAATCATAATACAGTCTAAAACTGTAATTTTTTTTGTTGCTTTGTTATACAAAACTATTTCAAAACTAAACAAAAATCTGGCATGGTAACTTTTGTAGTACCTTACTAAGACATATATAGGATTCCTTTAAATTAAGTCTGCAGTATATTACTATGACAGATACAGGAATTCTTTGAGTGAAGTACTTACTGTCCCCTTTACATTTGAGTTCACCCAGCATATGCTGACCAATCTTATTGTCGTTGGGCGTTCCTGTATCCCCAAAGTACATCTCCAGAACTGGCAGATAATCCTTGTGTTGTAACAGACCCTGGTCGTTAGTGTTATGTCCTGAGTCACAGTTACACGTGGTGCTGGCCCCCTCGCACCCTTCCTCAAGCAAACCACATGCACACTTAAAGGATCCTGGAGCCGCACCACCCCAGTAATACATCGGCTGTAATCATACAAGTGCAAAGATACTTTACAAGATTTCAGTATATAAATATTTGCTATGTTGGTTACTGTTATGATTAATTTAAAGACATAAACGGATCAGTGAGAAACGTTATGCGTGTGAATCATAAAGTAATCAGGTATTTACAAGCCATTTGTGTAATGTAGGCATAGAGTAGGACCATTTCATTTTAAAAACGTAGAGAAATAGGAGGAAAATTGAATATAAAAATACATGCATCCCGAACCCCCAGAGGTATAACAGTAATTACTGGTATTTTAAATGACAAAAAAAGTGTAATTTGCACGTAAAAATTGCAATCTATACATTACATGCCAGAATTAAAGCATGCATGAAAAAGATACATTTTTACTATTAATCTTTCTGCGGTTCAGAGGTCTCGTCAGGATTTTAAAACTAGGAGTCCTGGACTCCCATTTTGGTAAAAATAGGAGTCCCACCATAAAAAGTTGCAGTCCCTTCTTTCCTACAGGATCAACACAGACGCGGTTGCATATATTTTTAGATGGAGAGGTTTTCGTAATGTTATCACTCACTTTAATATATTATAGCTTCATTACAACAGTCCATTGACAGGATTGAAAATTTATGGTTTATTTATTTGTCTATGTCCTTGTAGTAATATTAGGCAATGGTTAAATAGTATCTGATTTGCTGTTTTTCCCCCCGTATTTTCACAAATGTGTCAAGTCGTAAAACAGCATAGACCTTAAAGCACATATCGTGAATTACAAAACACAGAATTGTCCCATACGTTTCTGACCTACATAATCTGCATTTAAAAGGTAAACCTTTAATAAAATAATACCTTGGCTTTGCTTTCAATGATTTGTATATTTTTCTAAAAATATTTGCCCGATGATTTACGAAAACAGACAATCTAATAAACTGGTACATCCCAGACTTAGTGATGTCTGCCATTACTTCCCATTGGGCCTACTGGTTCATTTACAGTTTCAAACTAATTTTATGATGAAATAGTGTACAAGTGACAGTTAATATATATCCAGATTACCAATTATGATCTTAAAACACAAGTTGGTATGTTTTATCATCAAAGGATATCATGCAGGAAATTGACAGTTGCTACCTTACTCGGAAAAGGGTTAGTGGTCAAGAGTTTGTCAACGTAATTGATATCAAAACTAGGCCTAGCTACTGATGTATTGATGAATACATTTTGCTACAACACTAGAACTAACCGGGTTAAGGCGAGGGGCATTTTAGAAAAAGTATGGTCAGTCAATGTACCTCTTAAATAGTTCTTTTTCGTCCATCAGAATTTTGTCAATCCAAGTAAGGACTTATTCCAAACACTAAGCTAGGAATCACACACTTTCTTACACTTAGCTACTGTCCTATCCGAACGATAAATTCTAGCAGCTTTAGCACTCTTCTGAATCTCGTTACAATCTGCGTAAGTTTGCAGTTTAACCTCAAAATACTTATCAAGATTTACGAATGGCATTTTGTCTAAGTCTCAACATGTCTTGATTCTGAGGCCACGTGCACTACTTATTCTTATGCATTCGGAAATAAACACAACGAAAGCTAAAGTTGTTTATTTTATGTACTTTTATAAATGACCACATGAACATCTTTGGGTCTTTCTGACTGAATTCAATCACTGTAAATATCAGTACATTTTCCCACCCCTGCTGCCAGTCAAAGCCTTTGAACTTGCCGCCCAGCTATTGCATCATGTTCTTTTTGATGTACTCTTATAATGGCAACATGCATGTACATCAAGGGGTCTTTCAGTCACTGAATGCTGTCATTGTAATAATCAGCATAGCTAACTGATCAACACATTTTCCCACAAAGCAGGTGGCTAAGCAGGACTGGCAAGTCTTTGAATTTTGCTGCACACATATTACATGCATAAGGAGGACTCCCGCCTCAGTGGTTTCTGCGTCCCAGATAAAAAATCTGCGTTCAAATATGCGTAATTAAGCGTTTCCGAGATCTCTAGCAGTTGCTCAAAATTTTTGTCACAAAAGGCAAAATGCACATGGATTAGAATCAGAATACAAAAACAAAACATATTTAAAAATTAGTTATATTCAGCAATCACTTTATCTAGTCCAAGTGGCTATATGTAACTTTTGCTGAATGATCATGAACTGTAATTCTGCAATGATCATAGTCAGGTGCTCAGAGTGCTGTATTACATCACGCTCATATTCATCTTTTAAAGTTTGTAATGTGCTGCTGATTGTCCCTTTGTATGATCTGATAAGTTTTGAAGCTTGAAAAGATCCATCTGCTCTAATATTTACTGCAACATCACATTCACAACTCATGCTGGAAGTCATAACACTTAACATCTTGTGCAATTTTCTTTGAAAGTATAGACTTGTTCACTAACTAGCTTATCAATAAAGTGAATATGTGAGGCAAAGTTCACATTTTAAGTAAGTGCTTGTTTTCTAGGAAATGGGTCATATACAGTTGCTCTAAATAGCAAATAAGGAAAGTATGTTTATGCTATTCTTATGCCGCAATCACTTTTCAAGATTAATCTCCAATTTATATGAGTGAAATTAAAGAGACGATAATAAAAATCATAACTTTTAATGCTTTATTTTTAATTTTTCATGTACCAAAAAAGTGTAATCCATATAAAATGTAATTTGGTGAAAAAAGTCAATGATTGTGCCAGAAGATTAATATTAGGGTGGCATAAATTAATACTGGAAAAAATCATGACTGACGTCCCTTTCATAGCTGAACAAAACCATAACACCGCTCAAATAACTGCTCCTCCAATCGAGAAAATGTAGTTAAGGAGGCTAAAACTAATTTTAATGTTGTAATAATACTGAACTGCTACCCTCATGTTGCAGTCTATCTCTTTTCATCATGCTGGCACTAACAAGGGAAGAGGGAATTAGGCGATAATAACAGGTGAGTATTGCATAATTAAGATTAGTTTTAACCCTCTAAAAACTATTTTTAGTAGTAGTAATACATTACCTGCTATTACCACATTATTACAGAATTTAACAGCCAATACTTATAACGTAAAGCTGTCAAAGTAACCATCTCCTGTAGAATGGTGAGCTAGACAGCAGGCTGGCTTGACTGTTGGACTGATAGAAATGGACATTGCATGTAAATGCTTTCACTTGGATCTAATAATAGTTGAAGCTAGTGACTTCCTACTTCCGGAAGAGCCACAAACCACTCCTGGAAATAGAGGCTGTCCAGATTTGAATGAAGGATGCAGGACTCTTCTTCCAGGCATTATATGCCCCACATTTTAGCAAAAACTTCCAGACTTTATGAAGCCACAAACAACAAATGGGGCAACTGTACACAAGTAAATATGTCATGCATGCTATATCCTTTCTATGACTATATTTACTAATACCCTGAGGCATTACGGAAAGGAATACAAGAAATGAAACAAAAACTGGAACAAAATCTGGGTAGGAATTACCTATCTTGACACCAGTTACTAAAGGAATTAAAAACAACAGACACTGCATTGCAAACAATGTACTCAGCCATCAAAATCAATGAAAAGGGACACTTGTGCACAAAAAAAAGGCAAGGACAGGGGAGAAAATAAGATAAACAACACAAAATGAATACATTTTACAGCAGAATTTCCAAAAGATGACAAATAATTATGTGTTGTACTCCCAAGAGACACATTGAGAAATGCACAGTCCACATAACAGATGATATTGTGACTGTTCGAAGTGGACTGATCTATCAGACTGAGACCACAGTTTTTTTTCATTCTAGACCTATACTTAGTAACTGAAGGAGAAACTAATGCCCTTTAGCTGGGGCCAGTGCTAAGAAATACATAGCAGAGCTATAATAACAGGTAATATAATAATGAGTACAGCATGTTTGTCTTGCAATACCTATCAAAACATATCTGATTCAGTCATTAACAGCATTTAGAATTGTAATGTTAATTTGGCTTATTTTTTTTACTGCAATAATGATAAATTTCCATGCATGTAATACAATCTGAACAAGAAAATAAAATCATGTTGCTTTTTATTTCACATAAACGTTTTAACAAGCAATAAATTCATCAACATAATTGAAAACTTCTACCAGCAGGAAACAAAATAATTGCAGATGTGTTGCAGTATTATTTTGCCTTATTAGAAAGGTCTTTTGGTTACCAAACTAAAATGACTAAAAGGCTCATATACTGCTGCATAATTATGACAAGGAACAAAAAGTAAACAATACATGTTATCATAAATGTTCACACTGAAAAATGTCTACATTAAAAAATCTAAATGCAAAATATAGTAAATTAGTAATATTAATGATTCCACACCTTGGTTGGTTACAACCAGAGAGACTAACAAATGTCGGTTGTTGATGCAACTTTAGATGCAAGGGACAAGCTTGATTTTATGTCGTCCTTGACTTTTAAATATATATCTGGGATAATTTTCTCAGGGATCTAGATCGTACTGCATTTCTCAGATCAAACACAGATGCCATGTTTTAAGAAACCCAAACAAAACATTATGGATGCAAGTAGTGAATGATGAAATTGCCATTGCAACAAGATATAGCTGCGGTTCTTTGTGAGAAAGATTTGTACTGTGTCTGTGCCGCTAGCATACCTGAATTTGTTGTTTGCCAACCCCAAACGTTCAGTATGTCTTTACTGGAACTTCAACTACTGCATAAGGGATTGTCTCATGTTGTTGGAAAGTAAAGATGGAATGTAAATGAGTTCAGAAGTTTGTCTTTCCATCTGTGTGTTTAAGTTTTGCGCACATTGCACACAGTAACCGTTTTGTCAAGTATACTGGTGCCAAACAACCATTTTTGTGAAAAATTATTCCAAACAGAACTATTTCTATTGGGTTCTTAATGAACTCATATTCAGAAGCTGCCATGTTGGTAACGATGCTAAGCCTAGTGAAAGATAGTGGTATCCCCAAAATTAGTTCCAGATGGTCCAGTGTAGGTGAAGAAAGAAAAAAACCAATATTTCCAAATTTCTATAGTCATACTGTGATATACTTTATCAGGCATTTTGTATTGCAATTTACCAGTATACCCTTAGTATTGATGCTACTGCCACAAAGTCTGGAGAAAAATGGGCATTCAGGGGCCATAACTCCTCTAATTATATGGAATGCTGGAAATGCAACTTATTCAATGTCACATGAAAATAAAGGTGCATAATAACTTAGGATGAAATCCAATATTTCTTAGCAGATCATGCAATCCTCAGGGGACACAACTCTTCTAAATGATGTGGCACAACTGAATTTAAAGTTATTCAAGGTCTGCTCAATATAATGGTAAATGCCAAATTTGGTTTTACTCCAGTAAAGATTAAAAACAAGTTATTATACTGCAGAACTCAAATTCAGGAAGATGGACAACCTAAGGCAAAAAAGTTATACTGTAGAACTAAAAGTCTGGGCTAATTCACTTAAACCTACATGGTACCCAGGGAAGGCACATTTTTAACAATATATGCCAGGTTACTCAGATTACCCCCAGAGTTCCTATGAAAACAATACAAAATTCTAAATTGCATATATGGATGACTATTCTACATTAAAAGTGACTTCCCCAGGTCCCAGAGGCAAAAATGTTACACAGTAGAATGCAGGAAGATAGACAACCTGAGGCAACAACTTCTGTAAATCATAATAAAGAATGCATGAAATCAAATTTGTGCAAGATCATATCCATATAAAGCCACATTTGGTTGAAATTCAATACAACTTTGCACAGTTGGAACCAAAACTAGAAGGACAAGTAATCAGGGGTTGTAATTCCTGTAAATGATGTCTTGAAACACTGGAAACTTAAGGTTTCATCAATACAAAGAAGCATATCAAATTTGGTTGAAATCTAACAAATCCTAAGAGAAAACTAATAAAAGGAGAAAGCTATAATACCTTTCAGTGATTTTGAAGAATGCTGGAAATTTAAATCAGTCAATGATTCACAAATATAAATAAACATGCCAAATTTGGTTGAAATCCAAGGTTTGTTGTTGTTGTTGTAGGGTCTAATGCCATTTTTTCAGTTCAAGATAGGCTATAGCAGCCAGTACAACTGGTGGAGAAAGAACCCTGGAAAACCCTGGGAAGAACCACCGGCCCATGAGAAGCTACTGGCAAGGTTTCTCACATAACCACGTTGGATGAACCTGAGAATCATACCCATATAGAGTTAAGATGGCAGTGATCAGGATTGGTAAGCGCTTTTGACCACTCGTGATGCCTCCAAGATTAATAAATGCAGGCTTCAAAAATTATATCAGGATGATGTGAAATCATCATTTAGAATGCCTGCAGATGATATTGCAGGATGATAGAAATTGAATTTCATTCATGGCCTCACCAATCAGGAGACAAAATTGGGTGAAATCAAACAAATCAAACAAATTTTGATTCTATTATGTTGTAGACACCAAATGTCAGTAGCAGGATTCTGGGGGACATAATTTTCCCAAATGAGACTATGCCCATAAATGGCACAGTAAGTCTATAAGACACCAATCATACCAAACTGCATTAAAAAGTGCTGAATGATTCTTGTACCATCCTAGTTACAATCAACAAACCCATGTGAACATAGGAAATTGTCAAGGGTCATAAACCCATCCAATGTGAAGGTGACTGGACAAAAAAAAAACCAAAAGGCACATCTAGGTGTGAAATAATGTCCACTCCAAAACTGTCTCAGAATATGATGAATCGTTCCAGAACTACTTTGTGCTGGTTACAAGGATCTTCAGTGGTGAGATTTAAAATTTGATGGAATAAGTAAAACAAGTCAAAATTTATTCTGGAAAGACCAAAATTATGAAAAGGCACAACAAAATGTAGTAGGCAAATCTTCAACCAAATGGCATCCAATTATGTGTATGTGTCACTGAGCAACGACTGTCACACGTGTAAATGGACAGACATGTAGACAGTGGAAAAGGTAATTATGTTAGGCCTATTATATCTCAATCAAAATAAGAGACGACAACACATGTGCTTGACTGTTATAGGAACAGCACAATTAGTAACAAAAAACACAATATTAACACTACTTACCTGGAATGTCCGTCCAACCCACCAGGCATATGTTAGTGCAGTACCCTCAGCTGTAATGAATAGTATGTCAACATTTAAACCAAAGGAACAAGTCAGGAAAACTCTATACATATAACTTCAAAGGAAATGTTTCTTAAATTCAAAAAAAATTCATCGATTCTATTTCAAACAATTACATGAATTACACGCATCCCCAAAGAGGTATATGCATAAAAATTCCGATACACTTTGTGCTGCATTGAAGAGCTGGTTAAAATAAACTGACATATATGCACACAGACGCCAAAAACTTGCTGTGTTGAACTACAGGGGTGAAACTAAATTATCAATACATGTACAATGTGTAGAGTAAAAAAGCTAATAATTATTCCTCATATTGTTGCATTCTGTATCGCTTTATGCTTCTGTACAGATGTATCAAAATGGCAGATTTATTGATAATCAGAGTATCATTTCACCCCATCTCAATAATAATTAGCTTCTTCATGTTCAAACTCCCATCATAAAGGCAGCATAATGTACTACTCATGTAGCCAATACTGTAATTCTCTGATGTTTGGATCGGAGTATATTACATGATCCCTGTTTGAATTATGTGTGTTTGTTAGCAAGACTTTAGAAATGCTATCAACAATTTAAAAATGTCTAAGCTAAAATAGCACATAAAAGATGTTTGAACCGAGTCAAAATAGGGGCTAATTTGTACAAGATGATACATTCAAACATGTACCATCCAAAAACAGATCTGATTTGAAGATATGAGAATTTCTGCTCAGACAAGCAAGTACAATCAAACTAACAAAAACTTATCCAATATATGTATATGTAGGTAAAATTCTACTATATATGCATATGTAGGTAAAATTCTACTATATATGCATATGTAGGTAAAATTCTATTATATATGCATATGTAGGTAAAATTATATGCATATGTAGGTAAAATTCTACTATATATGCACATGTAGGTAAAATTCTACTATATATGCAAATGTTGGTAAAATTCTACTACATATGCATATGTAGGTAAAATTCTACCATATATGCATATGTAGGTAAAATTCTACTATATATGCACATGTAGGTAAAATTCTACTATATATGCAGATGTAGGTAAAATTCTACTATATATGCACATGTAGGTAAAATTCTACTATTTATGCATATGTAGGTAAAATTCTACTATATATGCATATGTAGGTAAAATTCTACTATATATGCACATGTAGGTAAAATTCTACTATATATGCACATGTAGGTAAAATTCTACTATATATGCATATGTAGGTAAAATTCTACTATATATGCATATGTAGGTAAAATTCTACTATATATGCAAATGTAGGTAAAATTCTACTGAATATACATATGTAGGTAAAATTATACAAGATATGCATAACTAGGTAAAATTCTATTAATCATTGCTGGAAGAAATATAACAACTTTTATCAGATTTGGTACATGCACATAAATTTCATATAAACTTATTAACAGAAGTGTTTAAAATTCTTCTAAAAGAAGTTTATATACAAATGTGAAGAGATTAGTCACATTTTCAAAGATATTTGCAAAATATTTTTAAAAATTCAGACAAGGATAAACAAGAACCATAATTCTCAAATATTAATGGAAAATACTGATCATCTAACCTACTGGAGATTATGTTTGTATACATACACACACATCAGCTGGTTAGCATTAAACAATTTGGTGCATTTTACATTAAGGAGAATTCTGTGGATTACTATGTTGCCTTCTCTGCTGAGGCATGTTCTAAATATTCAGGTAAGTTCAACATGATCTCCTTTTGAATGCAATGAGCTAAACTAAATGAAACAAGAGACAAAAAGAATTTCCAGGAATTCAAGATAAAATCCTTTATTTCCAGACCTGACAACCCTGACAAGACCTCAGTAAGGCAGAAGAATTTCTCCATAAGCTAAACCAGTTTCAGTAAGATGTAAGAAAGTATCATTTACTGCTATCGTTAAGTTTTAAAACATTCATTTAAGAAGTTCAGACATTTTGATTAAAAAAAGATGCAGTGACAGGAAACGTGTTCAACCAAACAATTTTTAAAATACACTTAGACCTTAATTACCTCCAGCAATTTCACAAACTGCAGTTTCCAAACCCTATGGAGCTCAATAGCTTCTTGCTATCTCTCAACTTGTCATAATCCTTGATTATTTTTTTTTCTTTTTAATTTCACCAGGCAACGGCAATCCTCTCTCCAACCACCTAACATTCTCAAATCAACATATGGCCAATAAACATAACTGTTACTCTTTCCAACACCCCATCTGAATATTACATTTTATTCTTCTGTACTGACTGTACAAATTTATAATGAGGCAATTGTTCCCTTTCATTTTGAACATGTTTTGCTTTATGGACGCCATTTTTAGAAAATTTGCATGAAGAACTTTATACAGATTAAAGCACCTGAGTTCCTCTTGTAAAGTTAGTCTGGTTCCCTGACCAACACCACTGAATGTAATATGAAACCCAGATCCAAATCAAACAGGTATAAACCAGAATCCTGATTTTACTGCAAAAAACATATTTCTATAATTTTCGCTTTTATTCCATAAATATGTATTATAAGAGCCATTTTTTAAAATGTTTACGGCCAAATCATAAGGGTTGGGAGGCCTGTATTTCTATTAAATAGCAAGTACTGAAACCATCTCTTATCTTCTTCAGCAAAAGCACAATTTTCAAATTGGCTGCTATGGTACATATATTGGATGTTAGCTCAGCACCATTTTCATTTAAGACAGAGTAAACATCATTAGAATTCTTTTGGTGAAAACCCCATGTCATGGTGGTCATCCATTCAGGGTGTGTAGATTTTTATGACAGTTGTTGTGGCAGCCCTATTGGATGTATGACTGGCACCTTTTACATTTAGGACCAACTGGGATATAGCTGTTCAGTTGGAAGCAGTAGAGATAACAGCATTTTTAAGATATGACTTTCCATTCTGGATTAGCAGTAACTGGACAGACATCATAAGACTAGTGAAAACTACATGATACAACCATCCATTCAGGAGGAGCAGCAATAACAAGATTTTCCAGATGGCTGCCCGCCTCTGTGTAGGGGCCATACTGAATGTCCGACAGGCCACATTTTCACTTAAGATCAACTGGATACGATAAGGACATGACATTCTCTTCCAGTAGAGTTGTGACATGACTTTTTACAATGGATGCCATGACTCCATAATGGATATCAGATCAGCACCATTTTTTTTAAGGATCAGGGAGACATCTTAAGCAATATTTTGGTGAAAACCCATGACCCCATGTTAAAATGTCCATGCCTTCAGGAGGAGAAGCAAAAACCTTACATTTTCAAGATGGCTACCATAGTTTATAGTCATACTGGAAGTCAAATCATCATAGTTATCATTTAGGACTAACAAGATCGTACAAGGTATCTTTTAGTGAAAACCCCATGTTGATACAACTATTCGTGTAGGAGTAGTAACCATAAGATTTTCAAGGTCACTGTAGTGGCCATATAGGCCCTCAGATAAGCACCATTTTATTTTAGGACCACCTAGATCTCATACAAGTCTTTGAGTGAAAATCCCATTTCAGAAGCAACTCAACATGATAAGAAGCCGTTAAATGAAACTCCATGCTACTTGAACATCATTTTCAGGAGTAATTGTGATAACAGAATGTTCATAATGTCCACAGTAGCAGCTATACTGGAAGTTAGAGTTGCACTAGTTTGATTTAGAGCTTGCTAGAATTACAGTGTCTTTTCGAGAAAACCCCATACCAACATGACCAGCCATTCTAGAATTACAGTAAGTCTTTCTGGAGAAATATCACCCAGATGTACAAGACTGCAGTCATGGTGGCCATGTGGGATTTTAAATTGGTACCAATTTCATGCTGGGTCAATGAGATATCACAAGAAGTCTTTTAGTCAAAAGTCCATGCTAAAATGACCATCCATTGAGTGTAAAGTCTACATTAATATGACCATCCATTCACTGTAAAGTCCATGTTAATATGACCATCCATTCACTGTAAAGTCCATATTAATATGACCATCCATTCAGTGTAAAGTCCATATTAATATGACCATCCATTCAGTTAAAGTCCATGTTAATATGACCATCAATTCACTGTAAAGTCTACATTAATATGACCATTCATTCAGTGTAAAGTCCATGTTAATATGACCATTCATTCAGTGTAAAGTCCATATTAATATGACCATTCATTCAGTGTAAAGTCCATATTAATATGACCATCCATTCAGTGTAATGTCCATGTTAATATGACCATCAATTCACTGTAAAGTCTACATTAATATGACCATTCAATCAGTGTAAAGTCCATGTTAATATGACCATTCATTGTGTAAAGTCCATATTAATATGACCATTCATTCAGTGTAAAGTCCATGTTAATATGACCATTCTTTCAGTGTAAAGTCCATGTTAATATGACCATTCATTCAGTGTAAAGTCCATGTTAATATGACCATTCATTCAGTGTAAAGTCCACGTTAATATGACCATTCATTCAGTGTAAAGTCCATATTAATATGACCATTCATTCAGTGTAAAGTCCATGTTAATATGACCATTCATTCAGTGTAAAGTCCATATTAATATGACCATCAATTCAGTGTAAAGTCAATATATGACCATACATTCAGTGTAAAAGTCCATATTAATATGTTGTTGTGGGGTTTTAATGCCATTTTTCAGCACACGATAGGCTATACATGGCGGCCAGTATTAATGGTAGAGGAAGAACCCAGGAAAACGCTGGAAAGAACCACCGACCCATGAGAAGCTACTGGCAAGCTCTCTCACATACCCACATTGGCGGAATCCGAGACTCGAACTGGTGCAGACAGAGGTGAGATGGCAGTGATCCGTAACATAGGGCGCTTTAGACCACTCAGCAACTCAGGGCCCCGTCCATATTAATATGACCATACATTCAGTAAAAAGTCCATATTAATATGACCATCGATTCAGGAGGAATGCCAATAACAAGATTTTCATGATGGCCATTGTATAGGCAGTAAATGAAGTGAAATCAGCTCGATATTAATTTAGGACCAACAAGACAGCACAAGAAGTCTCATGACCGTACATTCACAAGGAGTAGAGATAGTAAGATTTTTAAGATGGCCACCAAGGTAGTCATACTGGATTCCCAAAGGGCACCACTTACACTTTGACATACAAGAAGTGTTTGAGTGAGAAAACCCATGTTATATAACCATCCATTTAGTACAGCAGCAATAACAAGATTTTCAAGATGTCCAAGGGGTTCCATTTTTATTTAGAACCAACTTAAGCCCCGGATAAATGTGCAAATTATGGACAGGAATGAAATTCAAATTCTAGAGATCTATTATTCACGGCTTATAATCAATAATATTCATAACATCAATTCTCTATGCAGCGATTTCATATTTCTTCATTCTCCCTCCTCTCCTACTATTCTCAGTACTATCAATTACACTATCTGACCTTTGTTTACATAGCAATCTATGTAAAGTACTATGGAATAAGTTTACCATAAAGTATATGCCCTTATTAAAGTCTTAGGAAGGACAGCCCATATCAACTAAAGTTTCATCACTTGCTGAGTGATGTTAAAGTAAAACTACCACTGTTGAAATCCCTCCACCACATACAAACATCATATGCAAAACAAGTTCAATTTAGACTCAGCAATGAAAGAAGTTACCTATTATTTTATTAATTTTAAACATTTCTCAGAATTTTCCACATTCATCTAACCTATGGCAAATCCACTTCATAGCTTATAAGTAATGGCAATAACAGACTTCTGCTAATGGTAAGACAACAGACATCAGGCAATCACACAAACTTTTCTGGTCTATGACCAGTTAGAAGACATGAACACAATTAACTATAACAACCTGGCTTGACAAGTAGACGAGAATTGTTGCATCTGTACTCAATTGACTGTTCACAGGATATGGCCCTCTCTATCACTTCTACAAGTCCTGCCAAATCTGTATCATAAACCACTTTCCTTGAGTAGAAGTTGGGGGACTGGTAACCATTCACTGTGATGTAATTCATACTGTTGTGTCTGATATATGTCTCAACTGGCAGATCCGAATCACCTAGGGAAAGCAAATTATTAACATGATATTGTAATACACAGCAAAAAGCTATATATAAAACTTCAACAAATAATTATGGTTACTTTAATAATTTCACTGCATACAAATGCAATTAAAATCACATAGGAAAACCCTAACTTACAAGTCTACCGTCTCATGATTAATAAAACCCTTTTTTTACGTACAAAAAAACTTGTATCAGTGCCCTTCATATCTGAAGGTCGACTGTACATTCAAACTGTTCCAACAAATTAAGGTATTGTTGCATCCAAGATCTGTTTGCTTGCAGAGCATGTAAGTTAACATCCACCACTGTCCATTTTAATTTTAGCCCTGTTAACACATTCATCGTTGTCCATTTTACTTTAGGGTTATCACCACATCCACCGTTGTCCATGTGATTTTTAGGCCTAACACCACATTCACCATTGTTCATTTTAGTTTATGACCTAGCACCACATTCACCATTGTTCATTTTAGTTTACGACCTAGCACCACATTCATCATTGTTCATTTTACTTTTAGGCCCATCACCACATTCACCATTGTCCATTTCATTTTTAGGTCTATCACCACATTCATCATTGTCCATTTCATTTTTAGGCCCATCACCACAACCACCATTGTCCATTTCATTTTTAGGTCTATCACCACATTTACCATTGTCCATTTGATTTTTAGGCCTAGCGCAACATTCGCTATTGCCCATTTTAGTTTTAGGCCTATCAACACATTTACCATTGTTCATTTTAGTTTTATGCCTAACACTACATTCATCATTTTCCAATTTACTTTTAGGCCCATCACCACATTTACCATTGTTGATTTTATTTTTAGGTCTATCAACACATTCACCATTGTCAATAGTAGTTTTAGACCTAGTATCACATTCACCAGTACATTTTATTTTCCTGCTAGCAACACATTCACAAATGTTCATTTTACTTTCTGAACAGTTGCAGTGGCTCAGTTGTTACCTGAATGAGCGTGGGTTTGAATCTGCACTAAATAACCAAATTGTGCTGTAAAGCACCAAACATTTTACCTTTAGACCTATCACCATTTCAACTAAATTAAAAGTTGAGTATTTGTCCCTTCTGCCACACTTTTGATCATGGCACAAAAAACTGCAATACTATTTCACCTGCTTTATATCAGACTACTGACTGAAAAGTTCCAAATAAAATACAATCAATGGCTTATTTTATTTGACCCTGAGTGGCAACACTAGCATTGAATTTACCACCATGCAAAGGATGTTGTAGCTGTTGTTGTAGGATTTAACGCCATTTTTCAGCACAAGATAGGCTATACATGGTGGCCAGTATAACTGGTGGAGGAAAACCCCAGGAGGAATCACCAACCCATGAGAAGCTATATGCAAGCTTTATCACGTAGCCATGTTAGCCAAGCCTGAGACTCGAACACATGCAGACAGAGTGCAAAGGATGTACTACTGATGTTGCACAAATGGGTGAAAGATAAACTTTCCCCATGTGGTAGACAGCCACAAACATAATGTTTATAATATGGCTAGAATGAGAAAATAAAAGATTGTAATTTAAGACTACATAGGCAATTTTTTATTTATACTGTATTTAATTAGATACAAAAACCTATTTGTTATGTACAAGGCCAAAATCTGAATTATCACATCTAAGAGCAGTTACAAATTTGGATGGGTTTTTATTGTCTTCATGTTGCACTCATGGCCTTCTTTATGGCTGTGTGGTAACTGAACTAAGGTCAATGCTCAAATATAACTGCAGACTGGTCTGCTAAGAAAATAATAAAAATAGTTATAATCAAATGAATGATCAATCTGCATTAGCACTGATAAATCTGTATAGATTTCAAGCTGTATACACGTTCAGCTGAACATCCGATTGCCAGAGAGCTGGGTTCAACTTGAGCTCAGAAAGGTCCCGATTCAATACCCAACAATGGAAAAATTTGGACTGGCTACCATGATTGCCTAGGAAAAATATAACCATCAAAGTGCTACTATGCTATTAAATGCACCAAACCCCAACATTCACTGTCTTCAATTTACAATTCCATGACATTTAAAAGGTGTTAATTTTGATGGCATAAATATAAAGTTAATCCATTTCTGGGCAAGTTTCGTTTGATTCCCTTCACTTACTTTTTCCATTGCATGTAACTGGGAATGGTTTCAGAGGGCCAGACCCATCAGGGTCTATGGTAACAGGTTCCTCTCCATCCATCACTGTGTACATGCTGTACATTTCACATGACAGCTGGTAAGTGGCTGGAAGAAACAAGAGTAGCAACATTCACCTACATTCAGTATGATATATACTTGTAATTAGCAATATTTCTTCCAAATACGATCCACTTTGAATGAAAAATCAAAGTACATATGAAATACAGAGACTGTTTTGGATACCGGAACAGTACTAAAATAAATCTAGTTTAATCATTCAAGCATAAACAGTATAAAAAATCAAAATGAATGGAAGTCTGAAATGAAAACTATGGGTCAAAGTGAGCTACTTTTAAGGTGATAGTGTAGTACTTGTCAGGATGCAATCTCTCACCACGTTTCAAGATTCCAGGTATAATGGTATCACACTGTAGATAAAACACCAATGTGACCAAGAGTTAAAGCAAAATTCGACTGTGAAACTCCAAAATAGATTTTGTGTAAAGGGAGACTACTTTTTAGTTGCATGCCAAACACAATGTTACAAAAACTCCTGTGTTAATGGTAATCTAAATATGGCTTCCAATCCACTATAAATTACAAATATACAACCAAATCATATTTCATAGCATCAAGGTTTCACAATTAAGAACATATAGCCATCATTACATGATTAAGCTGTTAAATTCCAGAGTTAATAAATTTAAACACAGTCTGATGATTTCTTTCAGTTTAAATGTAATATCTTTTGCAGTATTTGTAAATAATGACAAACAAGAAAACCAAACTTTAAATTATAGATACATCACATATGAATGAATGGATTTTGGGGGATTGCAACAGTATTTCAGTTACATATGACTGATCAGCATAAAAAAATGCTTTAATTTAACAAAGTTGTTGAAAAATTAAGGCTACTTGCAGATATATATCTAGTGTAGGTAAGGCTACTTACAGATGTGTATCTAGTATTGGTAATACTACTTACAGATGTGTATTTAGTCTACGCAGGTTACTTACAGATGTGTATCTAGTGTAGGCAAGGATATTTACAGATGTGTATCTAGTATTGGTAATACTACTTACAGATGTGTATTTAGTATAGGCAGGTTACTTACAGATGTGTATCTAGTGTAGGCAAGGATATTTACAGATGTGTATTTAGTATAGGTAAGGTTACTAACAGATGTGTATCTAGTGTAGGCAAGGATACTTACAGATGTGTATCTAGTGTTGGTAAAGCTACTTACAGATGTATATTTAGTTATGTATCTAGTGTTGGTAAGGCTACTTACAGATGTGTATCAGTGTATGTAGGGCTACTAATAGTTATGTATCTAGTGTAGGTAGGGCTACTTACAGGCAGTATTACTTTCTGGTGTGTATGTAGTGTAGGTAGGGTATATATAGCCACCATTTTTTAAAAAGTTTTTAATACTAGTATATTTAGTTATCAAATCTGGTCCAAGTGTTTGAAAAGATGTAGGAAGGGCTATTTACAGATGTGCATCTAGTGTAAGTAGTGTTATTCACAAATGTGTATCTGGTGTAGGTAGGGCTACTTACAGATGTGACAGACTGATCCCTTGTAACCCGTGTCACCACAGGAACAGAAGAAGTTCTCCCAGTTCTGAGTACACACTCCTTCATGTTCACAGGGGTTTGGTGTACATCTGGCAACAAAACAACATATCTGTAACATAATTGTACAATATACTACACAATACTTATCAAATTATATGGACACATAAGATTGACTTGTAATTTTTTCAAGTTGAACTGCACCATTATTGTAAGATAGCCTGTATGTGTTTCCTTTTGGACTGGTTTTGAAATTAGGGTAGGCAAGTCATTTATTTTTAAAACATATTTTTTTTAAAAATGTCAACTATTTCTTTTTTATCATGGGGGTAAAATAGTGCTAAGGATCAGCAAGAAGAAATGGGGACGGTTGGCCAACTGGAAACACATGACAGGTGGGGGACCATCCTAGGCTTTTTTCTATTTACTTAGTAAAAAGATTGATCCAAGTTTTTACAGACTGAGTATCTAAAACCAAAGTGAAAATTTCTCACCATCTTTAGTTGCTCACGAGTCATGGCCAACTGCAAATTGCATAGCTCTTGATCTGTCATCGCATAATGTACATGCAGATCTGCATCACTGCAGTTTGTTAGGTGTAAACAGTAGAACAAAGAAGAGACCCTGATTTACCAACAAATTATGTAATGGCATATCAGGGTCCATTCTGTTGGCAGTTAGACGTGACCTACAAGTGAGTACAGATGGTACATTACAATCAATATCAACTTTAAACAACATCCAATATCAACCTTAAAGAATGCATGATTGCCGAACAGGCAAACATGCAAAAGATGATGCACGTGTTTCAATGACAAGCGATTTTCCTATTTCCAGCTGTGTAACACATATTCAACTGTGAAAAATGCAGACTAAGACCTGCTGCCACATACTGTACACACAGCCTAATCCTGGCATTAAGCCAGCAATCCTTCACTGGGATATTTTATGACCATATTTAGAAAAACTGCAAATTGACATACTGATTGGGAATCACATTTGTCAGCGCTAAAATTACAAATCTGTTTAGAGATGGCTCTTATTTTTTCCCCAAATTCTAATCCATAATTTTAACCTCTCGTCCATACTGTGACACTTGTGGCTATTTCTAGCATCACCATTCTTCTGATTAGCTGACCACCTACCCACATTGCCCAACAGTATTTGTATGAATTAGCTCATGCAAGGTTATAATTCACTATACATATTTTTGTCTCTATTAAGACCATCATGTATATTATTCACACTGACTATAAATCCCATGGCTTTATTTTATTTGTCAACCGTTCATCAACAACTTAAGATTCACATGCATTGACATAACTGATAATCATACACATCTGGATAGTGTAGGACTAGATTACTGATAATCATACACATCTGGATAGAGTGTAGGACTAGATTACTGATTATCATGCACATCTGGATAGAGTGTAGGACTAGATTACTGATAATCATACACATCTGGATAGAGTGTAGGACAAGATTACTGATAATCATACACATCTGGATAGAGTGTAGGACTAGATTACTGATAATCATACACATCTGGATAGAGTGTAGGACTAGATTACTGATTATCATGCACATCTGGATAGAGTGTACGACTAGATTACTGATAATCATACACATCTGGATAGAGTGTACGACTAGATTACTGATAATCATACACATCTGGATAGAGTGTAGGACTAGATTACTGATAATCATACACATCTGGATAAAGTGAAGGACTAGATTACTGATAATCATACACATCTGGATAAAGTGTATGACTAGATTACTGATAATCATACACATCTGGATAAAGTGTAGGACTAGATTCTCAGCCAGCATATTGAATGAGCTGAAGAGCCTAAAGCTGATTCTGAAACTGCTTATTATACCAATGAAACAAAAACAAACGAAAACAGAACACAAAATGAATAAACAACTGCAAATCGTATGCACAATGAACATGAATGAAATGCAGAATGAATGCAGACAAGTAAATGGATTTTGAAGAAAATCATGCGCCAATGAAAATGCTGAAAAAATGATGTACAATAATCCAGGATCTGACTCCTAACACTGACAAATTTTCACTCCTTACAAGCTGGTGGTTGTACTCATACAACTGTTAATTACGTGTTTTCTCCAAGGATTTTACACACAGAGGCAATTCCCATGCTGGTATTTACAAATGAGGGGATGGGGGAATATTCATCAGGGGTGATTACATAACAGTATCTCTGAACAGACCACCTTTACACTCTGTGCTTTTAATCACTATATAATAAATGACAGCATTTGATTGCTCAAATACAAGATGTCACTTTGCAAGCACTTAGTTTTACAGTAGTGCATCTTGGTAAAGATGACATTTTATTTACCTATGTCCCACAATAATGATCAAGGGATTTACCTATGTCCCACAATACTGATCAAGGGATTTACCTATGTCCCACAATAATGATCAAGGGATTTACCTATGTCCCACAATAATGATCAAGGGATTTGTTAAATATGGTGAAACATTAGCAGCTTCGGGTGAGAAAATATCTCGTGGACTTGAACAACAGTGTGGTCAGTATCAGCTAGTACGAAGATCACAGGTTTTCTAAGGCTCACAGCAAATTTGTGTAATCTTCACGTGCTCAATCAATTTGGGTGGGGGATACAGATGAAATCAAAGGAAGCAATAATTGCAAGTAATAATGCATTTCTGAGACCATACATGAAAAATGATGTAAAGATAGGTCAGATGCAAACCTGAATGAATAATATTCAAATGGAATGCACATAAAATGAATTAAAAAAGCATTTGAAATAAGAATGAAACAAAAATTCAAGGCAGATTTGGTACAATGTGGGGGGGGGGGTAACAATTTAAATTATGTAATACCTACTGGATCTATTGTATTGCTTTCCTTTCCTTGGAATCATAGTCCCCAGTCTCCAAGCCCATTATTCCATCTACCAATTAGCTCTGGAGGTCCAGAATTAAAAAGAACACAATCCCTGTCTAACTATTAAATGATTGCTAACCTACAGACTATTTTATTCTTAAGACTTGGACTTCTGTTGCAGAACATCATTTGCAATAAGAGTTCTCAAGATTCATCTCCTCACCAAGTTTAATAACTCCAAGTTGTTATGTATAATTAATTTGCATTGTCTGGTAGGTTTTTTATTTCATTATAGGCTATGGATAATTGTACAGTGTGAATTGCTATAACATGGTAGTTGGGGTCCACAGAACCCAAATGTGTTATAGACCAAACCGTTACAACCAACGAAGTTAGTTTGCTGAAGAAAATGATGCATATACCTAAAATAAGGTGGGTGGGTGGGGTATAAAAGCGGGCATAAAAATGTGTGCTTTTGATGAAATGAAGACAAAATAGTCAGAAAAACACTTGTATATTGACAATTTACATTTAAATAGCACGATCCATAACCTGTTAAATACTGTACTTATATATAATAAATCCATGAATCTGAGTATAGATCACATTATAAACTTCTTGCGTAACTCACATTCCGTTAGAAAACAAATAACATATTTATTTAAAAGAATGGAAGTCCTCATTTTGATCGATATCAAATTGTCACAACAGTTCACTACAATTGCTACAGCTGTTTACATGATACATGTTTAAGTACTTAAACTGGCCTAGATTTTTGTCAGCTGAAGACAGCATTATATTGCAGAGGCTATCCAGGGTGTAAGACTATTGATAGGGAAATGAAAACTTGAACAAAGTTTGACAAACATCTTTGCAATATACTGCATCAATTAACTTGATGGCCATATATATGTCTTCAAAAGATTGGAAATTTAATTTGCGTTTTATGCTGCCATTGGTAGAAATCTTAAACATTTTTTCCATGCAAAAATGAAACATTCATGGCATAATTCCATTGATTTTTTAAAGTTTGGTGCTTACTTCCTTTGATGAAAGGTGTGATGTGATGTGATGTGATTTGGATTTTTAACGTAGCTTTAACAATTTTTCAGTCATATCGCTAAGATGTCTGCAATGTGGTAGTTTATAGTGATGTCTAGCACTGGGGCATCATGCCGCAGACATGTAGCATGATGTCCCACCCAGTCACATTATCCTGACACTGGGCCGACCAGTCCTAACACTAACCTCTTAATGCTGAGCGCCAAGCGAGGCAGCTGTTAGTACCATTTTTGTAAGTCTTTTTGATGAAAGGTTATTTGCTTTTATTGAAGATTGTATTTGGCTTTCCTTGATGAAGTTACCGTTAATGGACAGCTTAGGAGGACCAAACAGATGTCTGTTTCTTATTGTGGTGGCAACATGAAATAATTATAGAACACTGAATGAGACTGAATTTGTTTTTTATTTGTGCAATATTGATACAGAATGATTGGTGCTTCAAAGGTGAGCAGTTTTCTTTGAAGTTTCAGCACAATTTTTTTCTGGGTACATTTTAAAAACAAAAGGAATAAACCGTTGTTTGGTCGATTGTAGCAGTTACTTTTACTGCCTTCAAAAGTTGGTCGACTGTATCTGGTCCTGGTAGCATAGATAGATCAACAAGTCGATCCCCACACATGCGTCAGAATTATTTTTAAAAAAGTCCAACAGATGATGAATAATACACAGGTGTGAAAAAAAGAGGAATATTACTTACCATTCACATACAGAGGTCAGTCAAAATAAATACATTAATTACTAGCAATGGCGGATAATCTGACACTATTTTGTCCAAAAGATTCATTAAGAGATACTCAGTGCCTCAACCGATTGATCTCTGCAACCAGAAAAGTTAAAAAAATTTAACAAATGCAGAGATCTTAAAGTATACAAAGTATAAAGTACTCAGACCAGACGTCAGAATAGGTGGATTACGAAATAATGAAGCACCATTAAGATGGTTGGTCAATATGAAGGAATAATTTGTTAATCTAACAACAGATAAATTCCAGTGCATTTTAGATCAAATTTGTAGCTTCTTTCATGATATCTCTGAATTTCTTCACTCCAAACCCAAGGTTGTATACAGGAGTTTAAACAGTCAATAATGTCAAGAAAAAAATCGCCAGATGTTATATTTTTTCACCAATAAAGAATATAAAAATGGCAATTTCCTGGTACATGATTTGGCAAATTTTAATTTTTGTATTCATGGCTATTTATTGTAATGATTATCTAAAACAGGATTTGTGTGTATGTGCATGCAGCCTTTTTTGCCTGCTTACAAGTAGATGGGATTGGGCGGTTTTCTTTTTCTTATTGTAACATTAAGTCTGCAGACATAATTCATGTTGTATTTGGATGTTATTTGCGAAGAAAGACATTTGTTGGATTATTCTGTGCAAACAGAAAGTGCTCACCGGACTATACAATTATTTTGGAACATTACTACTTTAAATTATTCAAAGGAGTTCACGACAACACCATTTTAACACATCAGAACTGTTGGCAGGTCTGTATATTTATTGGATTTGAAATTTGTATGGAACATTTCATTCTTTTGGAATTTAAAAGAACTTTTTCGGGATTAATTTGGACTCATTTCATGATACAGCATAACCCCACTATAGCACAGTAGTTGGGCTCCATATAACCTGACCATATTACAGACTGATATCTGTTAAAAGCAACCAAGTTAGTTAGCTGATACAAAGATGGCCAGGGAGGGGAGTAAAAGTGGGTGCAAATATATGTGCTTTTGATTAAATGAAGACATAATTAATCTGAAATACACTTGTATATCGACACCTTACATATGTGTAGTACAGTCTATAATGTTATGCATTAAGTACTGCATGTGAAAAACCCATGAATTCGAGTACAGATCACGTTATAAAATCCATGCATCATTCACATCCATTGACAAAACACAAAAAACAAACTCTGGAGGAACAAACACCCATTTGTTGTTGTGGCAGCAACAAAAAATAACTGTACAAGACTGAGACTGAATCTGTTTTCCATTTAATATGTATATACCGCGAGCAATGCTTCAAAGGTAATCAGTTTTCTTTGAAGTTTCAGCAAAACTAGTTTGCTCTGGGTACATTTATAAAAAAAATAATAAGACTTCATTTGGTCAATTGTAGTAATTTCTGTTCCTGCTTTCAAAGGCTGGTCCATTGTAGTTAGTTCCTTAGCATGACTATACAGTACTCGGGCCAGATGTCTGCATAAGCAGATTATAATATAATGATGCATTGTTAAGATGATTTGTCAATATGAACCAAAGATTTGTTTATGCAACAATAGATAGACTCCAGTGCATTTTATATCCAAATCTGCAACTTACTTTCATGGTGCATTTGAATTAATCCACTCCAAGCCCAAGATTGTATACACAAGTTTTCACAAATAAACAAAAAAAAAATCATAAAATGTTACATTGTCACCAATAAGGCATAAAGAACAAAACAATGTGACATTGTGAAGCCCAGCACAATCCCTGAATAAACTTTTTACACCTTATTTTTTCACATGTTTAAGAATTTTTTTTCACATACGAGAAAAATACATGCATATGAAATTTCAAGTGACACAACACATTCTTGTCTAAGAAATCATATATGATCTCTTCCCTAAAATTATATTTTATGTACTTTGATGAAGAAAAAAATTCACATGTAAAATTTTGGGATATAAGATATTTTTTTGTAATTTATAAAAGAAAAAAATACACATGAAATTTTGGGAGCCATGTGATGATAATGTTACATCTGAATTCATGTTATAACAGAGCAAGTTACAGTTAAATTGTCTGTTAAATTTTACAGAACTTGTTTGTTATTTAGTGTGTGACCATAGAGCAAAAACATTTATATTAATCTTTTATGGTTCTGAGGGTACAGTACCAATGCAAGATACATACATTCATTAAGTTTGACAATTCTAGTATGTAACGTCGGTGGAGCATGAATTATGGCTAACAGTGACCTACTTACATGATGATGGTATTATAGTACTCTCACCAATATGCATCTCTTCAAGGTTTCAGAAATCTAGGTATAACTGCATATATACAGGAAGCATAAACTCTATATGGTCATGAGCCAAACAAAATGTTAACCTAAGCCAGCAAAATTTGAAATGTAGGATGCAGTGACCTTCTTTTGGTGCATTCCCTCACCAAGATTCAAGCATGAACAGAGCTTCAGAAATAGTCCAAAATCAAATATGGGTTACAATGACTTTCATTTGTAGCAAAGGTGTAGCACCCATGAAGACACATCTCCTCACCAAGTTTCCTTGATTCCAATTATAACAATTCCAAAAGCAACAACTTGACCAAGAATGTACAAATAACATACATGTACAAATTTAGCCACCTCCCGCAATGAAGTAGGTGCAGAGAAACCCGTCTAAACTATTGTCTAGGACCTAGCAATGGTTGAGATGCAGTAAGGCTGTACTTATATGCTTCACCTGTACATACACTGACACTAGGGTCAGTTCAATAACTCTCCTATACTTGGTAACAGTGAGCTATGTCCCAAAAGATTGTGAATGAAGAAAAGGAAGAAGAAAGTAACGATCCCTGCTTTTGGGGATAGGGTCATTTTCAGGCCCCCTTTGCCATATAGTGACCTAATACTTCATGCCACAACTCCATCATCTGAAACAGACTGTATTCATCTGATCTGCCTGAGTATCTGGTTGTATGCTGATGCCTGCTGTTCTGTCTGTATTATATACACATAAATATGCTTTTTACTGTAGTATTATGCTTCAAAACAGAAATACAAATTTCCACAAGCTCTACATGTCTCCATATTATGGTTTAGTAACTTGACCTGTACTACAGCATAATTATTACCCTACCTGTCCCTAATTTTACAGGTGCCAACTTCCACCAGATTCTTCTGATCATCAGTCAGTGACGTAAGGACAACAGGAACAGTCCCTACCTCTACATTCCTCATGCAGCCACGAAATCCACCAGCCAGCTCATAGCCACCTGGCATTTACAATTAGAAATAAGACAGGTACTAGACTGATGATAAGCAATCTATCGACAAGATGACAAACCTGAACATCTTTGTTGCCATAAATCATATACTTGATAAATAACTAAAGTCTGTCACATAACAGTACACAACAAATATTTACAACAGCTAGTTAAAATGCACTTCATTCATTAGAAATCTTATTTCAGAACCCTACAATCTGATGTTCAGCATAATGATTTAAAAACAAAGTTTCAAAAACAATTATTAAATGATATCAGTCAATACAGATATCCACAGTGCCACACAAATATCATACAGTATCTTAAAAGACATTAAAATTTGTGGGCAAAACAGCACAAATGTTTAAACCAAATCTGAAACATAAATGGCATCCTTCATCAAAAAGAAAGCATTAAGACAAATTTCTGAGCTACTTTTGAATGAATTTGCCACAGAATGCATGTAGTATATTTTGGAGTATGATTATCCATTCTTTGATCCATCACAAGGAAGCTTCTGTATTTCTATCAGAATTTATGAACAAATGCAATCAAGATTTTTACAAACTTACAAAATTCAGACAAAACTTTCTTCCTCTGCAAGCACTATTGAGAGCAAAGAAGATGGATAATGGAGGAATTATCTCTTATTTGGCTTGATTACATGCAATGGATAGATTACAGCAACTATAAATGCTTTAATCTGGTCTAATACATGTAATGGATGGAGTGGTCAACTAAAAATGCTTTAATCTGGTCTAATACATGTAATGGATGGAGTGGTCAACTAAAAATGCTTTAATCTGGTCTAATACATGTAATGGATGGAGTGGTCAACTATAAATGCTTTAATCTGGTCTAATACATGTAATGGATGGATTGGTCAACTATAAATGCTTTAATCTGGTCTAATGTAATGGATGGAGTGGTCAACTATAAATACTCTCATCTGGTCTGATGAACCATGATGAATTATTAATGCACCAATCTGGCCTAATCATGTGTAATGGATGGACTACAGTGGATTATCTCTGATCTGGTCAGATCACATGAAATGGATAAAGTCAGTGGATTATCTCTAATCTGGTCAGATCACATGTACTGGATGAACTACAGTGGATTATAAAAGTTCTGATCTGGGCTGATCACATGTAAAGCTAGAAACCTTTAAATATTTACCATTGCAGGAAGCTCACTTACCTATGAAATAACTTGTACCCGCTGTGATTTGCAATGTTCTCAAGGAAACCTTGGAGTTACGATCAACAGTGACATTGACCTTTGTGTTGTCCACATAGAGCGAAAATGTATGCCACAGTCCATCTGTAAATGCCTGGTTTTTACTCTCATAGTCAACTGAAAAAAAAAACGAATGACTCTTGAAGCAAGATCCCTACACAACTGGGTGAAATTTTATTTTTAAAGAAGCAAGTACCTGTGAAAATAGACCATTCTGATGTGAAAAGGTGTTAAACGTGCCTATCTGTCAAGCAACATATGCCCTAATGATGACAGCGGACTATATTCTGTAATGGATACTATCATGATTACAGTAACTTTATGACATAATCAAAAGCATCCCCACCGCCCTTGGAGAATTCAAATTAATTTCTGACATCAAACTTAATTAAATTAGCTGGCTAAAAGGTAACAGCAGTGACTAGTTTTGTCAATATGTAAAAATGAAAACTAAGTGCGAACATTTTTCATGTTCAAACAGTCATGACCCTTTCTACTAACAGAAAAATCCTGCGAATTTTCTTCATCCTGCTAATGATGTGAATTTTCTAAACATTCCAAGTTATAAGGGATGGATATCAATACAGAAAAAATGAAAAAGCATCATACAGTCACGGTGGCAAGTTGGCAATACTTGTGCCAGTTGAGGCATAATAACAGTGCATATCCCTGTTCCTACTGTGAAAGGGCATTCCTGTTTTTATTAAAATGTCAACCAAGGCATTAATGGGTACTAAATTAAGACTGAAGTATTTTTAGTGGCAGACC
Organism: Sinohyriopsis cumingii; assembly: GCA_028554795.2. Classification (NCBI taxonomy): domain Eukaryota; kingdom Metazoa; phylum Mollusca; class Bivalvia; order Unionida; family Unionidae; genus Sinohyriopsis; species Sinohyriopsis cumingii. The sequence goes on along the minus strand of CM068832.1, from coordinate 66,492,519 downwards.
TGAATACATGAAATTGCAGTTGTTGTCAACACTATCTCTAGCCAGGTCTGAAAACATGCCTACCTACTCATCGCTATACATGCCAACCCTGAGAAAGGTATAAGTATTGCTAAGTGGCAAAAAAGCATAAACTGAGCATAATAAAGTGTGTGTGTGATTTGGATTTTTAATGTAGCTTGAAAAAAACACAAAAAAAACAGTCATATCACTACGATGTCTGCAGCGTGGTAGTTTATAGTTATATCTAGCACTGGGGCATCATGCAGCAGACATGTAGCATGATGTCCCACCCAGTCACATTATCCTGACACCAGGCCGACCAGTCATAACACTTAACCTTTTAATGCTGAGTGCCTAGCGAGGCAGCTGTTAGTACCATTTTTATAAGTCTTTGGTATGACTTGGCCTGGGTTCGAACACACGACCTCCCACATCAGAGGCAGACATCTAACCTCTAGGCCACCGGAGTGGTAGATAATAAAGTGTAATCTATATATTACATGCAATAATTACAGAACACTGTATGATAAATGTACATTTATATTTGCTACTAAACTGGATACAGCAGCTGTTTAAATTTTTGTTACAAATGGGTGAAATGTATGTGATTAGAACCAAAATTCAAACAGAAAAAATAGTCAAATTATTTATATACAACACTCATTTTAACTACTCTACATGTTTAACTTTTATGGTATGAATATAATTCCACAAATTCTGCAAAGAGTATGATGATGTGCTAAATTTGAAGGTTGTCTTATACCACTCATATTCTTCTTTTCAAATCTGGAAGGTGCCAGCGATTTTTTTCTGATCCGACATGTTTTGAAGCTTAAAACGATCACTCTGCTCAAACATTTTTGTCATATAACAACCATGAGTAACATCGATAAATCCTGTTAAACTTAACATCTGGCACCATTCTTGTATAAGTATCGACTGGTCTGCTATCTAAACATAATATCAATGTAACTAATCTGTGAGGCTAAGTTTCAAATTGACGAACCCCTTTTTTTAATTTATCAAACACAGTTGCTATAAAAAGAAAAGAAGTGAAGCACATGGACTCTGAAGCTATCTTTACGTAGCAGTCTTTTTTTTACATAGAATATTCTAAAAATTTTAGAAGTGAGATTAAAGAGATTATAATCCAAATGAGAAACACCTTTTACTGCTTTATTTTTATTTGTTTAATGTACTGAAAAAGCATAATCCATATATAGGCAAGCATAAGATGTCATTAGGTGAAACAAAGCATAATGATTACCGCCAAAAGTGTAATGGTTGGCATCTATACTATCCATCCATCCACTCTTCCGAGGCACTTTAGCAAATCTTGGTATTAAACATTGCTACATTTTCCATGGAAATGAAATGCAAAGTTTGCTCATGTATTTAGATTACAAGGACTAGATACTGCACATCAGCTTGAAAAATTGTGGTTTCTTATTGTTCTTCATTACTGGTCGACTAGTCGGAATACAATAATCTATTCAGCACATTGCATTGTGGTTGTGGGTAGCTTTACTGGAGGAAAATGGGTTGACAGTATTTAATAACAGAAAATAAAGCATACTGTTTTGTAGTCATGAAAAGAAAAATATGTGATCTCAACATTGGTACATCTTTTATTACACCACACATATTATAATTTTCAAAATCATTCGATTTTAAAAGTATGTCATGTGGAAGCATCCTCACCTGCTTAATATCTGAGTACATCATACAGATTTTGTGTATAAATGATATACGAGAAACAATATGAGCCCAAGTAATTCCAGTATGGCAAATTTAACTTAAATAAAAAGAAAATTGTAGGAACACATCTTCCAAATTATCAGTCAGGGTTGTCTCCAATTTTAGTAAACTTCTCAAGTTCCAATTTTGGATTAAAGTTTGTTGTTGTTCTAGTTGTTTTAGGGTTTAATGCCATTTTTCAGCAAAAGATAGGCTATACATGGCGGCCAGTATAGCTGGTGGAGGAAGAACCCTGGAAAACCCAGAGAAGAACCACTGACCCACGAGAAGCTACTGGCAGGCTTTCCCATGTACCCATGCTAGCCGAACCTTGGACTCGAACCCATGCAGACAGAGGTGAGATGGCAGTGATCCAGAACGGTGAGCGCTTTAGACCACTCGAGGCTCCGATTAAAGTTTAAGCTGTACCCAACTCATACTGGGGAATTCAAGCACTTGCTTTAGCTCTAATGTAAACACAAGTCAACACAGTCGGTGGACACAATTATGTGGCCAAAGTAAAGCCAGAGGCCATTATTCCAAATTGTGTCAAGTGAACATGATATGCATACATGAAGTGTAGGTCATTTTAGATGCACTTACTGTTTCTCACAATGTCCTCTACAACCTGGCCGGTTACTGACACAACACGATACCAAATCTGGCCATCTTTGTTCAGTGTAACCTAAATGAACAGAAAACAGTCCATTTTAAATATTAGTTATCAATAAGCCACATGATGAAAGCCTGTTTTTGATCATCTTTCTAGAATAAAGCAACTTTTTTTTTTATAGACAAAAGTCATTTTCAAATGGGATTTTAAAAATAATGAACAATCAACAATAAAGAAAAATGATTCATAAACAGAATTGTTCAAAAGTACTTTTCATCACAGACTGACAAGCAAGGTGTAAAGTAATTTGCATTTAATTAACAAGTCCACTTTCAGCCAATTAAAAATAGCAGCTAGTCAGCATTGTGTAACATCACTTCAAGATAAAATGTAACATATGAGGTCTTCCCAAACTGTGAGGGTACATAGCTTGTTACTTACCGTGATTTGAGATGGATCATTCATTTGATGGTAAAGCAAAACGCCATCCTCATCATACGTACGGAACTCGAACTGGACACGGACAGGCCCACCGGGTTGATACCCTGACAGCTTTATGTAGGACGAGTAGGATGGGAACGTGCATGGCACATCGGTCTCAAGCTGGAGAGATGTCAAATAGAAAAAGAAACATTTTCTATAAATAATATAGAGGCTAATAAGATCAGATGTGTGGAAGTAGGAGATGGTGGAAATATTCGTGTGACTTCTAAACTATTTCTTGCTGCAAACATTCACAAACATAGTATAAATTTATGTGTAGCAAGCACTTTATATGTAGCACACATTTTATACTTATCACACACTTTATTCTACAAGTTAGTCATTTCTGCATGATTCGGCAAAAGACGCATCTCAGTTAGAAAGACCTATTAAATACTTTCTCACATTCCTATGCGCATTTATGACCATGTTTACAAGTGTGAAACTAAGTGAAATTTAGTTTTCTTTGTGTGTGTGTGTGTGTGTGTGGCAGTCAATAATAAAAACAAAATATAATCCAAGTCTGATACCTTAGTCAACTTCTGTCAATCACAGTACACCTCTCCCTCTACAACTTGCGCACAACAGTCAACAAACATAAACAGCACTATAAGTGAGGGCGCAAGTTATCGAGGGTCCTCCAAAAACTGGAAAAAAAGTCCTCTTAGCTATACTTCGAGAAAACCGCAGGGGGTAGGGGCTAGGGAACTGAGCTGTTTAATGACTAAATCCTTCTTTTACAATCATGTCGATAATAAGTGTTAATAACGCTCTTTTTCTAATGAAGCTGTTTGTTATTCTGTATAAATAACATTTATTTTCAAAATGTCCAACATGTGAAAGAACATTCAAACTGGTTTCAACATGTATGTGAAAACATCGGTGTATTATGTCACCACTTTTTGTTTTGTTGATTAGTCTGGTTCCTCGAGTGGTATTTGATAATACACTGTCAAATCAGGAACCTGAGTAGCAGGGAACTAGACTAACTGTTGATACACCACCAAACAAGATTCCTTTCTTTTAAAAAACTAGCAACATTTTTTTGGTGAGACAATCGTCTACATCAAAATTCAAATGTTGTATTGTTCAGTTTGTACAATATTGATGTCATGATTTCACTGGAAGTGATAGTGAAACTTCTTATCATTCTTGATGATATCTCTAACTGCCAGTTCAGGAATTCTCTGAAACTCGCTTGCTCACAATGATCCATATCTGTGAAACCAAGCTCTTTATTTTATGAAGTATTTGTTTCGCTTGGTTCCCTTGCTATCTTTAATCACAATTATGAACAAGTCGGTTAATTTAATGTAATTTATGTTACATACACAATAACATTTATAAGTGTTCAATTGATCAACTGAAATGAGCTCACCCATTAGATTTTAAGATGAATTTGCATACCCTTTAACTTTTCTTTTATTCCACCTCCTTTATTTGATTCAAAAGACATAACTGACATGATAATACAAAGGAGGACAGCTTTTAATTCAGTGCAACAATACAACCAACACTTCCGCAAGTCAGTTATCAAAACATAGTTGGGACTTAATTGGGTTCTCAGAGTAACGCCTGTGGACATAGCTGACACATTTTACATTTAAATATACATTGCATTTATGATGATTACACTTAAGAGGGGACTAAAAGATAAAATTAAATCACAAATTTCACTTAATAAAAATTATTTAATTGTCATATAAATATTAATGTACTGCCTACACTAGGCCAATTGTATGACTCCTTACGAAAAGCTGATAATTTCAAAATGTTTATTAAAATTTCCAGGTCATCTCTACCATTTTCGACCATAAAATGATATATCAATGTTTCAGTTAGAAATTTCGATCGTGAATTTCTTCAAGTTCAATAAACAGGGATCAATTTTTGGAGGATATTTTCTGGTTAAAAAAAAAATGGGATTCATGCATGACTCTGCGAAGTGGGTTCGCAAATTATCGAGCGAGTGGTGTATAGTTATTCTTTGACTTGAACTGAATAAGCTTCGAAGCAAGGGGAGGAAGGAGGGAAATGGGCAGTAATACGTGGTAAGTATTATATAATCAAATTTAGTTTTACCACCCCCAACTTTTTTTAATGAGCGGTTAATACTTTACCTACTTACACTGCATTCCTGAATTTGCCAACCTGGCGAAAGGCTAATGACCCAAGTTAAGTGTTGTCAAATTGAACTTACCACTGCTGTAAATAGGGAGCTCAACTGCCAACTGGAGAATGGCTTTTTCTGGGCCCAGTGTGCAAATGCCCTCTAATTGGAGCGATAATGATCAAAGCAAAAACAGTGTTGTAAGACAACCATAATGAAGCTTTCAAGACATTCAGATAAGAATGATCAAAACAGACCCAAAAATGCTGTAACAGCCCTGATCTCATTGGTTTTAAAGTCATGAAAGAAAAATCTCCCCCAGCGAGAGACCGATGAGCTCTTTTTCTAGTCCAAACGTTTCACCTTGAGATGATGGCTACTAAAATATCCAAGGCAACTTTTAGTGAGAGAGAAAAAGAAGTTCCAAGCTTTTATTTTCTCTTCTGATTGATTTTAACAGAAATGTAAAGCTCCAAATGGGCAAAGTACATCATCTTGTGCACAGATAAGAATGATACTGTATTTCAATAGCAAGTAGTGCTGGTAAATGATTCCTGGTGAGAAACCCAGGTTGGCAAAGAAGAAAAAATGAACCATATTTACAATGAACCATTGTTTAATGACAAGACATGAATTTCACTCCATGATGATGCAAAGGAGAAAAGGTACATTCTTTTTTTTAAGGGTAAGGTTCTTGAAGGAAGCTCGACTCGAAGGTTCATATGGAGGTTTAAATATTGACCAAAAGAATGGTTCCACCTCAGCAACAAAGAGCAAGACCGATCACTGAAGCTAAAAGTACCTGATAAGGTATTAAAGATGTGGTTCCAACACTACACTGGAGCCCACTGAAAACTTAAGAGTAATGGAAAGGGCTTCTCTGTAGCCCTAATGAAAGGGCTTCTCTGTAGCCCTAATGATGAGAAAAACTTTTCAACTGCTGTTAAAGGACTAACAGGATCGATTCATTTCCAACTACATTAATTACAATTCTCCCTTTGGCATCATACACCTTGAAAGGTGATTGCTTTCTAGCCTGAGACATGCATTTGGCAATTCTGCTCATTAACTGATCATGGCAGACACGTCATTTGATATGATCCATGCATGAAGGTGGAGAATGGGAGGATTGTTGTGAAAGAGGGACCCCCATGTGCTGTGACAGCAGATCCCTCCTCAGTGACAATTCCCTGTATGATTAATATGTGGAGTATATACACTCTATGATTCATCTGTAACAGATCATCAAAAGATGTAGGGTAGCTGACCAGCAAGTAAAGGAGATCACTGAATCAATAGGGGCCACAGGGTAGCTATTATATTAGGATGAGCTTAGAAGTTGTGAAGAACCTGAGGGATTATTCTGACATGTTAGAAAGTTTAGGTGTGCATTCCATCCCATCTCACCTTAATAACATCCACCTCCCATGCACTCTGATTGGACACACAATGGAAGCTTGTTACAAATAAATCTACCAAGGCTCCCCAATGATAAAAATACTTTGATATGGACTGGTGCAGAAAACATTCCATAAGGACTGCCCATTTCTGCCTGGACAGGCTGTCTGCCAGAATATTTCACTTGCCTGGAATGTGACTGACTTTGAGAGTGATTTCCTCAAAAGTTGATCAACAGAGTAGGTTATAAACTTCCAAGCAGAGGAAAAGGATATGAGTGCCACATTTTGCAAGAAAATTTAACTTGTCAACATTTTTCCTGATAATGACTAACTTTAAGATGGTCAATCAAAAATTCACAAACATTTAGTAGTGGGCGTTTTTTGATTAAGTGAACTATTACAATTTAATAACCCTAAAACATGACTTCATGAATAGGAATATTCTACTGTACATACCCGGCACATGAAGTCTACAGGCCCAACAATTTGGAACCTGCCTGCCCCCTGCTGAGCTCTAGCATCCCTGATCATGTTAATTCCATTGAAACGTACAAAGTCTATGCAACCATCAAAGTTGTAACGTGTTGTGAGGCCATTTTTATTGAATGTGTCCACACCACCAAGATATATCTGAAAGGAAAAAAGAAACAATATGTAACAGTAAGCAGAGTATCATATGTTGTATTACTGGGACTATTAATCTGAGTATTAAATGTTCAATTACTGTGAATGTAGTATTCTGGCTATTGTTTAATTACTTTGACTTTAGTAATCAGGGTATCATATATTATATTACTGTGACCTTAGTATCAGGGTATCATGTGTTGTATTACTGTGACCTTAGTAATCAGGGTATCATATGTTGTATTACTGTGACCTTAGTGATCAGGGTATCATATGTTGTATTACTGTGACCTTAGTAATCAGGGTATCATATGTTGTATTACTGTGACCTTAGTAATCAGGGTATCATATGCTGTATTACTGTGACCTTAGTAATCAGGGTATCATATGTTATATTTTACTGTGACCTTGGTAATCAGGGTATCATGTTATATATTACTGTGACCTTAGTAATCAGGGTATCATATGTTGTATTACTGTGACCTTAGTAATCAGGGTATCATAAGTTGTATTACTGTGACCTTAGTAATCAGGGTATCAAATGTTATATTTTACTGTGACCTTGGTAATCAGCATATCATGTTATATATTACTGTAACCTTGGTAATCAGGGTATCATATGTTGCATTACTGTGACTTTGGTAATCAGGATATCATATGTTGCAGTACTGTGACCTTAATAATCAGGGTATCATATGTTGCATTACTGTGACCTTAGTAATCAGGATATCATATGTTGTATTACTGTGACCTTAGTTATTAATGTGATCTAAGTAATCAAGGTGTCATATGTTGCATTACTGTGAGCTTAGTAATCAGGGTATCAAATGTTGTATTACTGTGACCTTAGTAATCAGGGTATCAAATGTTGTATTACTGTGACCTTAGTAATCAGGGTATCAAATGTTGTATTATTGTGACCTTAGTTAGTAATCGTGGTATCAAATATTGTATTACTGTGTCCTTGGTAATAGGGGTATCAAATGTTGTATTACTGTGACCTTAGTAATCGGGGTAAAAAATGTTGTATTACTGTGACCTTAGTAACCAGGGTATCATATGTTGTATTACTGTGACCTTAGTAATCAGGGTGTCATATATTGTATTACTGTGACCTTAGTAATCGGGGTATCATATGTTGTATTGCTGTGACTTTAGTAATCGGAGTATCAAATGTTGTATTAATGTGACCTTAGTAATCGGGATATCAAATTTTGTATTACTGTGACCTTAGTAATCAGGGTATCATATGTTGTATTACTTTGACCTTAGTAATCAGGGTATCAAATGTTCAATTACTGTGAATTTAGTAACCAGGGTATCAAATGTTGTATTACTGTGACCTTACTAATGAGGGTATCAAATGTTATATTAGTGTGACCTTAGTAATCATTGTATCATATGTTGTATTACTGTGACCTTTGTAATCAGGATATCAAATGTCATATTACTGTGACCTTAGTAATCGGGGTATCAAATGTCATTACTGTGACCTTAGTAATCAGGGTATCATATGTCATATTACTGTGACATTAGTAATCAGGGTATCATATGTCATATGACTGTGACCTTACTAATCAGGGTATCATATGTCATATTACTGTGACATTAGTAATCAGGGTATCATGTGTTATATTACTCTGACATTAGTAATCAGGGTATCATATGTTCTATTACTTTGACATTAGTAATCAGGCTATCACGTGTTGTATTACTTTGACATTAGTAATCAGAGTATCATGTGTTGTATTACTCTGACATTAGTAATCAGGGTATCATATGTTGTATTACTCTGACATTAGTAATCAGGGTATCATATGTTGTATTACTCTGACATTAGTAATCAGGGTATCATATGTTGTATTACTCTGACATTAGTAATCAGGGTATCATATGTTGTATTACTCTGACATTAGTAATCAGGGTATCATATGTTGTATTGCTGTGACTAGTAATCAAAGCAGCATATCATCAATTACTGTGACTAGCAATCAGACTCACATTACTGTGACTTTAGTAATCAGAATATCAACTGTTTAATTACCATGACTTTAGTACTCAGGGTATCATATCTTTCATTTCTGTGAAAAGTAATCAGGGTATCATATGTTTAATTACTGTGAACAGTAATCAGGGTATCATATGGTGAAATACTATTACTTTAGGTTTCTGGGTATATGTTTAATTACTGTGAACAGTAATCAGTGTATCATATGTTGAAATGCTATGACTTTTGTAATTAGGGTAACATGTTTAATTACTATGACTTTAGTAATCCGAGTATCATATGTTGAATTATTATGACTTTAGTTATCTGGGTATCGTAAGTTTAATTTGTTTGAATAGTAAGGGTATCATATGTTGAAATTCTATGACTTTTGTCATCTGGGTATCATAAGATCATCTGAGTATCAATTTCAATATAAATTTAGAATGGGGAGTCAGGGACCCTAAAATCAAAATTGGGTGGGTGGGGGCCAAACCCAGAGCTTTTTAAATTAACATTACAGGAAAACAGATAAACTGACTTCATTCAATGTAACATGTGCAGGGACAGCAACTAGAATAGTCTAAATGACGGCCAATTCCTTTTTAAAAATGTACCCAGATAAAATAGTTTGCTGAAATTTCAAATGAAACAGATTACCTTTGAAGCACCGACTGTTAAGAAAACATACTCAGCAAATGGAAAAATACGTCTCAATCATGCAATACAATTATTTGATGTTGCCGCCACAATAAGAAATGGGCATTCATTTGGTTCTCCAAAGCTGTCCTTTAGCAGTGACTTCAATAGCACATGCAGCCTTCATCAAAGAAAGCCGACTACAATCTTTCAATGACAGCAAAGAACTTTTCTTCAAAGGAAGTCAGTACCAAACTTAAATAAAAGTGATGGAATCTGATGGACTTTTGCATTTTCCAACGTGACTGGAACACGTTAACTGTGCTGTGAAAATTTCCTTTTTGTAGGGAAAAAGTTTATGCATACAAACGCTACCAACCGCGGCTTAAAACGCAAACTAACTTTTACCGACTTGGAATGTACTTGAAAGTAAATGTGTTTCGTCATTCGTTACGTGATTGTGCTATGATTTTCCACAGAATTCAGACCAATATGACCTGTTACAAAATGAATGAATAGTTCAAAAGCTGTGTGTGTGTGCATATTTTCGATGGAATCACTTGTATTGTGGATTCAATGTATATGATGAGGTTCGTAGGTGAGTACATGGTGTTGATACTCTGTTCATGCATACATTAAACATTTATATATAAACAGGATTCACGTATATGTACCAATTCATGGTTCTCTAAATAAAGTAAACTATTATATTATGTCTTCTCTGTTTTCACTACAGGTGTATTTCTCATTTAATATGCATCAATTTAAGTTGGTAACTGTGCCGATGAAGCACGTTATTTTACTGCCTGCATTTATTACCCACACACACCCCCCCCACACACAATTTTTTTGAGGGGTACATTTTCTTAAGCTAACTGACTTTGTTGCATGTAACATGGTTTGATATATAACGAGGTCGGGTTTTATGGCTCCCAACTACCGTGTTATAGCGGGGTCACACTGTATCATGATAAAATTCAGACTAACAGTAACAACATTTATAACGATCTTACTATGTGAAAAGTGGTAGATTGTCAGAACAGGTTAGACAAATCTAACTGCCATATAAACTTGTCCTCTGTCCATCTCCATAATCTGAGTTCATCTTTGTTATTTAATATACAGCATAATATTGTTGTTCTGTATGATTGTTATAATAGTTTTAAAAAAGAAACTTTTTGCAACAGTGAATCAGTAGACATGTATCAGCGACTTTGTGGCAACATTCAGACCACAGATGCAAAATTTTAAACTCATCTATCATTAAAACTGCTTGCGGATATGAACAAATCATGTGCCAAATTAAAATATAGCTTTTAGTGTTTTGAACTTTTTGAACTATCTACACCTTGGGGGATCAATCAGATATCTGAGTGCTTCGTCCTAGTGACATCTATTGGATCTCATAGTTGCCTCCCTTAGTATGTAATGCCAACTAACCAACAGCATGTAACAGTAGTGCTTTGTATATCAGCCGAAAATGATAGGGGCAACAGACCTCAAGGGATACTTTGTAAGTTTAATATTAAAAATATGACTAAATACAATGGAGAAGACATCACAGATGTATATGAGGGAAAGGATATATTTGTACAAAGACAGACAGGCAGTGGAATATTGCTCATTTAGGAGTCCATTCAAAGTTCTGTGCTCCCTTTCTCTCGATCAGATAGGAACAGTGTTCAAATCTGCACAACCTGATTTTAACTGGATGCAGTGGTTTGTCACCACATCCAATGAAATCCACAGACCCAAAGCACTGAAATATCTAATGGATCAGCCAAAGTGGAGACAGTGTCAACATATCAGAACCTTGGCTAGCGAAGTTGAGCTCATCTCTACTTTTCAGAAATCCAATAACCATTGTAGCCATTGTTACACAGAAAATAAATTAAGACCAAGACATTTTGGTCTCTTTTTTAACTAATTATTAATTTTGCAATCTTTTATCTTTACATTTGAACTTTTAATCTTCTCCAAATTAAAAATTTAACTTGTAATCAGCACTATATAGCCAGTATTATGTTAACATACAGCAATACCACCTACCTAAATACCTACCTTTTACCCACCCACATGCTTATCTAATGTGACTGGGCATAAAACACATAACAATAAAAAAGAACATTCATTTTATATTGGATAAAAATAAATGTACCATAATGAGTTGACGAAACCAGAGATTAGTGTCCTTCGTTTTTTTATCACTATCCACCCCTGGAAGTCAGACTTTGCTGCTTAAAAGTCACAGGCTTTGAATAGCCTTGGAATGACAGCCACCAGTACAAACATGTTGAGTGCATCAATAACAACTTTGATCAGCCAAACATAAAAAGCATTCGGCATAACATGTACATTTACAATAACATGCCAATATATAGTCATTAATATGAGAATGATTGTACCAAGTGAATAACATAATGCCAATATACAGTCATTAATATGGACGTTTACCACCGAATAAACTGAGAATCATTGTATCAAGTGAATAACATAATTCATGAAGTGTATAAAAAATTGTTATTTTCACAAATAGCAAAGGATCCTGATGCACAAAATATATCCATTATTCATTTGGAAGAAGCAAGTTGGCTTTCTATTTTAGGATCAAATGTATTTGCTAGCAATAGGTACAACCAACTGAAGTAGAGTATTTCTCAATTTCCTTTCTAAAATCAAAGTAAAAAACCCGTGTTGTGGGAACTTAGTACTCTTGTATAACATGTGGCAATACTTACTACTAAACCAAGCAAGTGACAAAATGGCAGATCTGGGATTTTTTAAAATAATAATGTTATTGTCAAACTGCAGAGAAAAAGTATTTTTTAAAACTCACTCCAATGAATTATCATTACTTCTATACAAAAATCCACTAATTCACTGCATGGAGAAAATACACAATTATTTCTGCTTCCATATCCATTGGTCAGCAATGGCCTGCTATGCAAGCTTGGATGCAAATGAAAATTCAACTCACGTTAGTAAAGCATTGAATGAAGGTCATAGTTATCTACTTTGGTTGTAAAGATACATAACAGAGATGTATCCATTTACATTACCCATTTTGGGGGAATCTTCAACATATCACTGAGTTAGTTTTTTAAAAACTCAATCAAGAATCACTTGTCATACATAAATCACTTAAAATAACTTCTTTGTGGTGCGATACAACTTTACAGTAATGATGTACCATAAAATCCAAATCAATCAACCAATCTGATTATCAAGTTTTATGCTGGAAGCCAAGTGGTTTCCCCAAGGACAACAAAGCTGTTGGCCTGGGCTGGTATCGAACCTGCAACCCTTGGATTAGGAGTCTGACACTCTACCAAATGAGCTATGGCATGAACTTTACTCAACATATCAACTTTTAACAGAGAATATCACAGGTGTCATTAATATATAAGGTTACGGTGATCTCATGTTGCAAAATGTATGGAGAAATTGCCACAATGCATATATTAACCTAGTTGCATAAGGTAGGACTGCATACATGTATCATGCCAAATAATCATGATGAGCTCAATGCAAAAACTTGACCAAAGCTAGAAACAGATGAAATATTGGTCATAATGAGCCTCCTTTATTTAAAGGGCATGGTAGTAACAGTGGTGCATTTCATCATCAATTTTCAACCTTCTTGAAGGAACACTGTCTGAGAAAGGAACATGAAACAAAATTTACCCAAGTCTGTAAAGTAAAATGGCCCACAATTGAAACGAAAAAGCAGAGGTAACTAATATGCATCCTCAACTTTCGTGATTATAGAGAGCATGGTATTTATATTTCATAAGTCACAGTGACTTTTCTTGGCATGGGTGAAGTACTAGGAGAGATGCATCTAATCTTCTACTTTAATGATTAATGCAAGGGTAAACATTAAAACCTAACCAAACTCTGAAGTGTGAAATGTGTCCTTGACCTACTTCTACGACGAAGGTCAATGACCTTTTGTAATGGTGTGGTACATACAGGGGCATACAAACATCTAGTTTGAGGATTCTGAGCATGAATACAAATACAGGTCACAGTAATCTGCCTTTGTGATGATGATAGTGTTGTATTCATCAAGAATTAATATGCATTCATCAGATTCATTAACCTTGTTAAACAGTATATACAAGAAAAAAAAAAAAAAAAAACAATTTGATCACAAACCAAAAACAAAAATTGAACATTTTGGAGAAAGAGAGTTGTGATTACCTAGAAAGGACTGGTCATTCACCTTCCCATTTGTTGACTATATGGACCGAGGAGAATTAGGGCAAACCTGGCCAGCCAATCTATGGTGCAATGCCATGATGTCCATGATGGCAGTCAGAAAAAATATACACAACTGACACACCACTAAGTGGTGGGAGTCTCCAAGTTCTGTATTGACTGAAGAATAAAAGTGAAAAGGGACAGTTATCAACCCAATCCATTCCCTCATACCTGTTCTCATTATGCCAAGGCCAAGATACAGCAATGAATTAATAGCAGGTATTGTATTACAGGGTGACCACTAGTGACACAGGTCTGATTGTTTTTAGCCACTTATATAACAAGTCCCAACTCAAATGACTCTTTCTTTCTAAATAACTTTTTAAAATAGGATGAGTGTGCACATGTGTGGGTTGCTACCTTTTTATCCAGATCCAGCCTGAAAAAGAGCCCATTGGTCATAAAGCGGTTTTCAAGTCTGTCCACGACCAACAGGACATCTGAACGGTTCCGCCGCACAATGACATCATGCCACTGACCATCATCCAGCATACTTCCACCCACGACTAGTGTATCTCCACGACTCATTTGTGTAGAACCTGATGAAATAAAAAACAAGCAACTCATGCACAAGTGTTAAAAAATGCAACACCCTCCATCCTCCTAGCATAACAGCCTCCAACTGTTTTAGTTCAAACAACAGATTACCCTCTGCATTACCTTTATGATAAAATATTTAATGTTTTGGATCACTTTGACGACTGAGTGACTGAGTGACACAGCAAGCATTCATCAGCTAGAAATAATGCATATTCAACAGAAAAGAAGATTAAATATCAATCATGAAAACTGTTCCATTAAAAGAAAATTCCAAAAGTATTACCAAGATCAATTCCGAAGTAAAGGTATCCTTGTCGGAGTTCCATGGAAACATAATCTCCCTGGTTTCCATCAGCATAAAATATAACCCCCTCCTGTGACATAGTACGGAAGCGAAGAGTTATCAGGTCTGCTTCAGAGCGGCTTGTATCTCCAAGCAAGTAGGTGATATAACCTTGATTAGTGAACTTGGCGGCATTGATTCCTGAAAGAGAGGGATGCATATTTATATAAGACTTTTTTTATCTGCTTTGTTTCCATGAAGTGCATAAGTTTTAATATGTGGAAACAAATGAATAACAATGTGAATGTTAAACTTATTTCAACAATTTCAGTGGAGGGTAAAATGGCACACTTTCATAGATGTAGTGTTCTCCATTAGTGGTTGGCAATCAGCTTGAAGCCTACTTTTACAATATCATTCATGACAGTCAACAATATTGTAACATGTTTTGTTAATTGTTGCATTAACCCAACCAAATACTTAGTAGACTAATTTAAAAGAGAAGTCTGTAAATATTTCTTAATATCTTGACTTAAACATATGTGCAAAGAAACAAATGACAGCATATTACGCAGGCCAGAGATTCAACTTTATTTAATTACAGGTAGAGGCTGCAATACACATCCTAAAAATACAGCCCGCAAGTCTATAATTCCTGCTTAACATTTCTACCACTGAAAACCAGGATTCTGGCCCAATACAAAAAGATTGTATGGTTCTGCTTTTCTAACCTCATCAATCCTTGGATAGTCTTTTCATTTTCACCTGGAATGGGAGTAGGAAAGGCATTTTTGGGGTTGCTTCTGAATATGTGCAAATATATCTTCCAAGAAATTTTCACTGAGCAAGATGCCAAGTGGTATTAAAGATGTTTTATACTGGCTATTTCACTCAAACGTGTGCAAAAGGTAAAAATTGGACTTGGCTTTTTTTTATGCCTACTGGACCCAATTTCGAGTCCTGTCCATTTTTTATTTGAAATCACAACTGTTCATCATTAGAAGTCTTTCAAGTTGGGATCTTAAACACAGGATAGAATTCCTGGACTGGAATCTTAGTCACTAACGAAATTGTAAAGATACAGATCTTTCAATATATTCTGTTGTTGATAAATTAAACAATCACGAGCATTTTGTTTTTAAATGTGCAAATTCTACAGTATTATGCATGCTACAAAACATATAGCCAGTCATCAGAATGTTAAGCAATGGTACTGAAATGTCAGATTTTGAAAATTTTCTCACTTAAAAAGGAGGCCTCATTGGTACAGTTGGTCGACGAATGTCAAATCTGTAATCCAAGGGTTGCAAGTTTAATACCTGGCCTGGCTGCCCCAATGTCTCCATAAGGAAAGGCACTTCGCTCCCATTTCCTCACCGTGATAGTCAAGAATGCTTAAAAATGCCATAAAACCAACCAGTATTGAAACTCACTAAAAACATTTTCATGCTGCCGTGGACTATCTAAAATTTAACCAAAAAACTCAAACTTACCATAGCCACAACCATACACTTCTACTCGCATAGAAATGAACTGATTCCAGCGCTGCGGCCGAAACTGAAGATAGCGGGTGATGATGGGGTACTTGAGTGAGTTGACCTTGATTTTGTTTCCATCGTCATTACCAAAAAATATCTGGAAAAAAGGTTGGTTTTTTTATATGTAATTTGCTCCTCCTTTACACAACTAATTTGTTCTAAAGTAAAGCTTTCTTTAAAGGATAAGCATCTTTTATTTTCAGTGGAAAGGCAACATTTTACCTTCAGAACTAATGAACCAGTCTAGAAAGTATATTGTCAAACCACAGTTAAGCATTTATGACAGTGTAATAAATTTAAAAATTATACAATTTCACCAAAATGAAAATGGTAAATGTAAATTTATCTTCAAAGGGACTAACAAATGCAAGTGAGGACAAAAACGTCAGGAGTTTGTCTTATTCCTTTTAATTGTTTTCCTTCCAATTTTTCACTTACCATTTGTCATAAAACTCATTTTAGACAAAAATGTAGATTTCATGGTTGGTGAATTCTTATTTTTGTATGCTGCTATAGTTATAATCTGCTCAGCTCTGTCAAATGTCAGTGTATATCCCATTATTCTGAAATATACCTACATAGTTGTAACAAAATCTTAAATACTTTGGTAAAAGTTTGGGATAGGCTTCCAATCAGGGATAGGCTTCCAATCAAGGATATGTTTATCTTGAAAAATACACTATGGAACATCCACTTACAATAAAACTGTATCATGAAAGAATTCATACATAACTAAAATACTATCCTAAGAAAAATCACTTTTTTTCAAAATAATAGCTGACATATGATAAAAAATTACACGGTCTCATTTTGCTTACAACTTTTTTAATGCATTTAACAATTTTATCAAACAGGCTGTTGTCAAAGAAATGAGCCCTCACCTCTGTTAAGCCAAACTCATTAGTTAAGGTTCTCCATGTTTTGCTATCATCCGAGTATTCCAGAGTGAACTCTGTAACATACTCATCACTGCCCTGTCTCCCCTGTGTAGCTACACGAGTTACGATGTAGTCCCCACCAAGGTCCACACCCAGGTACTGCTGGGAATTCTGAACTCCAGCTGTCCAGGCACCTGCATTGAATAAAAATGATAACATACATTACTGGCTCATAAACAGATATCATGGAATACAATATATCTATCATCAAGATATTAAATCCATTACTTTTGAAAAATATTCTTTTTGTTCACTTACTCACAAGCAGGATGCAATTAAGTCACTTGATGTGTCACATGACAAACTCAATACATTACTGGGTAAAACAAAATGGCTACCAGCCTCCATTTCAAAAGCTGAAATGTAAACACACTGGTTTCAACATTTTCATGGGTATCCATTTCCATGATTGTGTATTTTTAAAAATGTGGGCACTTAAATTCATCGAATGACCTCTGTCCACTCGCCATCAAGTTGCATCATCACTGCATTATTTTAGATTGTTCCAATGAGCATGGTATTACGAGTGATAAATTCAAGTTCTATCCACTTCAAGAAAATGTCTGCAAGATCAGACCTAATTATTTGTGGCTTTGAGAAGCATGACTTGGATAATTATGGAATTTTTTTTGGATTATTTACAAAACAAACATCTGTACCAAGAGACTTGAGACATTTATTCAGTGACATCATCTGAAAATGTGTGAAGTGTGAGCTTTAATACTGTTAAGTAATTTGTGCATATACAGTATATAGTGTTTAGTACTTGCAATGTGTGAGTTTTGGTATTGTATTTAGTTTCTTAATACGAAGTGCATTTATGTGTGTTTTGTACCATTTACAAATCATGATGTAAAATTAGTACATTACATTATGTAAACTTCATTTGCAATGCACTTGAATTTGTTACATCTGAAATGAAGGCAAACAGAAGTCATGAATAAAATAAAATCAGCTGTATCTTAAGACGTGTATTGAAAAAAACAAAAAACAGACTGCTGATATAATTTATTATTGGCCAATTATATAACTGACAAAAAGAGAATTCTTTCTTTGGTACCCAATTCTAAACTACTAATGTTTTAGTGTTTCCTTTAGTAGTTTTCAGGTACTAGCTATCAGATTATCTATATCTCCCAACATACCCTCTGCAGTAGAGGTGCACAACATATAGTGGCGAGTTTACAGGCACTTACCCTCCAATGCAGCACTTCAGTGAAGAGCAAGCATTAAGGGAGATTAACTCTGCTATACTGCAATGGGGTGAAGAAACAAAAAAATATCAGCAGTACAGTAGTTTAATGGGATGGACAGAATGCTATCCAAGTATTTAACTACATACACTCTAGCACAGCCTGTAAAGGATTCATGACAGCCGAAACAGTTTGTACACCCCTGTAAACATGTAATTAATATTAACAACAGAACGAATATTAATCAAAACATCATGATCTTCACTCAGAAATGAAACTACAATGAGTTCTTTAAAAAAAGGTTTGAAAAATTCTCAAATTTATTGTCCACTACTTATGGTTCCTTCCTTGTGCATCTTCTTTCTTGTACATTTTAACAAGAGGACTGAATGTTATGAGAACAACTGTTTCAAGGTTTATCTAATTTTTTTATATCTTCATCCATATTTCAAGGCTCATCAGCATCATCTGTATATAAATACTTAAATGTCTTTATGCAAATAAACTTTGTCAAACTCTGGAAAGCAGCATTTCAGGATAAAAGTTCATCTATCTTTAGTACCAATCTGATGTCACATTGGCATTATTTGTATAGACATTAAATGACTATATGTGACAATGCTCCCTGCCAAATTTTGTCAGTGTCTGTTAATTTGAAATGTTGTTCAATGCACGGCACATGTTACCAGACAAAGTGGACAAACTTTTTATCGGATCTATCTAATCTCACCCCGTTTGCAGCAGATGAAGTTGCATTCCTCTTAGACAAATTAAGAGACCAAATTCTAAATGTATTGGCTGTTTGATGACACCTGACCAATTCCATTACAAAGTTTAAAAGGCCTGCACACCTGACACAGACAATGAACAAATTCCATTACAGTTTTAAAGGCCTGCACACCTGACACAGACAATGGACAAATTTCATTACAAATTTTTAAAGGCCTGCACACCTGACACAGACAATGGACAAATTCCATTACAAAGTTTTAATGGCCTGTACAGCTGACACATACACCAGACTAATTTCATTACAAGTTTTAAAGGCCTGTACACCTGACCCAGCTGATACTTAACGTGCAGCTTTGGTTACTGACATGTTTGCTTTACAATTCGACTAATTATCTGGCCTGTGGATCTGTAAAAGTAATTACAATCAAATAAACAGCGTATGAAATGTGAACAAATAACTCTCTATATGGACATTTGAAAAGGAAATCTGACAAGGTTCACTGTAGCTTGGTGCTATGGCATCATCACTGGAGCATAAAAAAATGCCAATCTCATTCAGATATAACATTACTGGATAAGGAAACAATCTGGCATTTTAAACCATAATGGAGACTTAGAGTGTTCTTAAATAACAATATGCAGTGGCTTTAACTGTGTTGCAAACAAGTCTCCCTGACAGTGTTCAACCAATAAAATAAGATTTTCAAATTTGCTGATGTGGTGGATATATCAGATGTCAGACTGACATAATTTTCGTTGAGGATCAAGCAGACATCATTAGAAGTCTCTCGGTAAAAAGTCCATGTCAATATGACCATCCCTTCATGGGGAATAATGAAAAAATCTTCAAGATGGCCATCAATACAGCCATATTGGATGTACGATTGCCACCATTTTGGTATCAAAGAAGTATTTTAATCAAAACACAATGTTGATCTGACCAACCATTCAGGAATAGCAATACAAGATGTTCATTATGCTCATAGTGGCAGTAAGAATAGATGCCAAAGAAGCAACAATTTTGTTTTAGAACTAACTAGACATGAGATCAATGTGAATATAAGGTTCTGTGGCAATCATTCAAGTAATAATAATGATAATAATAAAGACTTTTTTTAGAGAAGGTAACTCAATTAGTTAATTAGTTTCAGAACTAATCTACCTTGAGGCCTTCTATCTGTTATGTACAATATATACAGTATATACAACATGATGTGAAGAATCTGGCTCGATACTAAATTATTAAGTAATTTTAAAATTCAAAGTATCAAGCCTGAAACACATGCACCATTGAAAACATAAACATATATAAAACAAAATATCATCCTGCATTGAAATATTCAACTATGAAAATGATGCAAAATTACAGAAAAGCGGGCGTTATTTTTGTACAAGAACTGTTCAATTTTCTACAGATATCATCCATTTAAGATGCTGATTATGAAAAGAAAAAATGCTAGAGGTCTGCCTCATGTCACTGGGAATTTTACTCCATACCAGTGGACCAGTATATTGAAAACGTTTTTTTAAACAATTCCTTCTTTAGCCTTGGTATAATGTAATTTTTACTTCTTATGGACCTTAAATTTGGAGTACCATTAGCATCTCTTTGGTGAAAGATCTTGCTTGCATTGACAGGAATGGCTTTTCTGAATATTGTATACATCAATTTGGCCTTTCTAAGAAATATTCTTTCAAGTATTGTTAAAACCTTTATATTATTCATTGCATCCTGAAAATTGTCTATACATTGATCTAGAATTAAATGGCAAGCCCTCAGTTGGACTCTTAAAAGTATTGTTATGTTTGAATTAGAGGTATTACCCCAAATTACATTACAGTAGTCCAGATATGGCTGAATATAACTTTTATAAAATATGACCCTATACTGAAGAGGAATGTATGTTTTGATTTTTTCAGTAGCCAAAGATAAGAAATAACCTTTTATGAAACATGTTTAATGTGAATAGACCAAGTAACATTGTTATCTACGAATACACCAAGAATTTTATAATGAGAGGTCATATTAATGCTCACACTGTCAAATAGAACCTGGAGAATGTCGCTATCTAGACTTGCTTGTTTTTGTTGTAACAAGCAGGGCTTTTGTTTTTTCTGTATTTACTGTTTTCCTTCCACCATATCTGAAGTCTGTTGAGAGCATCTTGTAAGTTATTTTCAAGTACCATTTTGGTTTTACCCACCTCAGTGTGGTATCATCTGCATAGAGGTCATTTGAAGAAATTTAAGTTCCACTCTTAAGAGGTAAATCGTTGATAAACAGAATGAATAACCAAGGCCCAAGGATAGAACCCCGTGGTACTCCACAATTAATATTTTTACTTTCAGAAAGTTGACCATTTAAAGATACTTTTTACATTCTATCAGTAAAGTAAAAGTAAACCAGTTAGGGAGTTTTCACTGCATTGATAGATTTTTAGTTTTTCAAGCAATATGTCATGGTCTACAAGATCAAAAGCATTACAAAAATCAACCATAATAGTGCCTACCATTTCTCCCTGATCTAATGCTTTCAGCCATTTATTAATCAAAGATACAAGTGCAGTTTCACAGGAGTGATTCTGGCAAAAGCCAGAATGATTATCATCAATAAGATCATAAGTGTTCAAACAGCTGAGAAAAGAATCATGTACAGTGAGTTAGGAGTAGCAATAACAAACTTGTGCTAGCTTGCAGATGGACAAACTACTTTCACATAAATTCTCCAGGTCTATGACCAGTAGAGCTAAAAACCCTTTCTAAAGATGAAGGCTTATTTAGTGGCCACAGCTCTTATTATCAAAATCATCGAAGATGTTGATGATAATAAACCCAAAATATGGCTTCAAGTGGTAAGAAACTCAGCCAATCAGATGCATCATCATCTCATTAATATGCACTAATCTTGCTCATTAATGAAACACTCCAAGATCCTAATGATAGAAGTACAAATTCAAATTAAATCAAAATCAGATCACAAATATGACTTCCAGAATGGTAAAAACCTCAGCGAATCAGATGCAAGATCAATTCATTAATATATATGGATCTTGCTCTTTACCAAAAACCTCAATTATGTAAGCCAATGTTTCAAGTTTGATAAAAAAAAATCTGATCAGAAATATGGCTTCCAGCATGGAAAGCCAATTTGGTGCAAGATTATCAGAATATTACATATGGATATTACTCATTATCAATCCC
Organism: Sinohyriopsis cumingii; assembly: GCA_028554795.2. Classification (NCBI taxonomy): domain Eukaryota; kingdom Metazoa; phylum Mollusca; class Bivalvia; order Unionida; family Unionidae; genus Sinohyriopsis; species Sinohyriopsis cumingii. The sequence continues at coordinate 66,470,238 of CM068832.1, read as the reverse complement.
ATCCAATAGCTTGATGACATAAGCATATATTTAAAATCTAATCAAAATCAGACACAAAATACAGCTCCTAGACGGGGGTAACAAATTCAGCCAGTTAGATACAAGATTATCTCAATCAAATTACTTCATGACTGGTCCAGTGGGTTTTTAAATAGAGTTAATGTTTGATCAATGCACAACCTCTGATGCATGGCATATGACCAATGCAGTGATATACTACAAACTTACATGGCCTTATAGCCATGTGAGGTAAAACAAAAAGCCAGGCATGGTAAAAAAAAAAGAAGTTGTTTGACCGTTTTCATTACCCTATAATTTTACTTTGTTTTCAAATATATTGTTGTGAGCTTCTCAAACCAAAATCAATCCATATACATCCCCAATTTGGCAATTTTCAGACATTTTTTCCACTGTTATGAAAAGCGGAAACCACATGGTAACTAGGGATGAAATGATACACCCATGCACTGTATCAATATGATACAAGAAACAGAGCCTACAATGCGATATATTATCAATACACATATCAACTTGTTCTTTTCATCTTTCAAAATCCTGTCAGTGGTGGTGCTGTTTTATAATGTGCTGGCATCATAGTTGTTATTTCCAGTATGAATATTATAGAAAATCATAAACTTATTATCTGTTCATATGCCATTCTCATCCTTGACAAGATTAAAATAACACTTTGAAAAGAACTACTTGCTAGTTGTTAGTGAGTTCAATTAACATTTTAGGCCATTTCCAGCTGCTACATTTCATCCGATGCAGAATTTCTCTTGGTGACCATGCCATTTTGTTTGCACTGCATAAATGATTTTAACTCATCTGATTTCATTTCTTCACTTAAATCTGAAAGACATGGTGGTGTTATCTTCAAAACAGAAAAAACTGTGATTCCCTTTTGCAAGGAAAATCTTATCTGGAACACATCCGAGTATGACAGCAGAGATGACTAACACCCAAATCCATGAGGCTGTACTTACTGCAGATGCAAAAACTGCCACGACCACTCATTTCTGTCGGTCAGAAAGGAATTTACTGACAAAACTCACACCCCTTGCCATTAACAAGGTGACTGTAATTCGTATGGTTTGGAATATGCCCCCCACCCCCCTGCCAAATTTCTTTACATTCCAGTTGACACGGTCAGATGCTGATCACATATATCATTGTAAATGGAAACATTCCAAACTTGTTCCCATCTATGACTTATAAATCATTTAACAGCCACTTCTGAGCAAAGCCTACCTGTTTTGTAACTATTTGGATCAATTTCTGATGCAATGCCTGTGTGTCAAGCAGTGAATAAGCTAGTTAGTTTTGATTTTGTGGTCAAATGTAAATAAATTGTTTGTCTGTTAGTTTTAAAATATTTTTTTTTTATTCCATTACATGTTATTATAATGTAATACTGTTTAATGGACCTTTTTTAAATAGAATTAAATTCAGTTCTGTTTGACTTGATTGATTTTTTTTCTTCATTTATTTCATTGCTGTAAATACCTAATAATAGAAACATTGTATCTAGTTGATGACCTTAAAACCAGTGACAGTTTTGGTAAACAACTTTCTGTATTATTTTTTTAAAATATTCTTTCTCAGAGAAAGAATCACTGTATTAAGTCAAGGTCATACCTGGATTAATTCGTAAACATTCTTCTATTTTTTCCAGAAGGATGAAATCTTGACCCCCATTTGAAAATCTGTTTTGCGTTTTAGTTAGTCTTATAACTAATGTTATGATAAGAATTCCATCAGTCGTGACTTAACGCTTGAGAAGTTGTTTTATGTTGTGTCCAGATTGGGGCTCCATTTTTATTTTCTTGAAATTATTACATTTCAAGTGATTGTTTCCCCTGGAAATACAAAAGTGCTCTAAAGTTCTTAGACAAAGACATTTATCGGAATTTATATGGAATTCAAAAACTGAAATAATACTTTCTGTAATTCAACAAGAGACTTGACACATCAGTACAATGCTGACAAATGCATATATCATTGCTTTCCATCTTGGATTTTCATTGGTATTTGGAACTTTGATTCACATAGAACTTTTCACTGATAGGACTTGTATTTTCATTCTTGGATTACAATTTGGATTTAATTTGCAATACCAAGTTGTTTTTCTTATTTTATTTTACTTTGTGGTCTAGGAAATAAATAACTCATTAAATTTTACAAAGCTTGTTGTCTTCACTCTTTTATGTTATTTGTTTTAAGAACACAGACTCATAACAATTGTTTTACGCTGGAATTGGACAAAGAATAACCACCATCAGAAATGAATTTAACATATTTCATGAAACAAAAGTGTAGCCTTCAAATTTAAACCTAACTGAGAAGATATGAACAAAGAAAAGCTTTGCACATAAGCGGTTATGAAATGATCAGTAAAGCATTTATGAGGAACAGGTCTGGAATCTTTCCTTTAAGTTACCAATGGCTAACTGGACAAAATAATTAGCATGCAATTGGGTGGCAGAGAAAGATTTCAAGGCATATGAGTTAGTCACCTGAGTTAATTTGTAAAAGGCAAGTGAATGTTGTCAACATTTTGTTTTAAGATTATGACAGAAATGAGGGGGGACCCCAGGTGGCTGAGTGGGTATAAAGCACACACCTTTACAGATCATTGCCATATCAACTTTTTCAGTCAAGTCTTTGGTTTAACCAATGTGGGTTATGTGTGAGAGCCCGCCAGTAGCTTCCCAAGGGTCAGTGGTTCTTTCCAGGGTTATACTGGCATTAAACTTAAAACAACACAAATAAGTTAATATGCCTGCAACAACCGTCTCAGATGAATTCTCAACTTAATAAAAAGGCAAACAACTACTGAAGATTAAACTAACCTGTACATGTTTAGCATTGTTTTGTATTGATTCTTCACCATCTGTACCAATAAGTAAAAAGTACTGATGCATCAATAATAACCATATTAAATGGCTTCCTAAAAGGATTCATCTCTCAAAAATTGCCACTGCTTACTTCAGGCAGTACTAGGCATCATTATCCATTTCATGTAGTATTTGTGATGAACATCAAATTGTGCCCATGTTATTATCAGAAAGCATGGGATTTATTTCATTATACCTACCAATCCAACTGTATGCAGGTGAAATTGAATTCTGAGCCTTCACCCATCTCTTGTCAAGGAACAAAAGGGGAACTATGGTCTTTTGAGACTATAAATTGTCACTTACCTGAGGTGTCATACAGCCTGGCCATCCAGGGCATTCTCCTATCATTGGAGGTAGAGGATGCCCAGAAGTTCCCATCTGGAATACGGGGATCCTTTCCATTCTCCCTTCCTAGACCCACTGCATAATCATAACGACAGTCATCATAAACGAAAGGCGTTCCTAAAAGATAAGAGAAGATATATTTTAGATAAACTGGACTAAAGATATGTCTCAATTCTGGAATATCCCCATATTCAAGACTGAAATAGTTTTTAAAGTTCCTCTTTCATCTTCAAGGTTCATCATTGAATAACATGAAAAGTATAATGTCATGGTATAATCTTTGTGGATTTCATGTCTCTGTCCTTGCACTCAAGTTTCCAAATATCCAGTTATTCATCCCTTTCTACATGCTAGCCCCATCTCCATTCTGGATATCCATTTCTCACATAATGGTGGGACAGGGTCTATCCTTGGTGGTGTCATTGCATAATTCTCATTTTTTTTCCTAAACCAAACTATAGAGAATACATGACTTTTCTGATTTGCTAGCAGCACCATTATTTCTTCATTGAATTTCTGATACACAGTATCTAGAAATTCCCAATTTTATTCAAAGAAAGGAGTAATTCCATACCCCAAAATTTCAGATCTAGAACAGACGCTACAAGGATAGCCAAATTTTGAAAATCCCTGTCACTGCTTCTAAAATTAGTAATAACTGCATTAGCTGATAAAAGATTCTCACTTGTACATACTATAACTCCATCCAATCAGACATCTCATATATCATTACAACCAAACCTGTTTCTATCTCAAACAATTATTAAGTGTCACCAACTAAGCCTAATTCAAAGGTGACTAGATCTAGTTTACACATTGCTAATTTGATGAACAATCATTTAATGTGCTGCTAACTAATGTTCTTCCATTTGCATAAATTATTTAAAACAACAAAACACAAAAAAAATTGGCAGTGTTCTATGTTGTGATGTCCCACAGGGGTATGTTTTTGGACATGTTGTCTTCATTCTATACACTCAGCCACTCTCAAGTATCATAGATCATCATCCAGTGTCTCACCAATTGTACAATGATGACACCCAAATATGCAAATCTAGCCACCCAAATGAAGTTGATGCTACCATCCAAGGTGTAGAGAGGTGCATTTCTGATGTGAAATCATGGATGACATTTAACAAGCTGCAGATGAATGATGATAAAACTGAGGCTATTTTGATCACAACACAAAGACTTTCTCATTCACATCCTTTACCTCAAACAATAAATATCAGCAACACCAACATTTAATTCACACAATTAGTGCGAAACCTAGGTGTTACTCTGGACAGTACTCTCACAATGCACCAACATGTCATGAACATATGCAAGGCTGCATATCTTGAGCTGAGACATATAAGCTCCAATCGCAAATATCTTTCAGTTGATGCCAATAAAACACTTGTGTGTTCATTAGTACTTTCAAGACTGGACTATTGTAACTCAATTGTGTCTGGTTCATCTCAATATCTACTCCAGAAACTTCAAAACACAGCTGCTTGATCATACTTAGAATACCACGATCAGAGCACACCTCCCCGCTGCTCTGTACCCTACATTGGCTATCCAATCAATCCAGAATCAAACACAAAATTTGTTCTCTGTGCTACATTTCACTGACGGACTCTAGTTCAACATACCTATCCAACCTCACCCATGTGTACACACCAGCAAGATACTTACGCTCCTCTTCTGACAATCATATACTCGTTATTCACACTATGAAAACAAAGTCACATGGACAACGTTCTTTTGCATACCAGGGCCCAGCAACGTGGAATGAACTGCCCACTGAACTTAGACACAAAGACACAGGGATCCCATTCAAAAGTCCTCTTAAAACTCACTTATTTCGACTGCAAGAACAAACATAAAGACCTAATAATGTTTCCTACCTTAAATATTTCAGCATGTTGTTTTCTTTCTTCTAATTTCATGGTGTTTGTTTTTTGTAATCATATCGTTATACATGCTTTTTATGTTATAGGTGCTGTCTAATGTTGTAAAGCACTTAGGGCTTCTAAAGATTAGGCACTATACAAAGTCCTCATTATTATTATTATGAAAGCTTATCTCCTTGACTTAATAAAAAGCATATAATTGAATGACTGCTGCCCCAATTCCCATCACAAAGTTTCTTAACTACCGGTAGATTGTGTTGCAGTAACAGTACATCTAACCTGTTGAAAAAAAATCTAATGCCAATCTAATTAAATCTAATGCCAAAAAAACAATAAAAACTGATACAAGTAGCAACAGCTAAAGTTTATTATCCTCTGCTTGTTAATAATTTGTTAAAATGGAACAAAATACTTTTATTAGGTGAAATTCTCTTGAGTATAGTTTTTTCAAAGAAAAACAATTATTGTTATAAATTAGTTCAAGATGATATTAGTCAATCGTGGAAATACAATGGAAATACCAAAGTAACAATAAATTCCAACTGAGAAAAAACTTTTTCTAAACATTTAATCTGAATCAGTTCAGTTATATTGATTGTATGCAGTGTATTATCTACAAATTAATTCATGCAAGTCATTTAGCTCATCAAGGCAAAAATCAGCGAGTCAAAATCCAAACCCCAAGTCCTATTCAAGCCGATATTAACAGAGTATTCTGTGGTGTTTCTATAAATAGATTACAAAGAAAAGTTACACTTGAGCCTTTACTTGTTTCATTTCAATATTTTTCTTCTTTTATTGTGTTGATCAAATACACAAGACTGCTGACAGACATGTCCATCATGAAGATGCTTTAACAACACATTATAGCCTGAAGATGCTTTAACTACACATAATAGCCTGAAGATGCTTTAACAACACATACTAGCCTGAAGATGCTTTAACAACACATTATAGCCTGAAGATGCTTTAACAACACATTATAGCTTGAAGATGCTTTAACAACACATCATAGCCTGATGATGCTTTAACAACACATAACAGCCTGAAGATGCTTTAACAACACATTATAGCCTGAAAATGCTTTAACAACACATTATAGCCTGAAGATGCTTTAACAACACATAATAGCCTGAAGATGCTTTAACAACACATTATAGCCTGAAGATGCTTTAACAACACATTATAGCCTGAAAATGCTTTAACAACACATAATAGCCTGCATCCTGCATGGTAATGACCTAATAAAGGACACAATGAGTCTGAGGTCAGCTATTTTGACCATAATCTTTAAAAAAATCGCGGCATTATTTTCAGAAGCATGGGCCAGGTAGAAACTGAAATTTTAATTCCTTAGCATGGACCAGGTAGTAAAATGAGACTGGAATTCCTTAACATGGACCAGATAGTAAAATGACGCTGGAATTCCTTATAACAGGCCAGGTAGTAAACTGAGGTTGGAATTCCTTAACATGGGCCAGGTAGTGAAGTTATGAAGAAAAAAACAATATATATATATATATATATATATATATATATAATGACTCTGGAAGAAGTCTCCATAAAGCTGACTTATTTTTGTAAAAAAATGAACACATAAGCACACCACTCCCTCGATAACTCGTGCCCTGACAACTCGCAAACCTGCTTATAACGTGGGGTCAGGTGTGGATCCCATTTTTTAATGTTTCCTACCTTAAATATTCTCAGAATGTTTTTTTTAAAATATGTTTTCTAATTTCATGGTGTTTGTTTTTGTAATCATATCATTATTATGTTTTTTATCTATAGGTGTTGTCTAATGTTGTAAATCTCTTAGAGCTTCTAAAGATTAGGAGCTATACAAAGTCCTCATTATTATTATTTAAACCAGAAAATACACCCCAAAAACTAATCCATATTTCATGAACTTGAAAAAAATTGCAATAAAAATTGGTAACTGAAATGTTGACATATCACTCGTTTTATGGTCGAAAACAATATGACCTGGAAATTTTAATCAACATTTTGAAATCGACTTTCAATAAGTAATAAAATTCGTTACATTTTTTTTCCAAACAACATTATTAGTACAACATAATTGAAGATATTCAAGGAAAAATTGATCAATGAAAACGTCACACCTAGTATAGGCAGTACATTAATATTTAAATGCCAAATAATTTTTATGAAGTGAAATTTTTATTTTCATTCCATCTTTTAGTTCCTCTTAAGTGTTATTATCATAAATGCAATGTGTATTTAAGCTTAAAATGTATTAATCTATGTCTGCAATCCTTTCTCTAAGAACCTAATTAAGTGTCGACCATGTTTTGATAACTGACTTGCGGAAGGTTGTATTGTTGCACTGAATTAAAAGCTGTCCTACTTTTGCATTATCACATTAATTATGTCTTTTGAATCAAATAAAAGAGACGTAATTTTAAAAAATGTTAAATGGCACACAAATCCTACATACTTAATATCTAGTGACCCCGGTCGTATGTTGGATGAACTCACTTCAGTTGATCAATCAAACACTGTTATAAATGTCATTGTGTATGTAACATAAACTACCTTAAATTAACTGGCCCATTCATAACTGTGATCAGTGATAGCAAGGCAACCAAGCAAAACGAATACTTTGTAAAATAAAGATCTTGGTTTCACAGATACGGACCACTATGTGCAAGTGAGTTTTAGAGAATTGCTGAACTGGCACTTAAGAGATATCCTCAAGGATGTTAAAAAGTTTCACTATTGCATTCAATGAAATCATCAATATTGTACTAATTGAACAATACAAAAATTAAGAGTTTCGATGTAGACAACTGTCTCATGAAATAACTGTCACTAGGTTTTGCTATCCTGACTCCCGACTTGGCAGTATACTATTATATACCGCTCTAGTAACCAGACTAATCAACAGAACAAAAAGCAGTGGTGTAACACACAGATGTTTTTGCTCACACTTACGTGATGGTGGTTGTTGAAACCAGTTGGAATCTTTCACATGGACATTTTGAAAATAAATGCTATTTATACAGAATAATGAACAACTTCATTAGAAAAAGCGCAATGCAGCATTATTAACAAATGTTATCGACATTATTGTAAAACAAAGATTCAGTCATTAAACAGCCTAGTTCCCTACCCCACCTTGCGGTTTTCTCAATGTATAAGCGGATTTTTTTCAATTTTCAGAGATCCCTTGGTAACTAGTGCCCTCTCTTATATTGCAGTCTATGTTTGTGGACCATGTAGTGAGTGAGTTGTCAAGGGAGAGGTGTAATATAAAAATAAAATTGTTTGATTATCAAATTTCAGAGGGGTATGCAATGGAGGCTTCTATTCCACAAGCTGCACATTTCTGGACAAAGGGGTAATTTTTCAAACAAAAGGGCATACTGGTATAAATATTTTTCATCCAAAAAAACAAACTTTTGGTCACAAGCTCTCATTCATTTATGTTTTCTAGACTGAATATAACAGTAATGTATGAAGATTAATGGAATATAGGAAATTCTTACTGTGTAGGGAATGCTAGAACGGTCAGAATGGGAAGGGCAATAAAGACAAATATAGTAGGAACATCTCTTCATTTATATTTTATTTCAGTACTTAGTACCAAAGTCAAACTTAATATTATCAACAATATAAACTGCTCATCTATATATAAATATAAATTTTGATAATGTCATCACAAACCACGCAATAGTCCCAAAGATCAATGTCCGAATCACATGACCCAGAAGTAAAGATGGTACATTCATCAGTGATTTCAGTGTCATCTTGTGGATTAAGAAGAAAATTAACACATGTAGTTATCTGATCGTATGATTAATCTGGCATACAAGATGGTCTTTTTTGGGAATCGATGACCATTTTATTATTACAAAATATTAAACAGGATAAATATCATCAATATTGAAACATGGATAAACATCATCAATATTGAAACATGGATAAACATCATCAATATTGAAACATGGATAAACATCAGCAAATAATTTTCAGTGAACATTAATTAAGATGAAGAATATCCTAACGAGGACAGTCTTTGGTAGTGGAAATATAGGTCTGTGAAATCTTGACAGCCAAAAAGGTGTGGAACATATTTTACTAATATAATAGCTATATAAAATGCATTCAGTTTGTAATTGTACCATTAACTTTGTTAACTCGTCCCATCAATGAATATGATGACATAAAAATCATATTTGGATGTCTTTAAACAAGTCAGAGGTCTCGCTAGGATTTCATAACTAGGAGTTCAGGACTCCTATTTTTACCATCAAAAGTTGCAGTCCCTTCTTTCCTACAGAATCAACACAGATGTGAGTGCATCTATTTTCAGATAGATAGGTTTTCGTAATGTAATCACTCACTTTAATATAACTTCACTACAACAGTCCACAAACAGGACTGCAAATTTATGGTTTATTTATTTGTTTATGTCCTTGTAGTAAATTTAGACAATGGTTAAATAGTATCCGATTTGCTGTTTTTCCCCCGTATTTTTGCAAATACGTGTCAAGTAGAAAAACAGCTTAGGCCTTAAAGCGCATCTCGCAAGTTCCACAACATAGCATTGTCCCATACATTTCTGACCGACATAATTAGCATTATCAAAACTAGGCCTAGCTACTAATGTCTTGATGAGTACATTTCGCTACAACACTAGAACTAACCGGGCTAAGGCTATGGGAATTTTTTTTAAAAAAGTATGGTCAATAAATGTACCTCTTAAATAGCTCTTGTTCGTCCATCAGAGTGATACTGAATTTTGTCAATCCAAGTAAGGACTTATTCCAAACACTAAGCTATGATCAGACACTTTCTCAGCATTTCCCTTTATGCACATTTGTGCATCAGGGACGCACGCTGGAGAAAATTGATGCACACATTTTGTTACTGTCCGTTTTTTTGACGCAAAGGAGTTTCATAATATGATCATGATTTATTTAATACCCAATGCACTGGACGATGGATGGCATCGTATATACTTCGCGTATAGGCACTGACTGGTTCCCCGCTTTGTTTGCTCCCTGCCTTGCGCTCCTCTATTCGTATAGCAAAGTGCAACGCAGGGAACATATAAAACAATGAACCAGACTAGCATAGGCAATGTTATGATGGAGTAGCTTCCCCTAATCTCGCGAGCTTCTCGCGATTTCCATCGAGCTCAGCAAGCTGTTCTAGATATTTAACATCAAGGCTCATTGCACTAGAAAGTGATCGCCAGATTAAAACGTCATGCACTAAAAAGCATTAGCGAAGAAAGTGAAAAAAGCAGAACACAAAAGAGTAACTGTGGATCTAACTTTAATGAAAAATGGAGAAAATTATTCCCTTGACTGGAATATTCATTATGATCACCGGTGTGACTTCTGATCGTGTGATTGCAAAGACTGCAAAAGTGAATAATCCTTTTGTGACAGGGTTTTAGAATTTTTAGAAATAGGCCCTCGTTCGCCATAAGATATCTGGAGAACACATTATAACCTAAGGCATTATTTCACAACATAGAAATCAGTAAATTTGCAGAGATAAATGCGTTATTTGGATTACAAAGTCAGCGGGTCATTGCAGATTTTGTTGGTTTTTAACTTTAACTGCAATAAAAGAAAAATCTTAAAGTTCAAGTGTAACTTATTAGAAAGAAGATGAATCAGTATCCTCCTTGATATTTGGATAAATGTGTTCTAGGACGAAGTACAATGAAATCTATGATAGTACACGTTTGATGAAAGGCAGTAAATTAACTCCCATTTGGTTAGAAAAGATTGATTTGGCTTTTTGTATCGGCTTATATGTAACATGTTGGGCTATAACATTGTTGAGGATACTGTTAAAAGTACGACTTTGAAAGAAAAATGAACTAATACAATTATTCTTTGAATTTACAATGCATTTGTTTGTTAACTGTGCATGTTGGTGTATTTGCATGTTGAGAGAGAGAGAGAGAGAGAGAGAGAGAGAGTAGTGCAAGTTGCAATATCCTATTTCAAGCTGAAAAAGTATGAGTCGTACGTAAATGTGTCAGTACATTTTTCACCCCAACATTTTTTATTTGACCAACAGTTTTGACACCAAAGGTTTTTTTGTACCCTCAACTTTACAACCCTGGGGGATACACTGCTTTCTTACACTTAGCTACTGTCCTCGTTTAACCCAAAAATACTTATCCAAATTTACGAATGGTATTTTAAGTCTCAAAATGTCTTGATTCTGAGGTCGCGTGCACTACTTATTCCGATACATTCGGAAATGAACACAATAATGAAAGCTAAAGTTGTTTATTTGATGTACTTTTATAAATGACCGCATTTACATCTCTGGGTCTTTCTGACTCTGAATTCGATCACTGTAAATATCAGTACATTTTCACATCCGGCCGCCAGTCAAAGCCTTTGAAGTTGCCGCCCAGCTATTGCATCATGTTCTTTTTGATGTACTCTTATAATGGCAACATGTATGTACATCAAGGGGTCTTTCAGTCACTGAACGCTGTCCTTGTAATAATCATCATAGCTAATTGATCAACACATTTTCCCACAAAGCAGGTGGCTGAAGCAGCACTGACAAGTCTTTGAATTTTGCCGCACACCCATTACATGCGTACGGAGGACTTCCGCCTCAGTTTCTGCATCCCAGATCAAAAATTGGCATCCAAATACACGCAATTAAGCGTTTTTGAGATCTCTGCAAGCATTTAAATAAATCTGCAATATTGTCCCCAAAAACTATATTTCACAGAAAACAGGGTTGCATGGTGAAAAGTAACATAAACTCTGCAAAGTAAAGCTTGAATAAACAGGTTACAATAACACCTGTATTTTAAAATAACTACCAAAATTAACTTTTAAAATTAGGCCAAATATAGATGGATAAATTATTGTATCTGCCTAAAATTACTTAAATGACTATTATTATGTGCCTCTTAGCATTTGTAACAGATAGAAAATCATTACTTTAATCTCTTACCCTCTCACTAAAATTTAGATTACTGACCAAATTATGTTATGACTGTTGCTGAAATGATATCTCTTGATTGCACAAGTAAGTCCAGTGTCTATTTCAATTCTAAAGCTTTCCTAATTGGATTGTTTAAATTACTTGTATGTATTATACTCTGTATTATGTATTTTATTACATTATAGCACTGTATTTTGTAAATCTAAAACCATGCATATCTTCTGTTAAAATCATTGAACTGAAACATAAGTGACGTGTTGTATATACCTCACTACATACTGATCATTGTTGTTCTTGAGTATGTCATTCAAAAACCAATATGAAATTAATTCATCCCTTCTCTGTATCCCTTATCAATTAAAATATTTATGATGTTAACTTACTTGTATACTTCTATGAATTTTCTATGACGAAATTTTCATAATCGTAAAACCCACCATTCCACACTCTCGTGCATAGAAGCAACTTGAAATATGTTCTTAGTGGCAGCAATCACATTACTTCTGATTAAAAGAGGTTCTTTGTAAACCCCAGGTGGGTTTAGTGACTTATGGCAATCAAGCATACAACCAGTACTGATGTGCGTCACACCAATCCCTCGATAACTCACGAACCCGCTTATAGTGCGGAGTCAGGCATGGATTCCATTTTTTAAACCAGACAATACAAAAATATGTATTCCTATTTGTTGAACTTTAAGAAAATTCAGTAAGGTGTAACAAAATATAAATAACTGCTATTGTACAGCTGGTAAACACAATTAAAAGTTTGATGCATCGATGATATATATTAACTTCAACTGAAAAGTTTGTAAAATATGCATAGACTTTATTTAGCATTAGTACAGCTGCACAAACTCTAGTTCCGATCATAGCTTCCACCATGAGACATACTCAAATTGGCATGTGATGCCCAATAAAGAAAATGGTGTCCTTTCCAGCTTTTATTCACAAGAATCTGAATACTCCTTTTTATTCTTCTGTGTTGATTATTAACAATTTTCTATAAGCTAATTTTCCCTTTTGTCTTAAACATGTATTGCTTTCTGGACGCCATTTAAAAAAATTCTATAACCAATAGTTTGATCTAGTCCTACATATAAGACATAGTGCATGTTGATTTTGTTTAGGTGCTATGTCTTACTATCCTAATAACAGCCTTGTATAGTGTGTTCCGATGTCGTTGATATCGGAATGAGTAGTCAAATTTTCAGGAATATCTCAAACATCTGGCAGCATATATCGACACTATTCCACTTAATTATGTGCAATTAATATACTTATTGTGCTGTCTTTATCCTGGCGGAATGTGTGGCGGATATGTTTTTTGAACAAAATGAAACGTTGCTTTACAGTTCCAATAAAAATATTATATTTTTATTCGTTTCGTTAAAGAATAATATTTCCACTTAACCCGATTTCGTCACTCCCGGCTTTCATTGCTTTCCCGTCAACTGAAATGTAGGCCAATGAAACTTGAAACAGGTCCATTTCTTTTGTGAGAATTTGAATTTATTAGAGAAAAGACATCAGAGTAAGTCTGACTTAAACATTATTACCTTACTTTGAAGAAAAGCGCTGTTATTTTAGTTGCCAGCTGTGTGAAATATTCCTGAAAATTTTACTTTCATTACGATGTTAGTCGACATCAAAACACACTACACAGCGCTGTTACTTAGGCAGTAAGACCATGACGCCCAAAACATAAATATCAGTGTCAGGTCTTACATGTAGGACTATAGTTTGATCATGCAGACACTTGAATGAACAAACTGATGCAGTTTAAAGCGCCTAGGGTGCTGCTGTATAGTCTGGTTCTCTGACTACTTTCACTAATACTTAGATCCAAATAAAACACACATGAATATATTATGCAGATTTTTCGGCATTGATAATTTTTTCCTTAGTTTTTGCTAGTATGCCGTAAGTCCATATTTTAAGGGTAATTTAAGTAAGACTTATGGCAAAATAATAAGAGTTGGCAGGTCTGAAGTAGGTTTATGTGCAGGATGTATTTCTTTAACGAAACGAAACGTTGCTTACAATTCCAATAAGCATAATATATTTTAATTTGCTTCGAATATATTAATTTGTATCGTTAAAGAATAGTTTTTCAACTTAACCCCATTTCGTCATTCCCGGCTTTAATTGCTTTCCAGCCAACTGGAATGTAGGCCAATGAAACTTGAAAACAGGTCCATTTCTTTTGTGAGAATTGTAACTTATTAGAGAAAAGACATCAGGGTAAGTAAAGTCTGGCAAAAACATTTTAACTTTACTTTGTAGTAATTAAGTGTTGTTATTGGTTGTCAGTTGTGTGTGATTATTACTTAAAATGTTACTTTCGTCACACTATTAGTCCTCATCAAAACACGCTAAACAGCGCTGTTAGTTAGCCTGTAAGACCCATCACCCCCAGAACAAAAATAACGGGTGATGTGTCTTACGTTGTACTAGAGCCCTTGTGAAGTTGTGGGATTAGTATACACAAGAACTTTTCAGAGACGATTAAACCTCACGCGCTGTAATCCTTCAGCGATAATAGGTTGTATATTTGTCATGTATCAATATGGTTCGTCACTTCTTTAATACACATATTCACAATGCCTGCGTAAGCAACCTTTTTAAATCATTTATTTAAACAGTCAACACCTGTCAGCCATATTGTTTTCCTGACTAGTCAGACAGGTGGGCCAAGGTAAATGTACAAGAAGTCTAAAATACTCTTATTGGTTATAAAAATATTGATATATATATAGTATGTGTATGCATACTTACTGTCTCTTGCAGACTCACAAATGTATAAAAGGCATAAAATTAACAAAAGTATCGCTCTCTCCTTCCACCGCGCCATATCTAAGCGCTGACCTACGAAATTCTCTCCCTTGTAAAGTTTGTCACATGATACCAGTGACAATTTTGATTGGTACAGAACAACAACAACAAATTGTTCAGGTCTGAGTCACGTATTCTGTCATTAAAAATGTACGTTCGGAAATTAAATTTATATAGATGCAACTTATCTTCAGGAGCAAGAGACATTTTTTTTATACTTCAGAAACATTTTTCTGTCTTTCTTACATTTTATACCCATGTCTTCCAAATTTGATATTTTTTTCAATTGTAAATCACGTTTCAAATACTTGACTATATACTGGTATATTCACCTTACAAGCACAACATTTGATACATACTGACTATAACGTTGCTTCCGGAAAGAATCAATGATCATCATTGGCTGTGAAGGTACATTTTGAATACTTACTTGCAAAGCACAATTTGAGCAATTTTCTTTTCTTCAATCAACCTGCTTGCCACTTAAATTTAGTATAAAATTTCATGGTTTTTCTTTGCAAGATAAATGAGCTGCGGGAGTCATTTCTTTGTCACATAAACTTCACACGTGCTTACTAATTACGAGTAACTGCAATAATGACATTTAAACTGCCAGATGATTCTAAAACATTACATTCAAGCTGCTCTAAGATTCTGTGTGCGTGTGTGTGATTTGGATTTAATAATTTTTCAGTTCTATCGCTACTATCGATGTCTGCAGTGTGGCAGTTTATAGTGATGTTTAGCATTGGGTATCATTAGTGAAATGTTTCTTATATGTACATACAATAATGTCGATATTCTTTTAATTAATTACATTTAAATTGGGAAAACGTGAGCTTGAATGAATGTTTCTCGTTCTGGTTATGCTAGTTGTGTTCACATTTCAGATGAGTAATCCATACTACAACATCGATGAAAAAAGGTCCAAATAATATTAACAATGTGAAACAGCACCATTCATGCATTGTTCTCCTACATCTACTGCTTAATACAGTGTCTTTAGTTATTTAACTACTTTTTCACTAGGCATGAAGTGAACGTTGTTCATTAACTCACATCCTGCTTGTAGATCCTGATGTTGTCAATATGTTTTCGTGTGTATAGCACCATCAAAGAGCCTTCAAACGGAAAACATCTTTTTACTAATGATGCGATTTTGCCTGTTATGGTTGCCTCTCTCTCTCTCTCTCTCATATATATATATATATATATATATATATATATATATATATATATATATATATATATATGTGGTAATTTCTGCACTCAAACGTGAATTATGTGGATTTGACAAGCTCGAAAACACTCTTCATCCACGTTCTCGTAGTTTCTTGATTTTGATTTTCAGTCGCCGGTTAGCCATGCCCGATGTTTCCAATGTTTACAGTTACAAAAATAGGCGCAAGTACGAGGACAGTTACGATGACTAGTTTTACCAAGTTTGGGTATTATAATCAATCCAGGCGTTTGCTATTAATCTTCTGTTGTTTTGTCGTTGAGATTATAGGATATTTTGACAATGGTCAAGGTGACACTGGCTGTGTGTGTGAATAGGATATTTTGACAATGGTCAAGGTGACACTGGCTGTGTGTGTGAATAGGATACTTTGACAATGGTCAAGGTGACACTGGCTGTGTGTGTGAATAGGATATTTTGACAATGGTCAAGGTGACACTGGCTGTGTGTGTGAATAGGATATTTTGACAATGGTCAAGGTGACACTGGCTGTGTGTGTGAATAGGATTTTTAACAGCTATAACAATTGTTATGCCATATCACTACGATACATGCGGTGTGACAGTTTATAGCGACATTTGTTGTTTAAATGCAAAATTTAATTTTTAGGTATTTTTTTTTCCACCCCTCTTTCCATCGATTTCTAATGCAGTTTTTCACACCTCTTACATTCAGGAAAGTCCCTGTCATTTACACACCTGAAGTTATCATGCTCCCCGATACTGTTAACTATATAGCCTTCTTCTGACACTTACTTTAACGAAATAATGTTCTTTGTTGTTTCGCAACTGTTCGACGATTTGTCATTCAATTTCATTTCACCAGCACACACCTGTTATAGTTTATGCTCGTGGTCTTCAGAGTTTTTAAACTCTACATATAACCTTCTTTGTTATATAGCGATAGCTCTTGCTCATAAAACTCGTCATTAGTATTATTGGGACAGAACTGTTTAGTAAAAGTAATAAGATTTAATTTTTCTCTAAATTGTATTAAAAGTAATTTATCATTAAATTATATTTAAAGTAATTTTCTACTAAACTATACTAAGATTCAATTCATTTTTTTCGGTAATACAATTATATACTATTTAATAAAGATTGCGCCCTTATGAGCAAGAAGGCAAAACTCTTTTGCACTATATATTTCTCTTATATGGTAGTAGCAAATGGGGGCACTTTACCGTCAATGGGAATTAGCATTACAGAGACCCCTGGGTCAGATTAGCGTCAAGGGAAATTTAACATGGAGAAAAATCGTGGGTCAGATTAGCGTCAAGGGAAATTAACATGGAGAAAAATCGTGGGACGGTTTAGCGTCAAAGGAATTTAAACAGGGTGGGACTTTATAGCGTCAAGGGAAATTGAACATGGGATTTTTTTTTTTTTTTTTAAAAAGGGGTAGGCAATGGAAAGGCTATCTCTTTTCGAGAAATATGGCTGGCCCTGAAAAGGGCCTTTGGGTTTATGTTAATATTAATATTAACATAGATGGCATCTGTCACATCTTCTTCTTCTTCTTCTTAAACTCCTTCTAACTGCCGGTCCATACACAAGTACCCTCTTGAGACATCTTTGTCTTTCTATGTAAACTCTCCTCATCCATTGACTAGTATCTGTCCTATCAACAACAGTCCACTTAGACCTGACATACATGAGCATGTCCGTCCTAAACATCATGGAAGACACAAGGGTGGATGACTCAATGAGCGGGTACAAACACAAACACACAAACACAAACACAAACACACAAACACAAACACACAAACACATACTCTAAGAAACAATAAACAAAATCCATAATCTACTATCCACACAATCGTACGTGAGCGGTTACAAAACCCAAACTATACTCTCCACATACGCTAAGAAACAATAAACAAACCCATAATCTACTATTCACACAATCGTACGTGAGCGGGTACAAACACAAACACAAAAACACAAACACACAAACACATACGCTAAGAAACAATAAACAAATCCATAATCTACTATCCACACAATCGTACGTGAGCGGTTACAAAACCCAAACTATATTCTCCACATACGCTAAGAAACAATAAACAAACCCATAATCTACTATCCACACAATCGTACGTGAGCTGGTACAAACACAAACACACAAACACAAACACACAAACACATACGCTAAGAAACAATAAACAAAATCCATAATCTAATATCCACACAATCGTACGTGAGCGCTTACAGAACCCTAACTATACTCTTCACATACGCTAAGAAACAATAAACAAAATCCATAATCTACTATCCACACAATCGTATGTGAGCGCTTACAGAACCCTAACTATACTCTTCACCTACGCTAAGAAACAATAAAGAAACCCATACTCTACTATTCACACAAACATACCTTAGCTCTTACAAGCACCAACACACAAACACATACCCTCACACTATCTTAAAAAAGAGTTTGTGTTTATATTCACACTACTCTACCTACACATTGGCAAATTGATGGTTATTTCTTTTCTAGAGTATTGGGTAGCCCTGAAAAGGGCTGTTTTTTTGTTTGGAACTTCATGGACACCTGGTTAATGGTGGCACCTTCCAGGCCTGGCGCCGCATACACATCTTATCCCCCAATTACATTTTACCTTTTGGGGGGAGAGAGCAGAGGCAGGATATGTCGCTTCAGAATCCCAATTTTCGCTCTCTGGGATTCTGAAATTTCTTCTTCTCTCCTTTTCCTCCTCCTCCTCTTCTTTGTATCTTCTCTCCTCCTCTTTGTATCTTCTTTCCTCTTCTTCTTTATATCTTCTCTCCTCCTCTTCTTTGTTTCTTCTTTCCTCCTCCTCTCTTATCCTTCCCTCCTCCACAATGGCTTCCGCGGCCAGTTCATTTAATATGCGCCTGGCATATTCCAGATGCACATGAAGTTCCAACAGTTTCTCCAGTCTCGTGTTCATTTTTGGTGTTGATCAATCAACAAGGGTAGCTGGACTGCCGAACGAGTTTCAATTTATAGTGAAAGCGCGGACGTGAACGAAAACATCCCCTAAAAACATAAAATTGATCTTACCTAGATCATGACCATAAAACAACGCGCCGACCTAAAAGAAACACTCACTCACTTTTTTATGCTACCCATCACTATTTTAAAATTTTTTATAAATCACTTCAATAGACTATCCACATACGCAAAGCAATCCAATCTAACTCCAGATATACACCTCAAACACCAAAAAAGACATCATTTTAATCTACTATCCATACCAACTTACTTAACCACTTACAAACACAAACACACAAACACATACCCTCACATTTTTTTAAAAAAGAGTTAGTGTTTATTTTCACACTACTCTACCTACACACATTGGCAAATCGATTGTTATTTCTTTTCTAGAGTATTGGGTAGCCCTGAAAAGGGCTGTTTTTTTTTTGTTTGCTATGGCATTCTTTTTAGTTTCTAAGAATGCGATGTCCTCTGAGGATAGACTTTCTGGCGATAGGTCTGCTTCTTCGGAAAGAGAAGAAGAACTCTTTGGTGTCGATACGACAATCGACAAAGCCTCTGTCAGCTTCAGGTTGCTGCTGCTGCTCTTGTTGTTGTTGTTGCTGCTGTCTCTGAAGTCTGTACTTCTCTGTCCATTCTTCTTTTTCCCTGTTCATTTCTTCTCTGAAGAGCTCTTCTATCAGGTCTTCAGTGATTTTTAACATTCTCACATTCTCTATTTCTTCTGGCTTCGGTATCAGACTGTGTCTGACCCTATGCAAATTCACGTAGGCTTCGTTGAGTTTAGCTAGTTTGGAGCACATCTTCTTAGGAGGATGAGTCGACAATGGATGGTTAGACTGGAAACAACCCAGTTCTTAAAGTCAAAGCGCGGACGTGAAGGAAAACATCCCCACACGGTTTTTGAGTCGCAACGTTTAGTGAGTGTCATGAGAGGGATAGTAAGAAATGAAAGAGCATGAATCCAACATTCTTATAGCTAAACAAAAGACAAAGGCTTTTTTTTCAAAACACAACATTTTTTATTAAAAAATCACTTAACACTAAACAACAACAACTCTAACATTTTTTAACAATAATCCGACACTAAAAGTTTCTCCACTAGGTAAAGAGGGATAACAGTCTTCCATGGTTTCTAGTAATCTAGGATGACTTCTCTCAAACTGTTGATTTCTATGGTATTATCGAATTCTGCATACAGGATGACGTTCACCGTTTCATCAGGGTCTCGGTCTTTAAACTGAATTTCCACACGAATCTGGCCGGATTTTATAGGGTGGAAATGTCCCTCGTCGCTGCCTTGGTCTGGAGTGAAATCGAAAGCCCACAAAGCGTAGCCTCCTGCATAATCCTCGTACGTAATACCGTGACTGGTATTGGTTCCTAACTGTCCGGTGGCTTCGTACAGGGACAAGTACGATCTCAAGTAATTCTTCTTGGTAAAGTCAGGTTCGAAAGGTCGGGTACACAAGGTCTTGCCATCGCGACTGACTTCGATTTTGGACACGCCAAAGTGTTGAAAGTAGGAAGGATTTTTTTCGGCAGCTCCGTTGAAGGCTGTATTCTCGACGATACCAACGATCAAACGTTTGGGTAACTGTCCTTGGAACAGATGATCTTCGATCATGGATCGCTGTCCCTTGGGAATGGTGAAGGTTTTCACTTCCACGCGTCGTATGGGATACTTGGCAGTCGTTCTGCTCAACGTCTGACTGATGTCGTTTCCCACTTTAGGTAACACTTCCACACGGCGTACGTAGAGTCTGGCTTCTAGGATTTTGGTTTTGTAACCGTCACTATCAGCCATCAAATGGAAAGCGGCACTGCTACGATTCAGTCTCAGGCGGACATCCACCCCGTTCAGCAAATACTTTTCTTGCAACCACATGTCCAAATGCAAACGATCCATCAGTTCTAAACTTGTGTCGGCTCCCGTGATTCTCTTTCTTCGTTCTACAAATCCATCATTGTTGTCTTTCTTTTCATCAGTTTCCAATATTTCAAACTTGGTAGGTTCGTCAGCTTCCCATACCACACAGGCATTGAGATGAGTGTTCTTGGCATCTATTCCGTACGTCAAGAGATTTTCCAGGTAGGCACGATAAGGGTAAGTATCCATGCTACTGCTGACCAGTTTGTTATTCAAGTACAAGTCCACTCCACTGAACAAGGAATGCATGAAATTGTTGACGGGAGCTACTGCTTCATCGTCTATAGCACCTCCAGTCTTATCTAGAATTTTGACTTTCAGGTACAAGTAACTGCTATTCAGATCGATGTAATCTTCGGGCTGTCCTTTGATTTCAAACTCGATGGGAGCGGAATCGGTCAATGAGGAGACGGGGTGAAATTCCACCCACTGGGATTCTTGCATCGTCATCATCGTGGGGGGCATGGCAAACAGATCCAGTTCCGTCTTGGAACAAGCGCAAGATTCTCGGTGCATCATTTTTTTGTCTCTTTTCTCAAGAATCGAAAACGTCTAAGTCTCGAACGGTTCTTCTTTTCTTGGCCTTTCTCGCTTGAAGTCTGGTGAAAGGGTGTTTTCTTCGTCTTCTCTTTCTGCCTTGTCCTTGCTGAATGCCTGACTCGGTAGCGTGCAGGGCATTTATAGGTGTTTCTCGGTGACCCAAAATGTCTTTGCCCGTTTGCAGCAAGACATCGGTTTCAACACCGGGGCCACCGAACGAAAGGCCGATTTTAACATATCTCCTAAACCGTGTCCTCGCTGTCGAGCAACCCCTCGGTACACTGGATACATGACTTACGAATCGTGAGAAAACCGTTTTCGAAAATGGAGTTTCACCGTGACTTTTCCTTTGGTGAATGGAATATTTTGTCCCAAATCTCCTTTTATAGTAATGTTGACCGTGTCCAAATACGATTTACTGACAGGCAAATAGTGAGGATGTACAAATTCGCGGTGGACGTGGTAAGTGTTTCCACCTTCCTCGTCAGTGTTCGTGGCAGAATCCACTTTGAAAGGAATGACACGCAGTAACGGTACGGAGGTGTGTCCCACCACGTTATACTCCACCACATCGGAGTACACAAACATCAAATTCAGTCCTTGGTTCGGTTCTACCGGGGCACGAAATAACTTGCTAAAAGACTCGTTGTCGTAAACGATGGGTAATTCGCTTTTCTTCATCATGCTCATTCTCAGGTTCATGTCTCCGCCCAACATGTCATACAATTCAGGACAAAATAAAATGGACAGGATTTTACTCCGTTCAAATTTCATCAAGAAGCGACGAGCTGTTTCGTGGTACTCCATGGTGACACTTTTGTTAACATGCTCCAAAGCTTTCAGAAACACGGCATTAAACCTGGAGGCTATGGTGCTGACCAAATGTTGACCACTAAAATAATAGCCTGGGGAAATGAACAAGTGATAGGTGGTGTACTTTTGTGTACGGGTTTTCTTGTCATATTTGACATTGCTATCCATCCACTGTTGCAATTGTTCGTCATGAACTTCCACATCAAAAAAATTTTGATTGGGAAGGACATTGAGGACCTGGGTCGGGTGAATCATTTCTACTAAAGCCACTTCCCAATGGGCTTCGTGATCTAAGGGGATGGCTTGAGGTAATTTGGCCGTGTAACAGCACAACGTGTTGTTGGGAAACACCTCCATGGAACTGTCACTGGGTAAGGTTAAGTAAAATTGGTTTTGGTGACTCATAATTCCAGAGTTCTGTGGCTGTCCGAGGGGTTAGTGGACGTCAGAGGCGTGTCTCCGCCCAAAATGGGGTTCTGGTTGTGGTTGGAGTGGTGACTGGCACTGGCACTGGACACAAGGTTCCCGTGGTTCCCGTTGGAGGTGAATTTCAGGGAGGGATTAGGAAGCAGGTAACCGATGCAACTGCTCAATAAAATGGTCCACAATTGTTTGTCTCCTTGTTGCAAACTCAAATTGGCGATGGCTGCCCCGATGACACAATACACCACGAAGATTTGGCAGAAAAAGACGATTTGCGTTTTAGGCACACGTTCTCCACACCACACCCACAAGGGTTGTTTTTGTAAATCTTGCACAGAAGAACTGGGTGAAGGAGGAGTGGTCGACGTAGCTGCGTCTGTGTGAAAAGGCATGATGGTCACTTCTTTTTATAGTCGATGACTTGCGAAGCGTCGATCCAAGAATCAAAACTGGGTGGATATCCTTTCCAACGTACTTTGACTTCTTTGACACGTCGTTTGCCCACTTTACGGGTTCTGCGTTCGAGAATGCTTTCGACGTCGTACACGTCGTCTTCTTTTTTGGTGACACGTTGTAACTCGGGCAAATAAAACGTTCCTTTGAGTACTTCTCCGTTCATGTCTTCCAATTTATAGACGGCAGGATGACGGCCATGCACTCGTCCAGTGACGCGATTCGGTCGTCCAGTTAGGTAAGTAACCTTTGTCGAAAGTGCGTTTGGTTTTGCCAATGCGCACCCAATCTCCTACGGCCAACATTCCACTTTTCTCGGGGACATCCCTCGTCGGGGACGTACCAAACAGACGCTCAAACACCAACACTTCGTTGTCGGGAGTCACGTCTTGCGGGGCACGTCCGATGCTTCGATGGTAAGATTGGTTGTACGCTTGCACCAGGTGCGGTAAGATGTCGATGTACTTCAGAGTGTGGTGATGCATAAAATATTTCCACATGCGTTCTTTCAAAGTGCGTTGAAAACGTTCCACGATGCTGGCTTTGGTTTCGGGATTCTCGGTGGTAAAAAAATGAATGTCACGTTTCTTTAATTCTTTTTGGAAAGCTTGGTTCAGAAATTCGGTACCTTTGTCCGTTTGCCATCGAAGAGGGTGACGACCGCTTTGTTTCAACACCCGTTGCAGGGCTCGCACTAACTCGCTGCTCGATTTGGAAGTCAAGGGCACGACCCAGGCAAATTTGGAAAAGACGTTGATGACACAAAACAAATATTTGTAGCCGCGATTGTAGCTGGCCAAATGAGAGACATCAGCTAAGTCGGCTTGCCATTGATGATCGATGCCTTCCACTCGGGTGCGACTTCTGGCAAACTTGCGTCGAATGGGTTTGTGTAAAGTGTAAATAGCTTGTTCTTGTAACCATCGTTGCGCTTGAGGTAAACGGAGACTTTTCAGTCGCGTTTTGGCAGCACGATACAATTTTTGAACTCCTGCGTAACCTACAGGATGGGAGGGATCGTAGTAAATGCTGGCTAAGACTTTTTCCATTTTTTTGTGTTGGTTGGTGTGTTAATAAGACACCCACTCTTGGAGGATGCTACTCTTTTTCTCTTGGGGTATTTTCTTGGATTGCAATGCTTTGCGTGTGCGGCCAGCAATAGGTGTCGAAGAGGAGAAGGATGTCTGAGCGGGGGATATCGGTTCTTGTTTCACTTCTGTCTTCACTTCTGTCTTCACTTTCTTTTTCTCTTGTGAGGAAGAAGGGGTGGCCATCATCTTTTTAATCCATCCAATTCTGGAGGTAGGTGGTGTTGTTAACTTGCGTACTTTTTCTGGTGGAGTTTGAAACCCTTCCTCTTCTTCTCCTTTTTCTGTCTTGGTCACGGGTACTGATGGTACTGGTACTGGTACTGGTACTGGTGATGGTGCTGGACTTTTCATCAAGGTCTTAAAATCTTTCAGAGTGGGTAGAGCTGTTTCGTCTAAAGCTTTCTGGTGAAAGAGTTGCAGTCGTTGCAAGAGTTGACCGTACTTTTGCGATTTTTCTGTTTCGCACAAATCTTGGCGATCCATCAAGGACTGCAATTCGTGTTGTAACTGGGACATCTCGCTCAAATGGGGATTGGGAGGTAAATGCGGGGTGCGTTGTTCTTGCCACCGATGGTATTCCATCCATCGTTTGTAAGGCACTAAAGCTAGTTTTCGTCCTTCCATGGGGTTGTCAGGGGTCGATTCTGAGATCTTGGAACTTCCGAGGCCTTTTTATCTTGCTCCCACCAGTCCACCCAACATGGTTCCCAAGACTCCTTTCAGTATGGGGCCTAACAAGAGAGGTAAAATACCTCCACGTTGCACTAACATCTTCTTTTTTTGACGAATGGGAATTTTCTTTTGAACCATTTGGCGAAGAACGTGACGATGTTTGCCTAAGCATTGTTTCTGGTGTTTGGACAAAGGGATCGTGCCTTTCAAAACGTTCAAACAACATTCGCACACGGTATCGATGACCTCTTTGGAGGCCGTTTGAATGAGTTTTTTTCGTAGGGGTGGAGAAGCTTTGGACAGGACAGATAACATGTCCCCATGTTTGGCTAAACGTGGTGGCAGTCCTTTCCTTTTCTTTCCTTGGGGTTTTCTGGAGGGTGACATCTTTGAGTCTTCAGGAGCACCAAAAAACACTGATACCCCGACTTGGTCACAGGCCTTTTTTATACTGGAACGCGTCGCCACTGATTGTCTTGACGTCGTATTAGTTTGAGGACAGGCATGACACGTCGTGCAGGGGTACGTAACGGACTAAATCGAGCCAGTTCTTGCTTGGACAAATCCAGTAAACCTTGTAACATGCCCGATCTTTCTTGAACTTTGATTTTGGGAGAAGGTACTTTGTGAGCAGCAGCCACTGCCACTAAATTGGAAGGTCCTGCCACTGGGGAAGTTCTTTTGGGGGTCATCAACGGAGAAGTTCTTGGTGTGATCAACGTCTCCAAGTACTCTTCAGTTCTGGGTGTCATTAACGGAGAAGTGGACAAACGTGAGGCTGCCGGAGACGCAGTCACCGCCGTGGCAGGTCGTGGTTTGCGAGTGTAAGGTTGCGTCCTGGTCGAAGTGCCTCTCTTGCGACTAGTTTTCTGTGGACTTTTTTTTTTCTGGGGACTTTTTCTCTGTTTCTTTTTCTGGGGGCTTCTTTTCTTTTTCCGGGGTGGTGGTGTCTGGTCAGAGGAGGGCCCTGCCACTGGAGAAGTTCTCCTTGGGGACCTGGTCTTTTTCTTCTTGGGGCTTCGTTGGACTTTTGTCTTGGGTATAACTTTGGGGGCATTAGGATCCCATCTTAAGAGTGAGCGAATGATGACCCCTCCTAGAGTACCGCTCCCTCCAGGTTTCAAAATGATTTGTTTTTTGGTTTGAGTGTCGATGCGGGGATCGGCCAGTTGGACCAAAGCGACTTTGTTTCGATCGAAAAAGCGTTTGGTTTGATGAGGAATCTGAATGATTCCTTGGAGTAATTGACGTGCCGTCACCGTGAACCATCGTAAGACTTCTTTGAGACTAGCTTCTAAGACACGAGCTCGTGTTTGTGGATCTTTTTCTCGACTGATGCCATACAAGGCACGAATCAATTTGACGGGAAGATGCGACTGAAGGGACGTCATGTTCACACTGTGTGAGACAGACGAAAAAGGGTCTGAGGTTTTTATAGATTTTTTTATGGGGAGTGAAATGAAGTCGAGGACGGAGACGTGTACAGGACAGGCCCTCCGTCTTGGCACCAGTGGTGAAACAAGTGGGTACGAAATCGCAAATCCTCGAGAGTCGTAGGTTTCAAATCGACGAGTAAATAGGCGTGTGGCGTTTGAGTGGCATCGTCGTACGCCTGAGTCAGCCAAGGCGTTCCTAACTGTTTGGCTAAGACTTGCACTTGCGATTTATCTCGAGGGCTTTTAAACAAGACCACGTAATGCGCATTGAGACTGATGGTGCGATGGGCTTTACTTTGTTGAAACAAATTTTGGGTGATGTAAACGACACTGGCATTACGGTGATGCCCTTTGCGCGTGAACCACAGTTTAATTTCTTCTTCGTCTTCTCCTAACATGTCGTCGAAAATGACCAAATGGGTTAGACGGGAGTCAGAGACGATGCCATCGTCTTCTTTAGGAATGCCTTCCACAAACACGATGGAATCGCCTTGACTTTCTCGCAAGAGGCTGTACGCCGATTGCCACTCTTTGTAACACCACACGATTCGTTGAGGGGGTCGATCGATCAAATGATGTTTATGTTCGATCAAACGTTTGACGAATTCGGTTTTGCCTGAACCGCTAGGTCCAGCAATGAGCATGTTAAAGGGATGGCGAAGATACAAAGCCTCCCAACTGGCACGATCTAAGTGTTCGTCGATGACTTTGACAGTAGAGGAAGAGGGAGCAGAGACAGCAGAGGTAGCCATAGTGTGAGAAATGTCACTTGTGACACGAAAAACAAACAAGACAAGAGTTTATATACTTTTTCAGAACACGTTTATTGAATGTTTTTTTCAAACATGAATACGAAAGACAAAAATACATAAAAGCCAAAGGCTTAAGTACAAGAATAAAAGGCACATGATAACCATGAACGTGGAATAAACACAAGTGTCTGTACAACATGTTTTGGGTAAAGTTCTAACCAGTTCTATAGTAGGGGGTAAGGTCACACAAGTGTCCTCCCGAAAGGGTCTTTCAGGCCTGTCCACGACAGTCCTGTCCTGGGTGACGGGTTCTTCTGGCACCGTCACTAACACAGGTTGAAAAGTAACTTTTTTCCTTGAGTAACTCTCGTGCATACTGGGCCACCTCTTGTGTCCAAGCCTCAAAACCCTGGTCTCGGTGATGTCCAACATTTGACTCCTAACCAATCTGGTTTCTTCTTCGTCAACGACATGGTAAGTTACTTCAATGAACAATGAACTATTGGTCTTGGACGTTGTCCCTTTTTATATGCTGACCAATATCGATGTGACCGTACGGCAACGTAAAGTGATTGGGAAGTCTCACTCGCTTCTGGTACACGATTTGATAGATTTTTTCCAGGGGCCGACTGACGATGTGGTGAGTGGGTAAACGTACAATCTTGTTCGGTTGATAAGTGGTCACTTTAAAGTTTCCATCCTCTCCCGATTGCAAGGCTTCTTTCAATACCCCAAAGTTGACCACTCGACTGGTACGATGATTCAGAGTCAGTCCTTTCACTTTGCACGTCGTGTGCACTTCTCCTTGTTTGTCCCGGTATTCGTAGCCGTAATTTTTGGGACCACCACTGACGAAACTTAGAATCTTGTCGTCGGGATGCTCGTCTGTCCAGGCTCCTAAACGGTCTCCTTCGATGTCAGGGTGCTGTTGAATCGGGTGATGGATGTAAATGCAACTGTCCGTGTCAAAGTACAGGACGCGTTCTTTTAACAGTTCTAAAGCTTCGTACAATTTTAAGCGAGCATGAACTGTCACGTAAGCCGCAATGATGACATTTCCAAAAGCGTCGTCTTGTACAAAGTCCAGATCTTCTTCGTAATTGACCAAGATCAAATCCTCTCGAACGACGTCCACGTGTTTCATGTATTTGGTTTTGTCGTGAATCATCTGGAAGTAGCGGGAAGGTTCTGTCAAATATTCCGTCTTGGGTAAACACGGTCGTTGTGCCATTTTACCCCACAAGCAATTTAACATCACTTTGGCAAACGATCGCCTGCCTTCGTTTTTTTCGATGTGGTCTAAAGAGATGCCTTCTTGTGCATAGTATTTCTCTTTGAATTGTATTTGGTCTTCGGGAGTGTGACACCAGGAAGGATAGCCGCTGGCTTCTTGTTTCAGTTTCAAAAAGGCATCCACGTAGTCGGCGAAAATGCCTTTCTGAGTAGGGTCACCCTTGTGGTACTGTTGTGTCTTGGGAAAGTGGCAAATTTCGTACACTTCTAACAGTTGGTATCCCATGTCCAGAGCTTTGAACAATTCCACGCTGACCCAGGTTCCCGTGAAGGCACGTTCTTCCTGGCTGTGATGGCAAGGTTGGTCCTGGTTGCACGTTTCGGCACAAGTACGGCACAAGGGAACATCAGTTTGCCTTGACAATGGTGAGGTAAGACGGGATGGTATAGGTTCGTGGGAGGCAAAACTTTACACTTGATCAAGCCTTCCTATTGTCGAATGTTTTTCAGGTCGATGTGTTCCGTCAACAATTGCGGGTGCCCTACGGGAAAGCGACAATATTTGCACACGTAGGGATACAGCGAACACACGTCCAAGTATTTGATTTCTTCTCCTTTCTCTTCGTCGGCTTGGTACAGCAAACAGGTGGCATTGGTCCTTCCTCCGTACAAACTATCCCTCGGGTTCAGCGGGTCCATGAACTGGTAACTTTCCACGAGGCGTTTAAACTCGGGATCGGTTTTCAAACGGTGATCGTACTCGTGTTCCCACATTTCCACCACTTGGTATCCTTGCTGTTCTAACTTTAGGCGTCGCTGACAAGTGTCCTGGTACAAGTCTTCCATGGTTCGTTGCAAAAACTGATTTTTAGTGTCACGGTCAGGGTAACAGACGGGACATCCGTGAAATAAGCAACCGTTAAACTCGTACACGATCTTGGGGTTTTCCAAGTCCCAGCCATCTACCGAATACGTTCCGATGGTCTTTTCGCCTCCTCCGTTGCGGGCATGCTGAATCCATTTGTCTTCCTTGTCGCACAAGTAATGTAACCAACGTAGGGCTTTGACCGAGTATTGACGCTTGACATAGTGGGTCGTTTGAGGACTGATGACAGCCACGGTGTTTTCAGGCATGAATCGTTGGCGGTACACTAAGGAACACGCTTTGGCAATGGTGCAAGCTTCTTTCAAAGGATCGACCCCTCCGTGTTCCATGAACAGTTCTCGAAATTTTCCACAGCAACGTCGTAAAATGTCCACGTCGGAACGACAATACTTTAACATTTCTTCCTGTAAGTCGAAGGGGTCAGAGGCATGAGCCTGGTACCAAGCGTAGAAAGCTTCTCGTTGTTCGGTACGCATGTTGTCGGGGTCGTAATAGTGAGCCTCAGGTAAATGGGGTAGAACGGCATGTTGATTGGCTTCCGTATTGAAAAAGTGTGGACAGTACCCTTTAGCCATTTCTGTCATTCCAAACGTTTTAGGCATTCGACTCAAAGGCATGGCCAAGTAACTCATCGAATCTTTAAACTGTACTTGTCCCACTTGCATGAAAATGATTTTGGCTCCGTTCAAAGTGACTTTAGGACGTTCGGTGCCTTGTTCCGTATAGTATCTGAGAAGAAACTGTCCATCGTATCCGGAGAAATTGTGAGCCATCACCGTGGCATGACGATGACAATCTCCGTAACGTTCGATGTCCTCTTGGCTCCACGTCTTGTCGATGGGGTCTAAGACCCATTGGGCAAAATCGGCTAACGTGTTTGGTCCCCGAAAGATTTTTTCACGCCCTCCGGGAATCTTGCTGCAGTGAGGGCAATGACTGAAGATAGGTTCTTGAATGCACTTCTCGCACGCTCGATGAGCCACGCAGAAATTAGGAATGTGAATGCCGGTCTCTTGCATGCATTCGAAATCGAAAAAGATGAAATTGCCTTTCTTCTTGTGACCGTCCTCTTTCTCTAGTGGGGTTTGGTATTTTTGCACGTAGCATTGGTGTTCCAAGTCCACGATGCGGTGACAAATGTGACATTTTTTTTTCCTGAACATACCTGTGCCTTGGTACTATTGGTACGTATGCATTGTCTACACGTTGGGCACAATCTCAAGAGTTGACAAGCACATTTCTGCTGTGAACCTTGCGTCTTCAGATGTTGTTGGTAACAGGTAGGACTGACAAACGTGCGCAAACAAGTCGAACAAGGCACTGGTCCTTCGCTCAGACAGGGTGGAGAGGCCAAACATCCTGGGCATTTCATTCCACAATGCTTGTGTTGCTCTCGATTGTTATAACCATAGTCACATTTCTCACAATAATAACTGTATCCCAGGAATCCAGTGATACTGGTAATGGTATCGAAATGGTCATCGTGATGATAGACATGAATGTATTTTCCGTCCTTAAAATCTTGGCCTCGAAACAACAGAGTTCCACGCATTTCTTGAGGGTGCACTTTCAAGGTGTAGCGTGGAGCTAGGGCATCTTGCAATTTTTGCATCTCAGGAATGCCACAGGGTGTGTCTTTGGACAGTCCGGCTTGTTGTAACAGGAGTTCTGCTTCATTTCGTTGTTTGGCTCGGTCGGATTGTTGAATAGTGTTCCAGGTTCTTTTCCATTCTACCGTGTCGTTCTTGTTGGCATAGGTTCGTCCCACCACGATGGCACGGGCTAAACACATCTGGTCTTGAGGGTTGTTAATTCGGACGAGACTCTTTTTGGTGTTGCGAAGGTCGTCCACCAATAACATCTTTTTGCGTCCTGTCCCTTGAGGAGGAGAGACGTGGGCCATTTTCAGTGTGGCTTTACCATCGGTGATGTCAAACTGGTCATTAGATTGTTGCACCTGTTGTATCTTGTCCATGACTTTGGAAGGGGTCAGTTCTGCGGGTCTGCTAAACTCGATCCAAACAGGGGATTTCAAACCGTCGTGATCTATGGATAGTGTCAAGCGATCGTCTTCTTTGGCTTGACATTGTCGCTTGAGTGCGGTGAGCAAAGAATCCCACATCTCGGTGATAAACCCTTGTGCTTTCTCCAAGGGTATGTCGGCCTTGAAATCTTTAAACTTCACCGTGTAGGTGTAAGCCGTGGTTCTAAATTGTCTAGAGGAGCGCTTTTCCGTCTCTCGAATGGAATATACTTTTCAGGGTTGACTAAGGGTGGTGAACTTGGTTTAGAGGGTTCGGATTCTGGTTCACTCATGTCCTCTTCAAAATCACTGGCATGAATTTGTGCCAAGATTTCAGCCCTGGTACGAGGCGATAGATCACGTTTCTGCCTCTTACTTTCTTCTTCTTCTTCTTTCTTCTCGAATGAATAGGATCGTTTCATCTTGAGTGCAAAACGTCAAATGACTCAAGTTTAAACACCATAGACTAATTTATAGTCTTGGCAAACCAGCGTATATAAAAAGGGTGTGTGTCTTGTCCTTTCACTATTCATTTCACTCTCAAGCCGAGCACAACGATGGAAGAGACTACCCAGATGGAACGTTTCGTCAGAGCTTTGCGAGGGGTCATTAGAAAATTCTCTTCAGACCAGCCGACGGACTACTCTCCTTCCTTTCGAGATAAAAGTCAAGATACTTGCTATATCTCTCAGAAGAAAGGGCATTGGTCTTCAGAGTGTCCAGACCGTCAAAAAAGAAAAAAAAACAGGGGCTAAAAAAGACAAAAGTCAAGATACCTGTTATTATTGTAAAGAAAAAGGACATTGGTCTCCAGATTGCCCAAAAAAGAAACAAGAGGAGTCAGAAGAAAAGAAGGATTCTTCAGAAGAAGAGAGGGATTCTTCGGAAGAAGAGAGGGATTCTTCGAAAGAAGAGCGGGATTCTTCAGAGGAAGAAGAGGAAGAAAGAAGACAATTCTATTTAAAAGAGGCAAAGAAACAGGAGAAGAAAAGAAGAAGGGAAGAAAATGAGGAAAAAACGGTGAAGAAATTCAAAAAACAGAGAGACTAAAAATGAGAAAGAAGAAGTGTACGAACTTTTTAAAGTGTTCTGTGGTGAATTGTGAATTGGATTGTAAAAAATGGATAAAAGAATACATGAATGATATAAGGTAAGTGTCTTTGAGTTTTGATTTTAAAATAAGAAGCTACACTCAAGCACTCATACACAGACACGTACTATAAGGGTAAAATGGGTGGGGTTTATTTTTGAGTTATTGGCAAATTGAAATTGTATTTCTTTTCGAGAAATGTGGGTGGCCCTGAAAAGGGCCTTTTTTCTTTATGGTGTAGGAGTGAGTTTAACCAATCAACTTTAACTGCCTTAAGCCTTTGCCACGGCCAAGGCCTACTTCTGATGATTGGGTTGAAATCACTAAGGGTGGTAGGACAGGCTTAGTCACAGGGTTGGCGTGTTTAGCTCGGGAAGGTCGTATTCTCTTCGGTCGTGATAAAGAAGTCTGATACATTTGTTTCAGACTTCTTAACTCCGCTAAAATGTCCATCAGTACCGTAGCCGTTTGATTTTCACCCTCTTGTTTCTTTGCTGCTACTTCTTCTTGCTGTTGTTGCTGTTGTTTTTTTCTTACCTCTCCTTGTTGCTGTTGCTGTTGCTGTAGGAGAAAAGCTTGTTCCGCTTCCTTTTGTCGTTGCATAAATTTCTCCAATTCTTCTTTCTGTCTCTGTCTAAAATTCTCCACTTGCGGTAATGAAGAAGGTAACGAAGGTTCCGGAACAAATTCTTGCGAGGTAAGAAAATCCACAAAATCCCAATGTACCTCTTCTGAAAGTAAGTCCGGGTTCCCTTGGGCAGTCTCCCCTGCTGGTGCACCCCAATGGATCGTTTTCTGAGTTTCCGTCATGTTGAATCACTGTCGCATAGATTGACTGCACACAAGCGCTAACGAATCTATATAGACCACGCGACGTCACAGACTGCTCTCTTCGGATTGGATGCGAGCTGACTGAATTTTGTAACGCGTGTTCGGATTGGTGAATGAATTCAATCTGTTTCAATCCTTCCTGTACCTATAAATAAGCGCAGTTCACTGCATTGATTCACCTATTCTCGTCGCTTCAAGATGTGGACCACAGTTGAGTCATCCACCCTTGTGTCTTCCATGATGTTTAGGACGGACATGCTCATGTATGTCAGGTCTAAGTGGACTGTTGTTGATAGGACAGATACTAGTCAATGGATGAGGAGAGTTTACATAGAAAGACAAGGATGTCTCAAGAAGGTACTTGTGTATGGACCGGCAGTTAGAAGGAGTTTAAGAAGAAGAAGAAGAAGATGTGACAGATGCCATCTATGTTAATATTAATATTAACATAAACCCAAAGGCCCTTTTCAGGGCCAGCCATATTTCTCGAAAAGAGATAGCCTTTCCATTGCCTACCCCTTTTTTAAAAAAATTTAAAAAAAAAAAAATCCCATGTTCAATTTCCCTTGACGCTATAAAGTCCCACCCTGTTTAAATTCCTTTGACGCTAAACCGTCCCACGATTTTTCTCCATGTTAATTTCCCTTGACGCTAATCTGACCCACGATTTTTCTCCATGTTAAATTTCCCTTGACGCTAATCTGACCCAGGGGTCTCTGTAATGCTAATTCCCATTGACGGTAAAGTGCCCCCATTTACTACTTATGGTAAATTAACAAAAACTACACTCGGTAAGTTGTGTAGGTCTATGAACAAACGAATCCCAAGAATTTCCTTTGAGTGGGTAAATAAGATGATGTGGAAAAATCGTCTGTCTAATGACGTACATATACCCAGACGGTAGTCTGTAAGAAACGAAGAAGCCTCACTTTGAGATTCTGACGTAACTCAAGAACTAGATGTATGACAATGTTTAGCCGCGTTCTAAGAAACTGTTTATAAAAAGCGAGGAGACTTGTTTGGCGAATTAGTCCGTTTCGTCGGAACTCAAAGAGGTTTGTATCATTACAATTAAGATACCGTATGTGTACACATTTTTTAATATAGTATAAGGATTTTTAGAATTGAGATGTTACGGTAAGAGTTAAATCTAACATCGGTACATTTGCAACATTGGATTATTAAAATATGTCTTTACTATTCTTTAATATAATGATTAGAAATGTTTAATTGTTTGAAGAATTTATATTTACTTGCAATTATATTACTGATTATAGTTAAAGACAACGTTCACTACCAAATTCATACTCAGTAATAATTAATTCAGGAATAAAATACTCTTTAAACAATATAGTTTAATATGTTGGTATTTTATATTAAATTCAGTAAAATATATTTCTACTAAATGATTGCGGTATTAGTCTGAAACATTGAATTTTAGGTTCTTTAGCTGTCGTGAATTTATTCGATATTTAATTATCTGCGTTATATCCTAAAAGGCAGAACTGATACAAATGTATGATACTTGTATGTGAAGGAATATCGTAGTTTTATATGTATCTTTTATAATTTAAGTTTATGTAGATTGATACTGTAATGTAATTTTATATGTTGAGTATTTCAATAAAATTAGTCCGTTTTGTCGGAACTCAGAGGCTTGTATCATTATAGCGATTCCTGTACCTCATTCCCCACGATGTATCCGTACCTACACCGTCATAATTGACACATCTTTTAAGAGAGCCTGAACTTTTTTCTCTCTATCTCTCTTACTATGGTCAAAGAGATTTCTTATGAGTAATTGCTTCTCATATCAAGAAATGAGAAGAAGGTTATGATACGATACAGACAAAAAATCCCATCATAACAGTATCACCTCTATTCAAGTCTTATAGAGTGTACACTAACTGAAAAGTTGAAATTGCATGGATAATTTTGAATATTTCCTCAGTAAAGTTAAGGAAATATCTTTTAAAATCAGTTATTCGTTTTAAAGATTCGGACTCTTTCACCAGTTGTTCTAGATATATTTTCTTCGTTGCCCGATTAAGTTGTTGTAATTGCCTACTGACGCGTAGTCAGTGTTAATTAGTTTGGCGAAACGACACTCCATTTACTGGATACAAGCAGAACTCCACTGATTATTATTTTAAAATATTTGCTAACGCCAGTTCAATGGGGCTTAATGCTGCTCCCTTTCCAGCAAATATTCAGTATCCATAACAAATGAAAACTGTTTCTGAGTCAAAGGATTTATATAATATATTATCCATTACGCCTAATCTCACTTGAACGCTCCAAAACCAATGGGCTAACCAAGCAGAACTTCCCTAGGCATAGTTCAGTTTTCCACTGGTTTGAGAATTTTGCAAAGAAGATAAAACTACCTTGGAGCAGAGTTATTCGGAATCAAGTAATCTAATTAATTTTTGTCTATAATACCGCAATCACCCAATGTCTCAAGTTCATCTTCGGTGTTATGTATATTTAATTTCTATTGTTTGTTGTTTGTTTTTTTTTTTTCAATGCTTTTATGTCATATATATATATATATATATATATATATATATATATATATATATATATATATATATATATATATATATATATATATATATATATATCTGTATTTTGTAACTGACCGTTGACCAGTATCAAATTGTTGGTATATCCGACTAGTGACATTTATTTTATTAACAACATACTACATAGCAAATAGTTCTCTTTGATTATAGAATAAATATTCGGATTATTATGGGGGGGGGTGCCGAGTGGCCGAGTGGTCTAAAGCGCTCTCCGTTACGGATTACTGCCATCTCACGGCTGTTTGCGTGGGTTCGAGTCTAGGATTCGTCTTATGTGGGTATGTGAGAAAGCTTGCCAGCAGCTTTTCGTGGGTCGGTGGTTCTTTCCGGGGTTTTTCTGGGTTCTTCATCCACCATTAATACTGGCCGCCATGTATAGCCTATCGTGTGCTGAAAATGGCATTAAACCCTACAACAACAACAGCAACAGATTATTATTAATATATTTTAAAATATTGGTTGATTCCGGCTCTAGAACATCACTTTTCCTCTTGGAAATTCAAAAACATGTTGACATGTTTTAATGCTTTTGATAAGAGACTGACCTACGTTATTTGGTTGTCTTAGGCTTTTGTAAGAACGGCGTTTACTTGAAACATTACCCATTCTTACCTTAATATTAGAAGTAGAATCAGTCTCATTGTTGTGATCATTTTTAGTTTCGATGGATTTGTTTCTTTAAATTGTTAGTCAATGGAATTACAAAGTGCTCAAAAACGTTCTTGGACTGAATGATTTAGCTGGAATTAGAGTGAATTGGGTCAAGGACTTTTTGGATTATATTATTTTGATACATCAAAAGATTGTTAACACTTCGCCACATTCCAGACCATTGATATATTAGTACATTCGAGACTACAGGCACATCAGTACATTCAATATTGAAATTTATTTGGAACACTCCTGGAATTCAATTGGAACTTCATACATATGGACATGTGGTAGAACGTTTAGGACTATTTGGATGTAATTCACAATACTGTGAGTTCTTGTAATTTTTATATTTGTACTTAGGAAAATAGATTATTTGTTGAATTTTACAAACTATGTTGGTTTTCGCTCTTTTATGAGTCTTTAAGACCATAGATCTGCCATACTGTATCATGATAAACGGGTTATGAAGGAGGCTGATAAAATGCCAGATTATTTAATTGTAGCCCCGCTTCCAACAATACACTGATTTTGGTCCATGACAACAGTGTCATTTTCCTTATCTGCTTCTTTATTCCCAAAGATTTGTATTGTTATAATATCTGTTTATGAGGTCTGAGAAACGCCAGATATGCATTTGTTTTAATTCTGAGAAATTAAATTCCGTATATCCTCTGGTATATATGCAGTCTGCCAACTGGAATTGCTTTTGAATTTGGATTAAGGAGGCTTCTCATTTCTTTTCCGAGTTACTAAATACGTAAAGCGATATTTTACAAAGATTTTTTTCTGTCTACAAAATCTTTTATAATCTCATATAGATTGTCTTTATAGTCCGGTGTCTGTTTGATATTTAGACCTTTTAGAAAATGTAACCACTGAAGTTTTGAGTTCTCCATTGCTGAATGTAATTAGCTGCATGTTGTCAGTCCCTGCACGGGACTTGGACTCTACTAGTCTTGGGGTAAAATAGAAGCGCATTGTGATAATATTATTTAGCATTTCGAGATTCCTGCGTTCACGAAAAGAATGTTTCATTAGAGTAATTCAACGGCTAAGAGCAAACCTTTGCATCGAGACACTCCTGCTTTGCTAAACAGCCTAAAGTTTCTTAAATTCTGTATTGACAGTATGTGACCCGTCTTTTGCATACCATTACTCCCTATGTCTACACTTATTTCTTTCACGTTTCTCTGCTACTCAAATTTCTCAGACACCTGTGTCAAGTACTGTATCTTAGTACCATATAAAGAGTCTATCTCGGCCTTTACGATGTGGCTTTTATCTCGTCGAATATGGGACAAGTTTGAGGTGAAAATACATACCACTTCTTTTCAGAACTTCGGTAGGGACCAGCTGTCATATTCCGATGCGTAAACATGTACGTCCTCAATGTAGTACTGTTGCGTGCTCGAATTCCCGTGGACTGAGGGGTTAGTTCAGTGAAAGAAAGAACGGGTGCGCAGGTGCGTACACAAACTGCATTGGGCTTGTTAGATAATGGAGAGTTAGAAGTACTAGAAGATATCAGTGATGTTAAGCTGTACCGAGTTAGGGTAGGTAACTATAGCCAACGGACCGTCTTTCTAGATGACGAGCTGCTTCTACTAGCCCGTATATTTGATTTATTACAAACTGAGGGTGTAATATGCAAAATGCAGATTAATCATTAGAGGAGATCGAAGAAATTTATTAGAAAGCGTGAGGTAGTGGTGGGAACGAGTTAGGTGTTGTTGCTGCGTTTCTTAGAATATCTTTGTTTTATTGTCTGCCATTCTAACAAAGAATGACAGAATGTTGCATCGCTCACCGAGTGCAGATCTTTGCAGAGTTTTATGGTAACAAGGATACTTGTATCCGAAAATCTATTTGCCGAAAATTTGTTTTGTGCTGGGGTTTTTCGCTGCATCGGACACTCTATAGTCAATAGATGTCCTAAAATATTAAATTCACCCAAAGCCTCGGACAGTTTTGAAAAGCTGGGAATCACACACACACACACACACACACACACACACACACACACACATATATATATATATATATATATATATATATATATATATATATATATATATATATATATATATATATATATATATGGAGAGAGAGAGAGAGAGAGAGAGAAGGAAGTATAAATCGAACAAAACGGAAAGTGTTATCCTTGGATTCTACAAGAGAATGGTTGATAATCTTAATTATATAAGATATATATATATATATATATATATATATATATATATATATATATATATATATATATATATATATATATATATATATATTTCTTAATGTTGTAATAGATAGACCGTATATTTCTTAATGTTGTAATAGATAGACCGTAGCCGCGCATCCAAGACTACATTTGTTAAGTTGTTCTACTTGGAACAAATTGACACCAGAGTCAACATTGACAGTACATATCTATGGCAGCGATTTTCCCAAAAATGATGCACCGTCACGATTTCACAACATGTAATCCAATGTGCGGGTCGTATTCATTAACTCGTCTAATTTCATTTTTATCTACAAAGAAAAAAATAGAATTATGCAGCCGTGTTTTGCAAGGCTTTGCAAGGAACATCCCATTACAGGGAATCATCATTGTGACTGATTTCAGTTGTTTAGAACAAATTTGATTGTTAATTAGACTCCTCAAAGGCAAGATGTTTAATAAAAGCTTCATTTCCCACCTTAGGTCTATCTTCCACTTAAATAGATTCAAATTACTGCACATGCCGATGTTTGTAGAACATCACAGCCTAACACATCATCAACACCACCAGCTACAATAACAACAACACGAAACAAGTATAATTGTGTAATTCTTACTGAAGTGTTTTGAAACAAACACGGCGATAGCCAGTGTGCATATTGTTTCAAATGATCGATCTCTTTTATTACTCCCTTGTATCAGTGTTCACCCTGAAATTCATCGATGCATGCTTTGTGACACTAGGCACGTCTACGTCAATAGTTTACAGAACAAAAGAGAATGAGAATTTTAGGACAATAATGCCTTTCGTGATTAATATAAACGCACTGTGAACTTTAATGTCGATATATATGCAATTTTGCTATTGAGTTTTAGTGAAGTTATTGATAAAAAAATAAGTTGTTGAGCTGTTAAATTAACTGACATAGCTTCTGACTTGTAGAGATACTTGATGTATATCCTGGCGTATCGAATCGGGGGCAATGGGGGTGGCACTTCTGTAAGGGCGATAAAAGAGGGGAAAAGAAAAAAACAAAGTAGAGAGGTGGGGGCAGGGGGTATGTTATGTTGAAAATTTGGTGATGCCGCCCTTGATGATGCCGCGGCCCTATTGCGATACCGGTACCATCTAAAGCATCTACAAACAAAAGGCCTCGGAACGGATGGTTGCACAACAAGGCCGAATGCTATAAGTACATGCTTCAACTCAGAAAGAGACATTCTAATTACGAAGGCTCGGATTACTGCCTCCAATTCTCGTAGAGTTCGGAAGAGAAGAACTGTCGAATATCTGGAAAAAGGTCGAACGATGATGGACTAACTGGGCCGCACGAAATCATCTTGATCTTTAGGTCCAGAGCTGAATGCTAAATTTGAAACTTCCTAATTATAAACTCTTCATTTCAAATTAATGACACTGTGACATACATGATCACAATGATGTGAACACGTTCTCCTTTGTTTATAATTATGTGTTTCAAATAACTAACAAGGGTACATATGAATAAAAGCGGCAGAAGGCGGCATCCCGACCTCAATCCCAGGGAGGCATTTTGGAACCGTACGCCACTGGGTGTATAGGCCTATAGTCTTGTCTTGCTCATTCTTTCTTAAATACCTTGACACTTTAAAGTGGATGTGTCTAGAGATCTACAAGTAGGTACGACGTCAAGTGAAATCCTGGATATTTGGAATATGTAACCAGATTTCTGATATATATATATATATATATATATATATATATATATATATATATATATATATATATATATATATATATATATATGCCAAATATCCTATAATATCGTTGTGTAAATTTTACAGGAAAAAAATGCATTACAGGTTGCCAGCATTCTGTTTTAATTTGGTACGCGAGGAGTTGAGAGAGAGAGAGAGAGAGAGAGAGAGACTATCTATTCCCTATCCAGTGTTTTTTTATTTTAACAATGGCACATAAAAGTTGTTTAAAATAATTTAGGCAACAAAACAAAGAATTAATCTGTGCGGTAGATGTACAGAAACATATTAGTAGCTGGCCAGCAAATATCCACTTCGTGCACAACTTTGGAAAAACTAGTTATGTTAGTAATTAATTAATCAACGAACACATAATATTTATAGCTCAAGCATACATAATACATGCTGAATATCAGTTATATGTTTATAATATTTCAATTAATCGTCAAAATAACAATTTGCAATTCATTTTTCTTTTTCTTTTGTTTGTTTGTTTTGTGCAAACCAACGGACCGTGAGAGTTAATACGAGACAAATCTCACGTTCATGTGACCGCTCCATCAAAGATAACTCGATTAACTGCATTTTATGATGTAGATACTTAATTAATGTCCCCCTGTATACTTCTCATCCTGGGAAAATGGCTATTATAACACATCCAATAAATCTGAAGCAATTCCCCACGCTTGAAAACTACAAAATCATTATCTCCAT
Source organism: Sinohyriopsis cumingii (assembly GCA_028554795.2). NCBI lineage: Eukaryota > Metazoa > Mollusca > Bivalvia > Unionida > Unionidae > Sinohyriopsis > Sinohyriopsis cumingii. The sequence continues at coordinate 66,429,007 of CM068832.1, read as the reverse complement.
CGATGGTAGCGAGTGCGACTCGTCATTACAGACGATTATGTTGATGTAATGCCAACAATTGTCATACAGCTATGAATAGTCGGGAGTCGGGGGAATTCCATTTTGTACATCCAGCACTTTATCTGGTATAAACATTTTAATGGAATGAAAGTTTGCATCTGATGACGTATTTTCAGCGTCTCTGTGGAAATTAAATTACGATACTATTTCTATGGAACCAGATTCAGTATGATCAAAGTACACCAGTCTATGATCATCAACACCGGTATTATCTGAGACAAACTACGATATTGCATTAATAACTCCCTGTTGTTCATTTTTGTCTTTACACAACCTTAAGTAATCACTGGCCCATCAGACTGTAATAACTGCATTTAGTCCTACTATATCGAATGAAAATTCAATTTGGAAACCTCTGGTGTATCATTTAAGATAGGGAAGCGTGTATTAATTACACATTTTCATCACAGGCTTTCTCTTACGCAGTAAAATCGTCAATGTCATGATTCTATGTTGGTGCGCAAAGATTAAATCCCAATGCTTTTGTCTTAGTCTGCCGCTGAATTGTTTTAGTACACTTAAATTTGGATATTTTCCTAACAGACTATTTAAAAAGCACTATATGTAGGAACATTATGAGCAGAATTATTGAACGACTCAGTTTGAAAACTATTGTTGCAAGAAGGGCTATCGGTGTAGACATGAATAGCTAGTACCAACATCTTTTTTAAAAATTGATACCAGCATGGTGTTTTTCGTGAATTAATAGCATATATTATTGTTTCTATCCGTCTGTTTGCTAGACTAAATAATTCAAAAACATAGAAGCTAACTTGTATGAAATAGTGTCGGTGAATGACACAGTTAGGTAGCAGACACAAACGTGGTAAAGAGGACAGAAAAGTGTGTCTACACATGAAACATTCTATCGAAAAGGTAGCAAGATTTTCTCGAAGCGACCGACGCTCTTTTTGGCCGAGAAGAACGTATAAAAAGTCAGCTTCTTACCACCACCCCTCCTTGTTGAACTTGCATCCAGGCCTGTTGCACATATTTTAACATTGATTTTCATTTATAATAATGACCAATCATTAGAGTTCAACTCGGAGTCATGACAAGCGACCTTGAAATTTAATGACTTTAAAATGCACAGGTTAACTCATTTGAACTATTTGCAGTGAATAATAAATTTAGAACGCAGGTTAAAAGTTAGTAGTGAGGTGCAAAAAGCGGATGCATTTAAATGGCGCAAAATCCATAAATTCGAAAAAACATCTATGAAATTGGAAACATAAGAAGAACACATTATGTAATATAATGGCTAGTTCATTGTTTACCATCCCCTTCTGAAATACACCATATACTCTCCGTTTTATTTCGTTTATGGCCGTCGTTGGACGAAAAACGAAGTAACAAATCCTTCAACACTCGTTGCGTTACTAATGTTTACCTACTGTTTACAACGCACGAGAGTACAACATCCGAATCATGACAATTGGCCTTCAAGCCAGTGTGACTATACAACGTATCTTTGCTATTTTTAAAAATTACCATTAAATACAAAGTTGAATTAAAATCCAAAGATGCATATGGAACCCCTCTTTGGTGTCGTTGTACAACATCAGAACGTAGTGTATATTTGGATATTGCTTCCATTGTTGACTATGTTTGTGTCCATTTTCCACATTTCTTTCTTAACCCCACCAACTCTTAGGATTCACAAACATAACTGCGCTACAATTTGCTTAAAATTTTTTTTTAATTTCTTCGTGGAGATCATCAAGAAAATCTAGAAGATCTTTGTCAATGCATGGTCAGCGAAATTATCTAAGTCATTGCCAGATGTTGTTATCCTGACAATGACATAAATGATATCTAAATCGTTACTCACTGATAATATTTGTATTATTTATGGAATTAAAAATACATGGCATCAACTATTTTAAGTTATGGCTCGATAAGACATAAACAGATAAAAAGAGACAAGAGAGGAAAACACAAAACACAGTATATAATGTCAAATAAATGTGAATTGGATACTGTGTACTTGATGCATTTGTACCTTGGACTACGGTGGTTACAACTGCTGTTATTACCAGAGTGCCCGTACATTACGTAGTTAAGTGTTATATGGTAAAACAAGAGCAAAGTACATAAACAAAAACAAATCAGCTAAAATGTCCTCTTTATAATCACGAGCACCCAATTTAGTGGAATTGAGCCATCTACAATAAAAGTCAAAGGATTACACATAAAGCAATTTTGACTACTTATTTTTGCTATTAGGTTATATTTTCATGCTTTTAAAATTCTAAATTTTCCTAATTGAGAATTACTTGTCTTCTGTTTTCTTCTGTGCATTATTTTAGTATTCTCGGTTTTATTGAACCAATATTTGTATTCGTTATCTTAATCATCATCAAAAAAACAAAAAATAAACCATACCTATTAATCTTACGAAACAATGAACTCAAAATGACTTTGTATAACTTGTATAATTTTGCCAGACCTTGCCTTGCATGTAATACAATGATTCCATTAGTACGTTTTGCCTTTTTCTTACCTCCCCCCAACAATAAAAAAGCGTCTGAAGAGATATTTAACTGATAGCCATAATACATATATGTAAGTATTTTATTTGGTCCATGTTTTTTGCAAGGTAGAATTTATAGAAAAATTCATTAAAAAGATTTATTTTCTTTTTCTCTCTTCCGCGAGCCCTTCTACATTCTGTATCTTAACCGATCTGTTTTTTTTTTCTATTCTGATTGCAGCTACTAAACGACTTTGTCAAACCTAATCTCTCTGATCGTCATCTTCATTGTGACAATGGAGCTTGTGTCCTCTCTTCTGGCTGTGATTGTGCCATTCTCTGTGCTGAGGTTTGCGTTATTCATGATTTAGCTCATCTTTCTTCCATATCGTCTTATTCCATCGTGCGTCGCGCACTTTCCTTACTTTATCCATTTTAAAATTTCATAATGATTTCATAATTTAATAATTTCTTTATTCAAGCCATGACATCAGTGTTTTGATTTTCATGTCAAGGAAGAATAAATAATTAATTGAGTAACATCAGAATGTACTTTATTTGTTTAATTTATCTATTACTAATTTTAGTATAATTTTAGGCAACCTCAATATTTCTTTAAAATTTTGATCTCAAAAGTTTCGAAAGATCAACAGTTAACGTGCCTATACTAGTAAAAAAAAGATCGCAATTAATTCGTTCTTTTCAAATTTTAGGCTAACGTTGTTAGTCTACATAGATTTATTGTTCATCGTTTTTATTTTAAACATTGATCGTAAAAAGGGCAAGATGAGAGAAAATATTTGTCTGTTGATATTAAAAGGAACGTGCCAATAGAACTGACATGATTTTAAACATTTTGTACTAAAGTATCAAAGTCGAAACACATGAAGTTACACATATTATTCAAGTATCAAAGTATCAACGAATGACGTTAGGTATAGCATTGAACTATTAAAGTCTAAATGCATGTAGTTACACTTAGTATTGAAGTGTCAGAGTTGAAACAGGTGTAGCTACGCTTAGAATTGAAGATTCAAGGTAAAAACGCATGTAGTTACACTTAGTAGTGAAGTGTCAAAGTCCAAACACATGAAGTCACACACAGTATCGAGGTCTCAAAATGTAATGATGCTACTTTCTTTTTTAACTTTTCAATTTTTCCAAATTGTATTGCATCTTCAGCCTTGATTTCAAAGCATTCAATTCGTGATCTTGATCTAATAATATGATCCACATCAGTATGGTTATATATTATTTGTATAGAATATTTTGTTTCCATTTTATAACCACCGCTCCGGTGGCCTAGTGGTTACAGCGTCCGCCTCGGATGCCGGAGGTTGTGGGTTCGATCCCTGGCCGAGTCATACCAAAGACTTACAAAAATGGTCCTAACAGCTGCCTCGCTTGGCGTTCAGCATTAAGAGGTTAGTGTTAGGACTGGTCGGCCTGGTGTCAGGATACTGTGACTGTGTGGGGGGACATCGTGCTACATTTCTGCAGCATGATGCACCAATGCTAGAAACTGCCACACTGCAGACATCGTAGCGATATGACTGAAAAATTGTTAAAGCTACGTTAAAAATCCAAATCAAACACCCACCCCCCCAATTTTATAACATGTATATAGCTAGCTGCCTTGAATTATTAATGTTTAATATCAGATTTATTATAACTTATCATTGTCTATTATTAGCGTCTAGTGTGCCCAATCTGAAGTGTATCGACTTCAGTGTCATGGTCAGACGTTTGTCTTTACAACAATAATGGTAATATGAAATCAAACATTTCAACCTCACTTAGTACATAAGTAAGTATGTGCAGGTTTTTACCCGAGATTCTCATATGACGTCATGCAGGGGAGGTAACTGAAAAACCTTACTAACTAAAATGGACTACAGCAGTCAAGCACTGTCTATATTCGCAACATAGTCACCTTCCACTTTGCTTCTGTTCATCTTCAACGTTGGCCATATACTGAATTGTTTAGGCACATAAACCCTCTGAAACGTTTTTAGATATTGCATGTATGGTAAGCAGTAATTAGCCTACAATTAAACATACGGGTTATATACGACATAGCTCATGCACATCACTGTAAGGACTCGAAGGATTTCAAGAAGTTTATACTTGCTTAGAATCAGCGATACTAGAGTTCAATCCTTTAAAAACAGGAACATGATGATGAAACGTGGACTTGTAAAAAATTGTGTTAACGTATGGTGATTATTTGTTATTAATGTTTGGTTTTCTCTTTAGCAACGCGACTAATGCTAACGCAACTGAGTTATATGTTATCATGAATACGAAGGCGAGATAATTTTGGTAAATTTAATATCCGGAAAATTGATCATGTCTGGAAATAGAACAAAAATCAACTGTATCTCGCTTTGCTTTCTGTGTTCTCAGTTAAGTAATAAATAATTCTTCCAGACTACATTGAAATGTAGTAAAGCATCTCTTTCTAAGATGGGGTTTATAATAAAAAGATCTTTTGATGTACATATAGGCAAATAATAACCTGTCCTGTTTGGTCTAACTTTGGGCCACGACTCAGTTAAACAGGTATAAAGCAAGTTGACACTTCATGAATACATTAGGAAAGTATGAACAAGGGACTAACTTCAGGACCTTTGATAGTGTTTGCCCTTGTCTGGAAATCGCTTGGTCTTCCAGAAATTCCAACAATGTATTTTGTCAAAAGTCTTAATCTTTAGACCATTATCTTGCTATAGTTGGTTCCTCCGCTAAGACAAACCCAGCTTGCGCTCGATTATATGGCGAATCTGATGAACATTTTCAACATAATCGTATTCTGTTGTTTAGAGTTATGCCGAACATCTAGTGCTTGCTCATATCTTAGTGTTTATATGGATCAAATAAGCCATAATAAAATATTGATTTTGCTAGCAGTTAGGACTGGAGAAGGCAGCTTTGGAGTCAATGTTTGAGGTTGAACCGTCTGCGTACATTTAATGCATTAGAATCAGACATGAGGCTTTAGTCAATTTATTTATGTCAAAAGGCTCAAATAAGATGCCACCTCGGGAATAAAAATGAATTTTGTGTATTAAACTGAAACATACTAAATTTTCTCTAAATAAATGACTCCAATATAATGTTTAGTGGGTGTATTGCTCATCGGCTATTACACAGATTAAAATGTATAGCCTTAGGTTGCTGTTTAAGGGAAATTCAGATTGAAACCTTTACTCATAGCTTGTTGTTTAAAAGGAAAACCAGATTAAAACCTTTACTCGTAGTTTGCTGTTTAAATGGAAAAACAGATTAAAACGTTTACTCGTAGTTTGCTGTTTAAATGGAAATACAGATTAAAACGTTTAGTTATTGCCTGCTGCTTAAAAGGAAACACAGATTAACCTTTACCCGTAGCTTGCTGTTTAAAGGAAAATAGATTTAAATCGTAACCCAAGGTTTGCTGTTTTAATGGAAATATAGATTGAAACCTTTACTCATAGCTTGCTGTTTAAAAGCAAATACAGACTAAAATGTTTAACCATAGCTTGCTGTTTAATAAAAGCAAATACAGGCTAAAATGTTTAACCATAGCTTGCTGTTTAATAAAAGCAAATACAGGCTAAAATGTTTAACCATGGCTTGCTGTTTAATAAAAGCAAATACAGGCTAAAATGTTTAACCATGGCTTGCTGTTTAATAAAAGCAAATACAGGCTAAAATGTTTAACCATTGCTTGCTGTTTAATAAAAGCAAATACAGGCTAAAATGTTTAACCATAGCTTGCTGTTTCAAAGCAAATACAGACTAAAATGTTTACTCATAGCTTGCTGTTTGAAAGCAAATACAGACTAAAATGTTTACCAATAGCTTGCTGTTTCAAAGCAAATGCAAATTAAATTGTTTACCGATAGGTTGCTGTTTAAAAGCAAACACAGGCTTAAATGTTTACCCATAGATTGCTGTTCAAAAGCAAATACAGAATAAAATGTTTACCCATAGATTGCTGTTCAAAAGCAAATACAGAATAAAACGTTTACCCATAGATTGCTGTTTAAAAGCAAATACAGAATAAAATGTTTACCCATAGATTGCTGTTCAAAAGCAAATACAGACTAGATGTTTACCCATAGCTTGCTGTTTAAAAGCAAATACAGACTAAAATGTTTCACCATAGCTTGCTGTTTAATAAAAGCAAATGCAGGCTAAAATGTTTACTCATAGCTTGCTGTTTAAACAAAGCAAATATAGGTTAAAATGTTTACTCATAGCTTTCTGTTTGAAAGCAAATACGGACTAAAATGTTTACCAATAACTTGCTGTTTAAAAGCAAATACAAGCTAAATTGTTTACCCATAGGTTGCTGTTTAAAAGCAAATACAAACTAAATTGTTTAACCACAGCTTGCTGTTTAATAAAAGCAAATACACGCTAAAATGTTTACTCATAGCTTGCTGTTTAAAAGCAAATGCAGACTAAAATATTTACCAATAGCTTGCTGCTTGAAAGCAAATACAGACTAAAATGTTTACCAATAACTTGCTGTTTAAAAGCAAATACAAACTAAATTGTTTACCCATAGGTTGCTGTTTAAAAGCAAACACAGGCTTAAATGTTTACCCATAGATTGCTGTTCAAAAGGAAATACAGACTAGATGTTTACCCATAGCTTGCTGTTTAAAAGCAAATACAGACTAAAATGTTTTACCCATAGCTTGCTCTTAAAATAAGTAACAGAAAAGAGAGAAAGACAACAAACTTTGCAAAATGTAACAAATAATTTATTTCCCTAGAATACAAAGTGAAAATGAGAAAAAATTAAATCCCAAAACAATCCAAGAATTACAGACACAAGTCCTAGTAATATAAAGTCCCTAAATAAACTTGGTAGAAGTCCTGAAGAAATCCAAACACTTAAGGCGATAACGTGTTTGTTATAGCTTGTAGAGTGTTGATATGTCAACAATCTTTTGTTGAATAACAGTAATATATTTCCAGGTTTTAATTCAGTATGAATTCCAGCGAATGTCTTTATCTAAGAATTTTATCAGATCACATTTGCATTTCAAGAGAAAAAAATCACTTGAACTCAGTAGGTTGAAGAAAATAAAGTTCAGCCCAACGGGTCACAACATAATACAACTTGAAAGTGCTTGGTATTTATATATATATATATTTATATATTTGACCTCCGGCCACATTTAGTATTTTCAACAAAAAAGAATGAATACCTAATGGACAATAACTTTCTAGAATGATCTTGATGTTTACAAAACAATAACCTTGATTATATATAATTCACTTAGCAATTTCCGAACCTTTGACCCAAATAAGCATATTTGCTTCTTCTCTTAATAATAATCCTGATATTAAGCCCATGCACAGAGAGGATAAGTTAGCTATGCATTAGTTGTTTACACTAAATAAAACTAAAAAAGTCAATCAGGTCAAGCAAAAATGAACTCAACTTTGGACAAGGTCAAATTCAGAATACTGGACATTACATTACAATAGCGGCCGAGTGGTCTAAAGCGCTCTCCGTTACGGATCACTGCCATCTCACCTCTGTCTACGTGGGTTCGAGTCTTGGATTCGGCCAATGTTGGTATGTGAGAAAGCTTGCCAGTAGCTTCTCGTGTGTCGGTGGTTCTTTTTGGGGTTTTCCCGGGTTCTTCCTCCACCATTAATACTGGCCGCCATGTATAGCCTATCGTGTACTGAAAATGGCGTTAAACCTCACAACAACAACAACAACAACAATATTACAATAGCATGCAATGAAATTTAAAAAAAATTAAAACTAATAAACAAACAATGAAATTAAATATACATAATATGTCTCATACAGAAGTAGGTTTAAAAGTAAACATAATATAAAACATATATATATATATATATATATATATATATATATATATATATATATATATATATATATATATATATATATATATATATATATATAATGTGGATTACTTTGCAGAGAGCTTACTTGAATGTCATTTTCTTGTGAGTGGGGTAAGCGATTGTAGACCGCTTCTTTGGTGGAAAGTTACACGGATCAAAGCTCATTCTGGACAACGCCTTATGTTCTACCTACTTTGCAGTGGATATAGGTAACGAATGGTTCACCTGAGGGACCTCGACTTCGTTACCGATGACGAGTGTCCAGTCCACGTATCGTCAGGAAAGTTAATAGGCAGATTATGCATCATAGATTGGATTCTTGCAGTAGTGCCATCTATCTGCAGGTTTGCCAGGAGGGCTTGTATCTCATCTCCGTTCAAAAGCTTGACATTCATGGACCATGATAATGTTTATAGAGGAAGGAAAGTTTATGATTTTAATACTATGTCACAGTTTTATAATAAACAACCCAACAACCTTACATTCCCTGATGACAAGATCAGCATATTTTCTGGGGTTTTTCATTGCTCTTTAAATTTGTTCAGTAGATTCATACACCAGTTTTATTTCTTTTTGTTATATTAATTTTATAGCGTTTTACAAATTGGAAGAAGTTAATATAGTGTTATTTTATATTATTCCTTTCTACTGCCAATTCTTAATTATCTGATTTGGGGATTATCTGGATAATAGACGCCTTATTCCTTTTCTCAGACGAATCAGTGTGTTGTTCTCTTGTGATGATGAATCAAATTGTCTTCCGTCATGTAAGGTAATTATGTGACACATATTAAGACACATTTTTCCCACCTTTTTACCCAAATTCACAATTATTTTCCACACCTCTCAAACTCACCAGAAATGCCACCATTCAAAATCTCAAAATATAACTCATCATCCATTTATTTGAACCTGAACCCTTTTGAAAACAGTATAAATTTTATATGTTTGTATTGCCATCTTAAACAAAAAACAAATGTACATTATCGTCTCTACTTATCTCCAACTTATTCAATTTTAGCTAGTTTCTAAGTAGATCAGTATAGAAACAATTTACAATTACAATAGTGACTTCCGTGTCCTTTTATAACATTGCGAATACAGCATATTGGGTAATCTTTCATAGTAATCATCTTTTTGTAGCACCGAAAACGTGCAATTCTTCGACTGTATTCATTCACATTTTGTATACATGAATTAAAAAAAAAAGGTTTTTGTTGCAGTTTCGTTAAATAGTATCAAAATGATTTTTTTAGATTCATTCGTGGTGAATCAAGTATGACGTTTGCTAAGGTATTATTAACTGCCAAATCACCAACAATTCGTACTTTTGTGACACAGACGTGAAAGCGGGTAATTCCAATCTTGTACTTGCTGATAGTGAGATGGGTCATTGAATCTGAAATAATCGTATTGTACTGGAAATAAATAGTTTCCAAGCCTTAATCCTTGTTGCCACCTTCCACAACTCCCGTAGGGATCTGCATTAGCTCATCTGGTTGAGAATCAGACTTGTAATCCAAGGATCGCATGTATGATACCTCACAGGTTAGCTCGAATCGGCTGCCGCTGTATCCTTGGGAAAGGCACTCAATTGCCATTCCACGAGACGATATAGGGAATACTGTGATAAAAGTGAGTTTAAAACCAACAAAAGAAATATGTAACTTCTAAAGCAACTGCTAACGTAACACTAAGTCTCAAATCCCTAGGAATAACAAAGGGACAATATCATCAGTGTTCTATTAGTATTGAAAATTAAGTGGTATTTCTTTTACAAAAATCTGTACACTGTATACCTTCCAGAATAGTGTTTTATTTGTCACACTCACCCACGATTAGTTTCTCAAATATCATTTGTTTTACGTTTTCTATTCTGTTTGTTATTACAAATACTAGTAACCAAAATTTATTGTGTCTTGAAAAAGGATGTAGTCATTAATCTTGTAAAGATCTTTACAGCCGTAAAAGTCAGTTTTATTTTTCATCATCATTCTTACGTTCCTAATTTTGTATAATGCAATCTGTATACTGCATTAAGGAGTTTAACATTCTCTGGTGTTTTCTTTTGCTCTTCAGGAGTTACGTATTATTGCTGAACTCTGCAGTTATTCTATAAGTTTATCATCCTTGTGTCTCTGTTAGATCCACTATGACCAAACATTTGAAACATATACTGACTTTCTTCCGATACTTGTCCATCGGATGCTATTCAGTAGAGTTTAATGGAGTATGATAACATTAATACGTGGTAGATATTGCTTTAATTGTAATATTAGGAGTAAACCTTCTAGCAAATCATTGATTTATTGTGCTTCATAGCTACTACTACCAGAATCCAATATTGTTTGCGAATGTAAATTTTCCCTTTCTCTTTTGCATTTAATTTAATACCATCTGTATACTGCTGACTTGCTAAATGAAATGTAATGACACTCTATATCTAGGTAATTGTTTCTTTTAGCCAGCTTTCATTTGTATCTACAAATTTCCTCTTTTAATAAAGCCGAATGTACATTTTTCCTTTCTCTTTTGCATATAATTTAATGCAATCTGGATACTGCATTTAATTTAATACCATCTGGATTCTGCATTTAATTAAATACCATCTGGATACTGCATTTAATTAAATACCATCTGGATACTGCATTTAATTTAATACCATCTGGATACTGCATTTAATTTAATACCATCTGGATACTGCATTTAATTAAATACCATCTGGATACTGCATTTAATTTAATACCATCTGGATACTCCAGACTAGCTAAATAAAATGTAATGAACTCTATATCTAGGCAATTGTTTTTTTTTATATACCCATCTCTTATTTGTATTTACAGGTTTCCTCTTGCAATAAAGCCATCATACTATTAAATGCAAACAAACAATTATTCTCATTTTTGTGTTTAAATCAGTTTTACGTGCATTTGGTATGTTGTAAAATTTTGTCCCGAATCCTTTAAACACTGTCTCGATAATTTCTTATTTTGTCCGATTGTCTAATACAAACCTGACACACCCCGATGTTCTTAATAAGATATCGACATCTTCTTGTGCAGCACACGTTGTATGCTCTGTTCCATCTGTGGCTGATATCAATTGCTCTATTCCATCTATAGCTGATATTGATTGCTAAATTCCATCTGTAACTGATGCTGATTGCTAAATTCCATCTGTCGCTGATATCGATTGTTCTATTCCATCTGTGGCTGATACCGATTGTTCTATTCCATCTGTACTAATACTGATTGCTCTGTTCCATCTGTAGCTGATGCTGATTGCTAAATTACATCTGTAGCTGATATCGATTGTTCTATTCCATCTGAACTAATACTGATTGCTCTATTCCATCTGCAGATTCGTCTCAGAAATTTAAATCAGTAATATGCAAATTATTAATTTGTTCCCAGACTGCGTATCATTTTATTTGTGTTGTATTTTATCCCGTGAATTACTTAGTTTTTAAACCATTCTTCTTCCTCAGCTGTGACAAAATATTAGCAGATATCTTGTCATTAAAATCTATAATACTAGTGATAAAATCATTCATTTGCTTTTTAATCCCAATATAGTTTTTAATTTCATTATTTGAGTCTTTATGAAATTTTTCACGTTCAGAATGCAAATTATTACAGTCGTCCAGGGATTTTGTTTATTTTTTCAATGATTTCTCCTAAACGTCTATCGCTGAATTTGTCAGCTATTCAGTTCGTTACATATATTGTTTTCAACCTGCTCTTTGTCTTTCGGCTTGTTACGTTTGCATTCTATTTGATAAACTAACAGCTGTTTTGTATTATAAATCTGGTTTGGTTCTGCCACTGAAGAACTGTTGTATTTACCTTTACTATCATCATATTCAATGCTGCTATTTCGCTTGCTACTTGTCCCATCGACCTTTTGATATTTTTCAAATGGTAAGGCTATTAACTATTATCCATTTCAATACAGCACATTTATTGCAAAGGGTCTGTTAGCTGCATCAATTTGTTTACATTATTTACTAAATTAATAATAATAACGGACTTACCTGTTGTTACATCTTTCTCTTCCTCTAATCGAAAGGTTAAAACGTTATAAAGACTTAGAGCTGTCCTCACATTGTAATTGTAAAAAAGTAAAACATCGAATAAATCCTGAACTATTCAACATTTCTTCGCATGTCCTGTTGCTTTCCGTCACGGATCACTGCCATCTCACCTCTGTCTGCGTAGGTTCGAGTCTCGGGCTTGGCCTATGTGGATACGTGAGAAAGCTTGCCGGTAGCTTCTCGTGGGTCGGTGATTCTTTCTGAGGTTTTCCCGGATTCTTCCTCCACCATTAATACTGGCCGCCATGTATAGCCTATCTTGTGCTGAAAAATGGCGTTAAACCCTATAACAACAACAACTATACTATACTATACTATACTCTACTGTACTATACTGTACTATAATATACTATACTATACTATGCTATGCCATGCCATGCCATACCATACCATACCATACTACACTAAGCTATGTTATGCTATGCTATACTGTGCTATAATATGCTATTTTATGATATATTATATTATATTATGACATGCTATGCCATTCTATGCCATACTATACTATACTATACCATACTATACTATACTATACTATACTATACTATACTATACTATACTATACTATACTAAAACTAAAATAACTTAAGTATTTGTATAGTTACTTGTAGATAATTTCATTCTATCACACAAATTTTAATATTTTTTTCGGCATGAGCTCTTGTAATAAAGTAACCACAGCAGTCAGAGATACTGGCTGATTATTAACAACCATCCCATATCTCCTCCTCCCGCAGACTATGTTGTATTACCGTAATGTCATATCAATGATAAACAGAATCGCATACAAGTTTGGCGTTATTGCATCAATAAACTCATACAAGTGCTGAAATCTCGAAAGTATTTTTTTTAGAATGAACCCCAAGTCATGAAGTTTCATTATCAAACTTGTTCAAGACATTGTTGAAATATACACGATGCCATGTTGATTTAAGATCCATTTTGTTTGTTAAGCAGTAGAGTCGTAATGTATTATATATAGAAACTTACGTACTGGTCATGTGTTATATTACTGTGATGTTGTTACTAACCAAGCATTGTTTATAACCTTATTTTCTCACATTACAAGCTTACTGAATTACACAAATAAAAATACTGACATTTGATCATCAATCCAAAGACATGGAGTAATATTAATCAACTTCATCAAAACATTGCTAAATTTTAAATTAAATCAATTTTGGATTCAGATCGATTCCTACTTGTTAACGTTATTATGCTCAAAAGCCATTAAAGTAAACAAAGCTTTCCAGGCACATCCAAGTGTGGCGTAAATGCACACATATACAATGTTTTCAATCGAGATATACTGTGTGTTTGAAGAAATAATTATTTTCACAAGCGATATGTGTTGAAAAATATCTCAGTATTTACTTCCGATCTTGAATTTTGTATTAAACACATACAAACTGCTTTCTATATAAAATCTCTGGCCAATTTCGATTTTAATTTGTTAAATTAGTTTGTGTTATCGTGTTCACATGTGTTAATCGACGCTGCACCACCAATATAGAAACAAGAGAACAGGTCGTCATATGTATAAACTATGACGACTTTAAGACAAATATATATATATATATATATATATATATATATATATATATATATATATATATATATATATATATATATATATATATATATATATATATATAAAATGTACTAATCAAAGCTACTAAAATTGATGCAACATCGGGTAAAGCGATAATGGTACAAGAACAGAATATAACAATATAAAAGAAAGAGAATATGCAGTGAAACCCAAACGCGCATGAATACGGAATAAACAACTATGTACAAAAAGCAAATATCAGTTGGATACATAATTCTATTCAGCGTCTAGAAATTTAACGACAATTAAAGGAGGCTGAATTAACTGTCATCATCTTTCACATTGCAGAAGCGGCAGAACATTTGAATACTCAATATATTCCAGCAATTTCCTAATGGTCTCTCTAACAATGCAATGATACAGAATAAAATTAATTTTCTTTTATGAGTTTTGGAAAGTAAACATTAAATTAATAAAATTTCAATGACAATTCTCCACACTTTTGACTGTATACCATTTCTTCCTTTTATTGTACAGTTACTAATATCTTTAATAAGTTACAAATCAAAGCATCAAGGAAGCATTTCAGCTGCGACTGTCAGAAAAGAGCTACGATCCCCAGGACCCTGGCTCAATTGTTCTGTCAGCGTCCCAACGATTCTTTCTGACGAAAATTTAATTTCAATCTTTAATTCGTTCTCAAAGTGTCAGTGATCTAAACGATCAGAAATTATGAACAATTATGTTGTTTCAATGGCTTATTCAGCTTGATGGGTGTTTGAAGTTTTCATCAAATTTCACATTAGGGTCGAATACAATAACCTGTGAGATTATTAACAATGAGTTCTTTCTTTTCTAAAAGTATGGCACTATTCTTTTGAAAATTGCTACTTAAAATGTAAAAGCACTTCAAATGTGGAGCACATGATAAGTTTATTCCAAAATAATCATTATTCCTTCCTGTGTTTGTTTTCATTTTCCAAAGAAAGTGTTTCCGTTATGTAGATGAGGAAAAAGTCATATTTAATAGCCCATTAACTATATTGTGATATTTGTTATAATAACCTGGCTGGTGTACTTTTCGTTTTGGTTTTATTTTTTCGAGGGTAGTTTCAAAATGTGATACTAACAATATGTGGACACATTTAAGATTATGTGGCAGTACATTATCTTGCTATAATTTATTCGCGTGACGAAAATTACCTCATAGAAAATGATTAGTAATGACTGCAAAATGAATGAAATTAAACACTAAAACGAAAATCAATTTTGGGTAGTTCAAAACTAGTTAGTAATGTTCTGTGGAACTGACAATACAAATGTATGAAGTTCCAATTGAATTCCAGTAGTAGGCCAAATACATTCTGATATTGAATATGCTGTCACGGAATTGTATAAATCATTTTATTTATTAAATACATGTACTCGGAGTTCGTTTTATGTGTACAACGATACCCGAGGGTGATTTATTTATATTATACAAAGATTTCGAAATAGTGATTTCGGTTCATCCTATGCCGTACGTGGGAAGTACTTCGATAGGAAGAACCGAATACTTCCAGTGCACCGAAGATGTATTGCGGCATCGTCTGTGTATAAATACCTCACCATTGGTCAAAATCTTTTCATTACGGAACGTCTTGTCAGTGACCGGTCTGATTCACTCTGTTGTTCAATTGAACAAGAGTAATGTCAAGAAGAAGCAAGGGAGGAAACTTCGTTTATAGCCCCAACCACGAGGCGAGAGTGAATCTACTGGTACTTCATAGAAAGTTTAACCCATAAAACAAATCTACAACAACATGGCAACAAAATAGGAACGGATATGGCTGTGGATTAAATCAAGGATAATGGAACTCTTGACTTGGAATTTCTAAAGAAATAAAACCGATAAAACATACCATAAATCAAATCATACCACGTAATGGCAACGGATCAGGAACAGATACGGACTTCGATTTCAGGATTATGGATAAAATACATATAGAACTTCAAATAAGGTACTTCTTATGAAATATTACCCATAAAACGCGACTCTTCACGGAGCCTAACCAAGAACACGATTAGTAAACCCATGGAATATACCAGAACGGAGGTGGAAATGTACATAAGTGATAGAAACAGGACATAAATTATGCTAAAAGAAGCGAAGAAAAAAGGTATCTGAAACAGGAAATACAGTACCAAATGACTCAAGTGCTGAAACAACAGTATAACCCACAAAAACGAACATGCACACTTTAACAGCGAAAGAGAAAAGTAACCAAAGGAAAACATTTCATGCATACAGAATTACTGCAATATGCATTTTGCCTTTTCTCTCATTCTTTTTCTCTATCTTCTAAACTTTTAATAATCTAACTGCAGACATGCAATCACCAAACAAACACACATGCTATTATACACATTATTTTTTTTAATCCTATTTGTGGGTTTCTTATCTTTGACTTTCGGACATTAGGTAACAGGTATCTTTCGTTTTATCTCGAAAGGAGTAGCCTTGAACGTGTCTAGACGTTTTGTTGTAAATGCGTTGTACAATGACTGTGCTTAAATCTCAGACTAGAGGAGTGATATGTCAACATTTTCCATTTAACAGCTTTACATTGAATGATGGTACTTTTTTATAGAGAGGGATATATTTATACAGGAAAAGAGATGTAACCCATGTCACATTAGATATGAATTGTTATGAATCGATCATACTGTTCCAATGCGCCGATCGAGTGCCATCGTTGCCTCAGTTGGTGTTTGTTCTGACAGCTTAACGATGTCAAATATCCGTTTTTTTCCATTTGGCTATTTGCTATTTTGGGAGGAAACACGAAAATACCACTGTAGACAAAAGACATTAGCAGCATAATGAACCGATTTTTAAAGTACCGCATCGAACGGAACGAAATACTGGGCTTTTACGATGTCGTCGAATACAGCATCGTACAAAACACGTTTTGTTGCTGAGAGTCATTCCTTTCAAGGTGGATTTTGCCATAAATTCTTATGATAAAGGAGGACTCACGTATCACGCTCACCTAGAAGGTTTGTACGTCTTCATTATCTTTCTGCCAGTAAATCATACACCGACAGTAATATTGCTATTAAATGAGATATTGGACAAAATATTACTTTCTCTAAAAGAAACGTGAGCGTGAAACATTTTCGGAAACGATTATCAAGTGATTTGTAACTCATGCATCATGTGTATTGACATGGTTTGAGAGTTATTTTGTAACATGCGATCACTAGAGGATTACATACCTCAAAAGATGAGAATTAAGGCAAGGAAAACAATTTCTCCAAAATATGACAATCCACCAACAATGTCGCAAATTCGCAATATTGAAGGCAGGAAACATGTGTTGATATAAACAGGAAATAAAATTCTTGTTTGCTGCGGAACTCATTTCATGCTCCTGTTGAATACATTTATTAATGCCCCATCAAGACGATTGCCGAACGAAGAGTCGAAAATTCTTCAGAAGGATTATGTTGAAGGATATGGTTTGTAAAGATTTTGCTTTTCTTCATACCAAGACAGAAACTATGGACATTTCCACCCGAAACAAGAAAATAGACTCATTTCTCTTCAGTTTATTATGACCATGAACACGTAAAGGTGGTCTTGCATCCGAATTTGATAATACTCTGTAAACAAAATACTTGCCATAAAGAACACAAGCTACATCAGTTGCTGATGACATTGCACTCGGGCCAAAATTCGCTCATTTACTGAGCTTGAGGCGGTACTGAACAAGGACCTGGAGGATATGACAGACTTTTTCAAGAAATGGCGTTTACAACCAAGCGCTACAAAGACTATTTTCAGCGTAATCCACCTTAATAATGCAAATGTGAACCGCGAGACTTTTCATCCTTCTCAATAGGCAGCATATAAAACATCACCCAAACCCAAGTAGCTTGGTGAGACTTTGAAAGGATCACTAACATTCTACAACTTTCTACAACCGCCCGAATAAAACTGAAGCAAAGCGTAGCACTCGAAACAACCTACTACGCAAACTGGCTGACTGAACCTGGTGTGCTAGTTCTCAGACACTCAAAACATCAGTACTGGCCCTCTGTTATTCAACAGTCGAGTATTGCGCTCCTGTCTGGGGTCGATCATCCCTCACCAAGTTAATTGATGTCCTGCTCAACACAACAATGCGCATCATCTCTGGAACATTACGTCCTACTCCTTTACCATGGCTGCCGGTACTCAGCAACATTTCTCCTCTACATCTGCGTCGCCAGGAAGCAACCACAAAGTGTTGGCTAAGGTCTATCCCATTGAGAAATTTCCACTGTACATGGACATCACCTCACATTCAGTAGTCCGCTTGACTTGAATAACCTCAATCTGGTTAGGTTCTTTGCTGGTGGATATGACAGCTATTTCGGCAATGATATTGAGTGGTCTTCAACATATGTTGTAAATCATTCCCTCGTAGCTGAGCCATTTGTCTGCCCTGAACCACTTTCGGACAAGACAAAGTCATTGTTCATTCAACCGTGTCCGATGGAGCCAGGCCACTGACTCTTTTTGTTGCTGTGGAGGTCTACAGACGATGTCAAACATTGTGAACAACTGTCCACTGACAAAGTTCACTGCTGGACCGCAGGTTCTGCACCTTGCTGTTGATGCAGTTAAATAGATGCACACGATATATAGAGCACAATAGTGTCCGGCTTTGCTAATCACCTTGAGGAGATATAATAGAAAATTGTTATGGTTGTCAAATCGACCATCCAAGTCACATGCATTACAGCCAATGTTTGATGATTAGTCAAGACGATATGTTGGAAGAATATTTGGAAGAAGCACAGACACGCATCTCAGAAGAGACTATCTAAAACGAGTTGCGGAAGGACATATACGAGACCATTGACTTCCATAGAAAACATTGAGCCTCTCCCTCTCTTGTAAATGAATACGGAAACTTCCAGTTCATCGACTTACTGACAGAACGTTTTAAATAAAAGAAGGACAAATACCTGGGAACTTCATTATCACTTAGACGACAGTTGATACACAACTCCCTGGAAGAAGTTGCGTGTGCTAAAGATGAAATTCCTAGTCAAAAACCTAAACATATTTGAGCTAATGTCATTAACACCATCGACGGTCATCTCAAAAGAAACAGTTGAGTAGCCGTCCTTTTCCCAAGTACCACAGTGTGGAATGTTTTGATTTCCATGGATAACACCTCTCAAAGAAGATATCATGTACTTAAGGAGATGAAATTCTGTATGCACACAACTTAATCAAAAAGATCGCATTCCAAACTATGCTAATATTTTTGTGTGTATTTTGTTTGGGTTCCAGTTAGAAGAAATAATGATTTAGCTTGAAAGTGATTTCTCTAGAAACGATGAAAAAGAAGAAATGTTACTTTCTGATCGTTATGGCTCTCTGTTTCCTTTAGCAGAGAAACACAGTTTCCATCGATGGAAACATGACACTGTTCTATGTTACTGGTTATCTACTCTTACTCTTCAGAGTGTTAAACCTTGTAAGTACGTTGCTGCTTAGTATTTATTTATATTTATCTGTTGCAAAAGAAGAGGGATGGAATGATCGTAATGCACCCTTTCATTTTTTTATGTTATATTTGAGTTAGCGAGAATTATTGAAAAAAACTGATGATGAAAATTTGTGTTCGGTATTTTTTAAACCCATAATTTGTTTGCCATACTCTCTCTTTCCATCTTAGAATTTGTTAAAAGGATGCCTTTTCCACGTCATACTCAATGTGAGTGATATTTCCTTCACGTTAGCGCTTAAATTATATAATGCGATGCATTCGTCGGTCTTGTCATACTTCATGTACCCTGTACAGAGTTAGGACTAAAGAACAACGACAAACCCATTACTCCCACGTGGCAAAGTTAACAGAGTGGAGCACCAACTAGGTAGGGTAGAAGAAATGGAGTGCTGTCTATATCGATAAGTGCTTGCAGAGGGAGTTGATCGCAGTCAGATAAAAAAGTAATTGAGAAATAATAGAGAAAATCGTAGGAAGAGGAACAGAATTGAAACATGGGAGATGGAGGCACAATATAGTGTGTGAAAGCAGTGAGCGGAATACGCTATAATAATTTATGTCTTGTAGAAAGGTTATGAAAATCAATTTTATATAATAATAATAATGAGGACTTTGTATAGCGCCTAATTTTTAGAAGCTCTAAGCGCTTTACAACATTAGACAACACCTATAAGATAAAAAATATATAATGATATGATTACAAAAAACAAACACTATGAAATTAGAAAGCATTAAAAAACATGCTGAGAATATTTAGGTAGGAAACATTATTAGGACTTTAAGTTTGTTCTTGCAGTCGAAATAAGTGAGTTTTGAGAGCCCTCTTGAATGTGATCACTGTGTCTTTGTGTCTAAGTTCAGTGGGCGATTCATTCCACGTTGCTGGGCCCTGGTATGCAAAATAACGCTGTCCATATGACTTTGTTTTCATACTTGGATTAATGAGTATACGACTGTCAGAAGAGGAGCGTAAGTATCTTGCTGGTGTGTACACATGGGTGAGGTCGGATAGGTATGTTGGACTAGAGTCCGACAGTGAAAGGTAGCACAGAGAGCAAATTTTGTGCTTGATTCTGGATCGCATGGATAGCCAGTGTAGGGTACAGAGCAGCGGAAAGGTGTGCTCTGATCGTGGACCTCTAAGTTTGATTAGAGCATCTGTGTTTTGAACGTTTTGAAGTTTCTGGAGCAGATATTGAGATGAACCAGACAGAATTGAGTTTAAATAGTCCAGTCTTGAAAGTACTAATGAACACACAAGTGTTTTAGTGGCATCAACTGAAAGATATTTGCGAATTGAGCTGATGCGTCTCAGCTCAAGATATGCAGCCTTGCATATGTTCATGATATGTTGGTGCAATGTGAAAGTACTCTCCAGAGTTACACCTAAGTTTCGTACTGATTGTGTGAATTTAATGTTGGTGTTGCTGATATTTATTGTTTGAGGTAAAGGATGTGAATGAGAAAGTCTTTGTGTTGTGATCAGAATGGCCTCAGTTTTATCATCATTCATCTGCAGCTTGTTACATGTCATCCATGATTTCACATCAGAAATGCACCTCTCTACACCTTGGAAGGGTGGCTAGATTTGTATATTTGGGTGTCATTAGCGTACAATTAGTGAGACACTATGTATATATTACCTTTTTATTTTGTTCTTATTGTGCTGAAGCATATATAAAATTGTTTCCAGTGATCATATTTTTCAATTTTTTTCAACCTATTACGGAGTTAAATAAATAATTCAACATTATACAATTTTTCCTTTAATTCTCTTCATGTTTGATCAGAAAACAATTTTATGATCATGTCCTTCTATGGTCCTCCATTCGTCTAATTTAGAGTTGACTTGAAAGTAACTTCTGTAACTGGTTATGAAAACTTTATTTCACTTTTGTAAATAAATGGAACGTAGAGCACACTTATGAAGTTCGTAAAAGCATTTCAATAATATATTTCCAGAGAAAGTAACTTCTGAAGGAAAATAGGAAAACCTTGAACCGCTGCATTTGAAAGAAAATTTCCACAAAGAGCTAATACAATTTTGGAGAAAAAACTGAAAAAATAATAAATGATATGTCAACTTAGAGGCGTGACTTACAATGTTCTAACTAGGACAATAAATTCATTGCTAAACAGAGTTGTTCACAAAAGATTTTGTGCAATTGATTAAAAATAGAAGCGAGACCTTGAAGGAATCAGTGATGGGAACTCTTAACATATCCTTCAAAGTGTTAAACTAAGTAAATCAATTTACAATTGATAATATTGTCATGAATATATTTAATACAAATGTATATTAATAAATGGGAATAAAAACGAACCATATGGCTGACACTATTTCACACAGAGCATTAAATTCAGCTCTTACAGTAGGCTCCAATATGATTTTGCAAAGAACATTTTAGTTTAAAATAGTTTCCCATCATTATCATCGGTATGGAAGAAACACGAATATTGGCTATTCCATATGATTTGAGTCAGTTCGAAATTGGCTATCCAATAGCACAATAGATACTACCGGATAAGAAAAGTTACTAATCAAGAGTAGTAAATTAACTATTGATCTTTCTTAAATGAGGAGGAGAATTGAGTTTATGAGTGATTTAATTAACGATATTACATTGTTGATGTGTAAGAAAATATATAATAAAATCATACAATCTTTATAACTATAACTATGATGGTATAGCAAGAGATTCGGTGGATGGATATTATGGTTAATTGTTTAGGGGTTACGCCACAGTGTTCGATATGAGAGTGCAACTTTACCATGGTTTATCGGAAAAGCTTCAACGACAAGCTGAGATACAATCAAGTTTGAAAATCCGGTAAAATTATAATCTCTGCTATAACTAAATTCAATAATATTGATGAACAAACATTACGTTACCATGAAATTTCTAATGATGAATATAACATTATAGTGAACAAGATAAATAGTTTGAGACGTTAAACCATTACACGACTCTAGATGCCAAAGGAAATATGTGCGTGTTAGTGATCTAAAAAATTAGTTTCAACGCTATGATAGATTTAGAAGAGATCCCCAATATTAACCGATGCACCAAGTATACTCTTTGTGTAAAGACGTATTGACAACCGAATACGAAACATTTTGAAGGATAATAACTTGAAATAAATTCAAGAAGAAACAAAAAAATAATCATAATTATTGACTATAGTAAAAGAAGGCAAAAAGCTTTTATGAGAAAATGTATTGATGAATTAGATTCAAATGGTAATGACATCATAAATTAACTTAAGCACAAAATGGAAGAAAATACTAATTAATTATTCATAATGAAATAAAGTTGGAGTATGCGCATTTGGTTATAGCGCCCCGTTTAAAGGAATTCTTTGATCTGTGTGATTACTTGCGTGATTATTGGAGTTCGGCGCAATGGAAATATCCTTAGCCCGAAATAATTAGCCAATTGCTAGGAGCAAACGTCACGGAGTGAAGTGTTAGTGAGTTTCCATGATGCCATGTTTCACTAGTAGTGAATTCAGGCCAAAACCGAATGAATGTCCCTGTCGTAAGATAGTCCATATTAAAATCTAGTGGTGTATATTGGTGGTGTGACTGCATTGGCAGTATTTACGGTAGGAAACCAGTAAATTACACAAAGTAATAAATAAAAAGGGACTCGGCAGACACCCTTTATGTCGCCATGGGGGCAAATGTAGTGCAGTTATATTAGTGAAATGTGCCTGGAAAGCACACATTGACTGGTCTAAGGTGGCGAAGTTAAAATAGTTCCCAGTGTTAGGGGATACTCGTATATTTTCTAAGGCGTGAACGGCTGGCGGTACGGAAACCTGATGAAGATAAACCATGCAGATGTGCGGTTGATATATATTTGGCAGATTGTTTTATCTGTGGTGTTGCATAAATTAGAGTAAACTTTAGGAATAGAATGGACACATCGGGCTTTCTAATTTACAATCGAAGTTGTATGGAAGCCTTTGGAAAGTTGGGGTAAACTTATGACTTCTAGCGAGAACCGCGCCAGGGTTTGACAAGCGCTCGATCAAGTAAAGACCACCGTCTTGAAACAATACTAAAACGGTTAGATAAATTTGATAATGAACTACATCGAAGAACGTTTTTGTACCCTTGCGATAGACCAAAATGTAGTACTTTGGTTGATACAAGATTGGAAAGTAATAATAGGAAACCAATAAAAGGTTTATAATATGTATTCTCTGTTTCACAATATCACGTAAATAGCTAATAATCATGGGCTTAACTATGCTTCAAGACATTTTGTTATTTACACGTTACATAAGATGCGAATACAAGGCTTTATGCAATAACATAAATAAATCATTATTATATTTTATAATTTTTACAAGGGAAACATTGATAATGAGTGTCATTCATTTAAAACAACATTAGTGATAAATAATTAAACGTTTCTTTTTCTACGAAACAATAATAAAAATGTATTATAAGATTGAACCGGCGTTTATCACATGATATAATATAACAGAATAAAGAATAAAAATCATATAACCTAGAACTACAAATGTTTCACCAGTAGCACGCAGCTTTTCGTTTTGATTTTTGAAGACATCAGAAAAATTACTATTATTAAATTGCGGAAGTAGTGATTACTGTAGCATTCACAGAATGAAATCTTCTGTTTATGATATTTGATCTTTATGGACCGTAAACAGACAAAATGAAATATACCATATATCTGCTTGGGAATTGCACAAAATAAAATTTAAATTTAATAAATGCACGTGATAATATTACATGAAAAATTGAGACTGCAGAGTTTGGTTAGACTGTATTTAGTTTGGATAATGTTTTGACGTATATGCTTCTACTAATCCAGATGAGAGTGCCACATTGGAAAGACCCATCAAACGTAAACTTAGTGACTTTGATCAACCTTCTGATCAACTACAGGTGTAATAGGTGCTAGTTTTATATTGTTGTAACTGTGATCGAAGTTTATATACGTATCTGGCTGGTTACTTTGATGTTAGTTATAACTATCTGTGAGCGAAATTTCCATCAGCTGGTAACTTAGATGTCATATGCGACAGCAATCAGATGTACCTTTCGAATTGTATTATTTGTTAAACCGTGAGTTATTAACATATTTGATGTTTTTAAATTGTTCTTTACCTTATTCTTCCATTTTCTTATTCATCTTCATTCTAATTTTATAATAGGCTCATCTTACCACCAAGTTACATTTCCATATAAACTGTTGCATACCTTTCATATTAAAGTCTAAACTATTACTTGCAACTCACAGTCATCCATCCTTTTATGTTATAAACGTTTATTACGGAAGAGATATTTTCTGTATCTTATATCAAATCATAATTATTTCAATTGTTGGTACCACATAATTGAATTGTTAAATAACATCTCTCTCTCTCTCTCTCTCTCTCTCTCTCTCTCTCTCTCTCTATATATATATATGAATGAAATTATGTAAAAGTATTCTAACCTATTAAGCAAAATTAAAACTTAATGCTCTCAGAAGAGAAATAGTGCCATCTTTTTTGGAAATAGGGCTTAAAGAAATCAATCGTTTTTAAAAATATTTTGAAAGTATGATTTGATTTCATTCGAATCATATTGGACCGTCTGAAATTTTGTCATCTCCGCGTTTGGTGGTGACACAAAAAGTAGATTTAGGCATTCCTGCTATTGATTTATAATTAATTCTTTATTCTTTATCTGCTTGTATTAAGGTGAAAGTACACAGTGAGTAACGAGCCGTTGATGCTAATCCTAAAGTGAAGTATGCAACATATTGCACGTTGCTGTGCTCAGTCCAGTCTCTAAAAAGTGTTGGATAACTTCTGACGAGAACTCCACGGTAAGTTCATCTTTCAAGATATTTTAGACTAATTTATGATTTATTCATATTTGGACACAGTGGAAAGTTCAATGCTAAGAAACAAAGGTAGAGACAATATAGGAAAATTAATTGTGATCTGAGTTCATATGTTCGCCAGTCGCTGTTTTCCTTTGCTTTTATCTAAACTCTTGTTAAACTTCTCGCCGCGTTTCCGAACAGAATGTTGACCATTGCATTATTTATTATATGTTACTAGTGTGGTGATAGTAGTATTATTAATAGTACTACTACTACTACTACTATGGATGCTACCACAATTACTTATACTTAATTTCGATTTCTCTGGTTTTGTCTAAAATATTTTATAAGCGGTATTTTTCAAGTGACTTTCAATACCTGCTTCAGATATTTGCCTGGTGAGGTAGGGAATAGGACCAATATATGTAAAAGATAAGGTGCCTTTAATGTAGCTAAGCAGATTCCAATTGATTAGTTTCGTTTATTTTTACTAGGTCTTTTTCCATTTTTTCTTTGATTAACTATGATTCGACCTTTGATAGTTGCACACAAATACTGTCGTCTAGTAAGAAGGAGGATGATTCCCAGTAATATTAAACTAACATCAATACTCTTTTATTATTTTTAAACCACTCTTCGATACCTTTTTCTTTTTACATTCTTCCCCAATCTTAAAATATAAAATATATGCGTTCTATGCGTGATTGAATTTAATATGTGTATTTATGTGTTTTTGAATAAAATATGTGCGTTTTATGCGTGATTGAATCTAATATGCGTATTAATGTGTTTTTGAATAAAATATGTGCGTTTTATGTGTGATTGAATCTAATATGTGTATTTATGTGTTTTTGAATAAAAGAGGTGCGTTTTATATGTGATTGAATCTAATATGTGTATTTATGTGTTTATGCATACCTTACGATTACATGGGAATGTTAAAAACTGTTGTAATTGTTGTTTCTACTAATATGTTGCATTTAAGATTTAATCTTCTATTATTGAGTACCACCTGTAAGATCCTGTGATTGAATCAGAACCAAATATATGTTTTTCTGAAAACAAAGTTATTATTATTATTATTATTATTATTCGAGCCTTAGAATTAATTAGATGGATTATTTTTAATTAACATGGTCGTAGACCCTATGTAAGGCAGAAATCTTTATTTTGGTTCGATACATCATTCTTTGTATGTGTTTCCTTGTTGCTTGCGTTTTACTTTCTCTACTATTAACTTGATGATTTTTATTCTGTTGTACTGCTATTTTTTATTGTTTGTTTGTTATGATGATTGTTTTGTTCGTTTGCTTAAAGTTGTATAGCTAGTTAAAACCATGTAACCTCACGAAATTCCACTTTTTCCTTCCTTGCAATAGGGGAGCGTGCTTGCTATTTGTATAAATGCCATGTTTGCAATAATGAAGATGTCATTTCTATCAAAAGCTCGATTTAAACTATTTTGGCAGTGACATCTGTGGGTCTCTATTGATAGCATCTGACCTCTGCCATGCGTCCATATCCTTCACGTAGTTCCAGATAACTCCCATTCGGAAACCCGAAAATACACCGAAGATTTCGATCACTGACACAAAACGTCATAACGTATTGCCCGGTGCGTATATAAAACATACACAAAACATACGCATAAGCACTATTCTTAAAGCACCAGGGCCCTGATGATGATTTTCATTGTACTATCATCATTCTGTTTTGTTGACCGAGAAAAAACAAACAAAACAACAACTCTGTGATAAAAGACTTTCAAGCCATATACCTTCCCTTGAGTAATTTTCCCATTACCTTTTGTACTTAATACTCATAAACCGTATATTGCTACTAACGACTTTACCACACGATAAAGTAATTACGAATTTGCAGGATTATTTTAATATGCAAATAACGTTTCAAATTTAAATTGAGTGATATCAGTAAAACTGGTATTATGCCCTAGGTTGAGGGTGTGCATATCATGTTTACATCAGTATCATTGCTAATAACCCTTGTTTTTTGTAGACATTTGCTCTCTTGGATGTTTGTTTACAAGTCAACATAGTTATCCGATCAAAACTAACTTTTCTAAGTCCTATTTGTAGAAATATATTTTGTTTTTGGCTAAAAATGAAATTATTGTTGAGCTCTAATGTATCAATGAAAGATTCAAATTTAAGCCTGCGTCGTCCAATATTCGTTTCGTTCTATGCGTATACAAACTGCAAAAACTAATTTAAAAGGATGGATCATACCAGCGTCACAATATATTAGTTTCGCCTTGGACCAGTATCAAAGTAATCGACTCGATATAGTTTATAAAAATACAACAGGATAATGTGAAGGTAAAACAAAGTCACTACTGTTGCTATCGCATTGTATAGACTCGTTCTCCAGACGTTCGCAAAGTAGCAAATGCAAAATGTGTGATTTATCCTAGATAATTTTACAGAGTTGAAAAAAAGATCTTACTAATCTTTAAGTGGAACAGAAGTCCAGCAGTGATTCGTTCACTGCTAGCTGTAACACACCAAATTTTAGTCGCATTAATTTTGCTGGAGAATTCTATATACATGTTATTGACGTGTCGCAACGAGCATATTTCGTAACCATTGCGATATTGGTAGAGAGAGAAAAACAAAGAGAGAGATATATATGTTAAACTAGTGGACATCTTTGACATAACATTTCCAATTATTATCCCAGAAAGTCCCCATATGCTAGTCCTATGGAAATCTTTATCATAGCAATTGACCCCAGTGTATCAGTCATGTTTTATTCCAATGAAAAATGAAAACACGATACAAACAAACAATTTTACATAGGATTTTTCCCATTCCGACCCCTGAGTGTCACACTATATTACACTGACATTTAACCATTTAAACTCATATAGAAAACGGTTGAGACAGTCGAGGTTATGGTAATACAATGTCTAAACTGAGTAATTAAGATAGCTTGCTCAATGGTACAAAAGTGACCAGGTCAAAACATAAAGTCCACTCCTACCTCCTAGATTTAAAGAGACATAGCAGTCTTCGATCCAAGTTTGATATAGAATAAATTTTGTCTTCATAAATAAAACTGATAAGATGAATTTAAGACCAAACTACTTACAACAAATGCTTTTTAAACTGTACCTTAACTAGGTCACTGGCTCAATGCCCTGTTTACCAAAAGCTAAAATCACATACGGCATGTTTTAGGATGTAAATGTGTTATACTTAATGTTTTTGTTGATTATTTTGAAAGAATGCTTAGCGGAAATTAGAGAATATTTGCTAGTGTGTATGCACTATGATACATAAGAAGTTCATGCGATAAAAGTCAACATTCATTTGATAAAAATTGTAGTACATTTCGTTATTCTGCAATGGCAAGAAAACAATCATGCACTCATAGAAATGTGAGAACTTCATATTATGAATTGTTTCGATATCCATTTATTTCTGGTAGACATTTTGCTTTCCCTATGAGACTGTGAACGAACTGATGCAAATCAACGCAAGACAGTCTTGTAATGCGTATGTGTTTGTGTGCGTGTGTTCGTGTGTTATTCTACTTTTGTGGATTTCAGTACGGAGAACATTGGAACTAATTGCAATTGCTTACGGAGACATCGAGGCAGCCGATTCGATGTGACCTGAGTGGGTAATAAATTACAAGATTGGAGTAAACATACGACGCTCTACAAATGAGCAACCGCAGGACACTCTGTAACTTCTCTCTTAGGCGACAGTTACAAAGACATGTTTTGACACGAACCTTAAAACTTTGAAATTTAAGACAAAATGTATTTTAGAAATTAGAAACACCACAATACATAAACAAAAACTATATTTATTTGTTCTTATATTCAGCATAATTGTACGTATGTACAAAGTGTGATTGTAAAAAACGAAATCTTTTGCCATTCGGTACGTTATTTTATGATGGGATATAAGTTTTGAATGTTTGTCTCTTATAACATTTTTGTGCCACTTGATATAATTATAACAGAATTTCGGTCTTTAACGTCAGGAAAAAGAAATCAATGGTGTTGCCCACAGATTCCTGAAAGCACATAAACAAATAACATGAGAAAAAGATGGCAACACCATGAAGATTATATATTTCTGAATTGGTATAATATGTAACGTTCATTCGTCTTCCTCTCTCCCGAAACGAAAAGGGGTGTGGGGCTCCTTTTGAACCTTGTCCGTGCTGCGTCCGAAACGAAGGAGAGTGCCTCGTTTTTCCTCCATCAAATCTGAGTCGTCCAGGCGCTTACCAAAACGGAAGGGCATTCTAGCTTCTATAGGGAAATAGCTATCATCATAACTCTTTTTGCCAAATCGCATAATAGAGCCACGCTTTCCAAACCTGAATAAGGTACCAGAGCGTTTTCCAAAACGGAAGGGGGATCTCCTTTTTCCAAACCGGAAGAGAGAGCTTCTTTTCTGAAATTCATTGTCATCATCGTCTGGTTCATCATAACCGTTGAGAATGTACGGGGCGTCTTGTCTCTCGGCTGGGAGATCATAGTTACTGAGGGGGACATTGATAGGCTCGTATAGTCCTCCAGCATCTGTAAAAACAACGTTATCCAGAGTTGACCATGAGTGCAAATATCACTTCATGCTGATCAAATTTAACATAACAAAGTCACAATCTTTCTCTTTATATAATCACTGAATAGGATTACGGAAATGACTAGGTCACATACTGTGAATGACGACCATACCATCTGTACTCTGTTTATTGCGTTGAAGTCATATGGGGATGAGCAGATCAACAAACATGCATCTCGTTCACGAAGTAGTTCGTCGCAATACAACTGCGTCTATCTTTTAAACTATATCAGTACTATACGGTTTGCAAAATTTTGAAATATTTTTGGTTGTGCAATTAATTTTCTTAAAAAGTCATGCCACAAGACCATTTATCCATAATTTTAAGATACAGGAAACACAGGGCTAGTATTCCGTTTCCGGTAGGTGATAGTTTGGTTTATAAGATACATAGCCTTAATATCTTAAATTACCATTTAATTTGTCAAACTTAATTTTGTAAAATCTTTGGAATAAATGTCAACAATTAACAACAATAAATATTTAGTTGCAAAACAAAATTGGGTTCAATATAGAGTTTTCTCATTGTTAAAGCATAAACTACTAAAAAAGAACTCAGTCACATACTGTAATGAAGCAGATATCGGTTTTGATTGGTTAATGACAGTCAACTATACATTTCATTTGGATTAAGTTTCTCTCAGTACTTTTACAATATCTTTGACAAGACAGAAGTCGATGAGACGCCAGCACTATTATTCAATATGTACAGGTAAAATTTATAAACTTGTTAATATTTCGCATGCTTCATTCATTGTACTTAAAGATTAAATTCCCAATGGATTCAAAATACACTTAATAGAATGCAACACATTCAGATACTTGCTTTTGTTCCATACAATTACCCAATATTCTCCAAAAGAAGATTCCAGACAAAAATGTAAAATGAACAAGATAGTACATATATATCGCAGCTTCAGAAATATAAATGAGCTGGAAACTTACTATGGTGATTTGTTTCTAGCAAGGAAGTACGCTCTTGTAATTTATGTTTGATTCTGTACGTTTAATAAATATTTGTGGTTCTAGTCTGACGACAAAATATTTCTGCGAAGTATACTAAAAGGGCTGTGTGTAAAGCTAGAACAGCAAAAATATGAAAACGTAAAGTGTCAAAACGTTTTTCAATGTTCAGTTGTTGAGTAGTTGTGACTTCAAACGTTTGTTATCAAGAATTCTTTATTATATACATATTTAAGCTCATATAGCGAAGTATCTTATTTTGTTACTGTTGACATGCACCAAAAGAAAATATGAATTTGAAAATAATTCATAGAAAATGCGCTACATGACCGAATTTTCTGAGGGTGGTGGTGGTCCATGTTTCTAGACGCCCGGGTTAAAAAATAAACACACACACACACACACACACACACACACACAACGTGCAGTCAAGTGTCTCTTGAAATTGAGCATCGTTTTATTCTTGCGCACGTTTACTGTGTATTATGAAATAAATGATTATCTATCAATTTATTTCCCCACAATTTGCGAAGAAACATATAAAATGCAAATGTAATTTAAATAGTGTTAGCTGTTTAATAAGGCATTGCTTAATACATTGTTTAATGGATTATACTAACCTTGTGTCGTTACTTGTTAGTTTTGTTATTTCCGTTTTCGACAATGTTGTGCTCTACTTGAATCTAATTCATCTTCGAGAATGTCCACTTCAGACAATTATTTTAGCAATGCATCATATAAAGCGCTTCGTCCATGATTAGACAATCAAGCTCGCTGTGAGATCACCATATGTTTTAAGGTGTGTACGAGACCTTGATGAAATGGATTCAGCGGGCTCCATCATAGTCTGAACTAGGAACAAATCACTATCAAATCTCACTAATTTACTTACTCATGTGCATCTCAGTGCATATGATCGCATTCAATATTTTCCCCAAATGTATTATTTTCATAAAAAGTCAGTGCATATGCTTATGATTGCTTTACTGGACACATCCACTGGATCTCCACCTAATGCTTCATTAGCTGTTTCAAATTGATTCTACCTTTCTTTGTTCTTTGAATGTGTTACACCTGTAAAAATATGGTGTTCCGCTTGATTAACAAACTGTTTTTCAGTTTTCTCGGGTCCTTAAAATTAGATTGTATACAAAATTCCATCAACATTTTGTAAGGAGTATCTGGAAGCATCCTTGCTTGTCTGCATGCTCCGCATTATTTCCTCTCTTTTGTAGAAAATTCTGTGACGTTTAGAATTAATGACAGTTAATACTTTTGGGATTTTGTTTCTCGTTTTTAATCTATCATAATTTTTGTTGAAACGATATATATATATATATATATATATATATATATATATATATATATATATATATATATATATATATATATATGTACCTTTATTGTAGTCAAGGTGGTACATTAGCCAGATTCATTTTTGTTGTAGTAAAGTGCAAAAATTAGCCGTGCTGAGTAGTTGCTGTAGTAAAATCTATATGGTAGCCAAATTCAGTAGATGATGTTTCAAAATGATTACAATAGCAACTTTCAGTAGCTCCCGTAGTCAATTTGATACATTAGCCACATTCAATAGCTCCGTAGTAAAGTCGATACATTAGCCACTTTCAATAGTTTCTGTAGTTTCATTGATACATTATCAACGTTAGTTGCTGTAGTAACGGTGACACATTAACGAATATTAATAGTTTCAATTATGTAGAAAGTATTGTTTATTTTATGGAGTATTTTGACAAATGGTATTTTCAGCATTTAAATAAACTCTCTTTTTATTTGCTTGGACAATTTTTATTCTGTTTCTTACGATTAGTTTCTTTACATAGGGATCGATGGGAACAAAGATACATACAGATTTTCATAATTGCCACCAGAACATATATATACACCATTTTATTCCCAAGGTATCCGTTCCTTTCAATTTTTATTGAATTTTTTTTTTTGTGATCATGTATACGTTTTACTTTTATTTGTTAAATCGTCGATATTGTTTCCTAAGCTGTTTTTTCATTCTGCGACATTGGCATTTGTATGTCATTGATTTTGTAAAGTCATTGAAATTCCGTTTGCTTTCTCTTTATTTACTGCTGTGATCTGATTTACTGTTGTGCTCTGCTTCGATGGTTTAAACGTTCTTGTTTTTGCTTGTTATTGGCCCATATTCGCTATGTATGATGTTGGACCCAATGTCGACTTTGTTCACGAATCCTTTTAAGGTCACTAAAAATTACGATACTGTCGATGATTTCAGGTAAATAGCCAATATCCCACACACCGTTTCATCAACTGCTTAATTATCCTGCTTCAATATACACAGGCTCAACTTATAAATGAAATTATTTTTGAAATTATTGACATGGGAAAACTATTATCAATAAGATTTTAAGTTATATATTAAATATTTTTCTATATTTTCAGGATAGAGTTCAGATGTAAAATTTTAGGAAGGTTTGAATGTTCAGGAAGTCTATCTGGATCAGTATGAACTATAAGCATGTTTTTATTTAAGTCATTCTATATTTCAGCCATTAGGTTATGGAATATTTTTATTAAATGTGAATCTTTTTCCAACGAAATACCTTAAACTATCTTCCTAATTTGCACTGTCTAGCAATTTCATTAGATGTTCTAACCCTTATTTCACATTCAACGTTCTTTTCATTTAAATATATTTCGTATAAAACCTATGCTTCTTTTCGTTTCGAAAAACAATCAGCAAATATATATTCATAACATTTTATATAAGTAAATGTTACCTTTGTAGATAATAGATCTTCAAGATGTATGTTTGATTCAGTTCCCATTGTGACATTGTTAACATTTGTTAACTATTATTTAATTTTGGATTTTGAACTCATTTTTAGTGCCTGAAAATGCGACTATCTAAAAACAACTATCAGTCTAAACTGCCAGTTTGTCTATTTTGTGTAGAAAAGGTATATTTTTTCTATTAAAACGATTGTATAATGTAATCAATGATATATTTGTCTTGGAACAATATAGTCTATATTGGTATTCTTTCTCATTAATTCGTTTGCAGTGGCATAAGGTTTCGTGTTTAATTTATATGTATAGATCAATTTATTTAGCATTTCAAAAATAGCGAAATAAGGAGAAACTATTGAAACTTGAGACAGGATACGTAATACGTCAATACACAAAACAAAACCCTATTTAATATTTCGACTTTTTTTTTAGTAAATCAGTTAAACTATATGTTCCTACTGCGACACTACTTATCATTAAGTAAGTGTAGATTGTATGTATAAAAGACTTCGTAGTTTCTGGCACATAAGTTATTCAACTTGTGTTAATAAAAATTAAATTAACCATCAAAATCATTGTAAATTATTAGATTGATTTTTTCATTCGGGAGGGTGATGAAGGGGTAGCCAAGATTATGTGTATTGCTAACCCAAGAACGGGACATGATCAAGTGTTTTCGCAAATATAAAAACTATTTACTCGATTCCTATGAATGTGTATATGCTTAATGCTTGATTCATCAGGCATTTTGGTCTGCCAATTTCCTATGAAGGTCTATATGTTTAATGCTTGATTCATCAGGCATTTTGGTCTGCCCATTTCTTATGAAGGTCTATATGTTTAATGCTTGATTCATCAGGCATTTTGGTCTGCCCATTTCCTTCAATAATTTGATTACATTTTAATTAATGTAATTTACTTTAAAATCAGATATTTCTTATGTTTTATCCAGTAGGTTTGGATCTGTTTTTGAGAGTAAAGAAATATAAATTCATAACCAGAAATAATATTTCTATGAAAGATTTGTCTATTTATGTTTTAATAGTGGCATGTTTACTATCATCTATTTATTTGTTTGTCTGTCTGTCTGCCTTTCAGTATAAGTGTACATACTGGACATTAATATATATATAGATTTAAAGCGATCCACTACGTTGCTCCTTTAATTGTTCAATACTTTCCGGATCTGGTAGATAGTTTGCTTTAGTCAACAAATTATCGTTTTTGTTTTATTACTCACCCGCTTTGGTTTCTTCCATTGAGATGCACTCAGTTTGAAGGATTATGATCAGCAAAGCCAGGACATAGATGACAGATACGCGCAACTCCATAACTAATCTGAAAATAGGAAATGAAAATATGTTTAACAAGGAAAATTTCACCTGCGTGAAAGCAGTGTCTGAACCCTAGAGAGATGACGTAAGAGAAAGAAATTCTTTATGAAAAGCGCGAGGAAGGCCAACATATAATGCAGGATCCCTTTTTAAAATATATTTTCAGTAAATGCTGTTGGTTCGTTGTATTCAAACAGTATCAATTTCTTCTGGGTTTTGTAGTTGCTACAAAGCATGAAATAAATATCCAGTGTAAAGTGTATACTGTTCTAACTACCATTGTTAGAGGTATCAACAGTAATAACCTACGAAATACCAAGTGCAAATACTTCCAAGTTAGTTCCACCGAATGATGTAACACAATAATTCATATTCGTACACCCATATCATTATTTTGTCCAAGTCGATGTACTTGAAAAGTTTCTCAAAAGTCAATTGTCATGAAATCATCAGAAGGGAAAAGTAAACTCGTACTCGATATCAAAGGTTTGACTATACAAAGACTTTTTAAAATACTCCAAGTTTGCGTATGAAATGACAGTTTACAAAACTCCATTTTGAGTATGCAATGTCTGTTTACAAAACTCCACTTTGAGCACGGAATGACTGTTTACCAAACTCATTTTTGAGAATTAGTCTTTGTTGGCACTAATTTGTAAGTGATATTTTATGGTTAAAATGCTAAGAAAGACTACATTAGATACGAACAAGTGTTTGCTAGCTAGACTGTCCTTTTTATTGTAGAATGTTTTCAACGCCTGTCCCCTGGTGTGGGAATGCAACAATTAGGAATAAAATGCTCGCATTGACGGTCCTGGTTAATACTATTTCCTTTTAAACTAACCTAGTCGCGAATGGATACAAAATACACAATGAATAAAACCTTTCCAGCAAGAACAAACTACTTTATAATTATATTCATATTTAAAATGGCTCTGAATATTCTACTGAAAATTCGTTCAGAGTAACATCATTTTTTAATTTAATTATTAGTAGACAGGCTATTTATAATTATTTAGCTTGTGTGATAACATTACATCCTCCATTTCGCTTATACTCTAGAAACAATGCATCGTATGTTCGAATGTTTATGTACACATTTCGAATTAGGATTGGTATCTCAGTAATAGAAGACCGTAATCACTGAGAATTGTATAGAATTTAACTCAACAAGCCGTGCATTGCACTTAACTGCAATAGGTCTGATATCTGTTTCACATGGAGAAGTATGGCCAATGTCATGACTGCCTTGTCGATAACTTATATTGTATTATGCAAACTTTTAACATAAGCAATAGTGCCTTTTTTACATATATATGCTTCTTATCATAGTTGTGAAAGGTACAAAGAACTTTATATCTTTCAGACAATTTTGAAGAACATAAAACAAATTATTAAACATTTGTGATGCAGTGAAAAAATTTAGTTGATCTGACCGCAAAACAGCAAATCATGCTCATTTGAAAATCGCTCATGATCGTCATATGATATGTAACGTGAAATTGGGTTAATATAAAACAATGGAAGGAAACTGGTTAGGAATTTCATTGGCAAATAAGAGATCATGAAACTAAACGTTCAGGATTTTGAGAAGAAAACAAACTTATAACTACATACCGACCGTTATGTATGTTTACAGAGAACAGGTCTGTAGGATACAGGGAAACATGTTTTTCAGCTTATGGCTCGACAATTATGAATTAAGGAAGAGATATTTTCAGATAATGTAGTACAAAACAAATCTAATTAATTTTATTATCAGAAGTGATTATATTCTTTAATTGTTCTGCAGTGTCCCTTTGGCTTAGCGTTGCCTGTCCGGAGTTGACACATGCTCATAAGAGACATATATTTAGAATCAAGACCTGCGTATGACGTTAAATGTATTACAAAAATTAAATGCGATTCATTTTATTCTTTGTGCACGTATTATTTTTTTTTTACTGCACTTGAGACAAGAAAAATTTGTTTATACTTGTATTTCCGAACAAATGCAAACAATATTTACACATTTACTCAAATAAATCTAATGAAAACTATCGTACTTCTTTTGTTAATAAAAATGCAAGTTATAAAATAATTTCAACCATCTTTATTGCGTTTAAAATCTAGAACAAATCAAGATATATGAAAAGACTTAAACAGAATTATCTATATAAATCTTAGATTTTATTTAAACATAAATGTCAATGTTTTCATAATTAGCATCAAAATATAATATGCATCTTCAATTTTAAAAATAATTTCTTTCTTAACAACTAGCAAAACATTTGTAAACTATATAGTCTCGTGTTATAAGTATGGAATGTTTTAAGTTAGATTAGTTCGAAAAGTTTCATATCCCTCAATAGAACATTTATCATTTCAAGGATATTCATTTATTAAATTTTTAAATCGTAAGAACTTTATCGTAAAAAGAAATGATCAAAATCTTCCCTAAACCATCTGTCACTCTCGCGCTATATAAAGAGTGGATAAACAACTCGAATACAGTTATTTTGTTCATAGAACAAGACACAAATAACTGAAAATCAGTATAGCAAATTGACCATATGTAGAGATAAATGGATGGCCTTTAATTGACAAGGAAGTTTATAAAAAGCTTAGACAAACCACGAATCAATGCATGATCAGTTATGTATTTAAATAATTGTCAAATTTCGTTATCCTATCAGCAACTTTAATTGATAAATGTATACTAATTGATTATGCAAATAGGAAACATACAGGTTTAAAAGGGTGACTGGAGA
Source organism: Sinohyriopsis cumingii (assembly GCA_028554795.2). Taxonomy (NCBI): domain Eukaryota; kingdom Metazoa; phylum Mollusca; class Bivalvia; order Unionida; family Unionidae; genus Sinohyriopsis; species Sinohyriopsis cumingii. Next base: position 66,391,125 of record CM068832.1, on the reverse strand, counting down.
TCTTGGCCCATAACATAATCGGCCCATAACGTAGTCGGTCCAGAACAAAGTCAGCCCATACAAATTTAATGAAAAATTCTCCCTTAACATACTCGGCCCATTATGGAGTAGGCTTACAACAATATCGGCCTCACATTTGACCTCGAATGGCCTTGAATTGAACAAGTTTGTATTTTGTTATTCATCTTGAATGGCCTCATAAAACAATGTTATCGAACAAGAAATAATTGATATAAACACGTTATTTTCTAATGAAATTTTTTATCATTAATGTTTTCGCAAACTTTACAGTTTTGATTAACTTTTGAAAACTTTACAGTTTTGATTAACACTGAGCATAACAATCACGTTTTTAAAATGGGCGTTGTTAGAAAAATCGAAATTAAAAATGAATCGGCATTTACATATAAATACCATGCATCCATTGTGAGGAGCGAGTGTTCAAGAGTAGTAACTCCAAAGCAGCATGCACTTGCATGTGATTCCGGTAACTCATGGCAATAGAGTTTGCAAGAGTGTGTGTTACAATTATTTTCGGTACCACTATTTAGTTCACAATGACAGAGTTACAATATCGTTTTCTCAAAGGTGTGGGATTTTCAGTTATGGGAATTAAAATGGTTATGCAGTGAATAAGCTAATTAATCTGGGGTTATTATTGTTCTCTCGATATTTCTAGTGCAAAATAAATGACCGTTGAAAGACACGTAAAAAGATATTAAAAAAGAACGATGTAAAAGGAAAACAGGATATTACAGCCACATTACTATACTATACAGATGAACCGATAGGACGAGTATGTAATGAGCTGAGCATGTTATAAGTCGAGAATGCTAATGGGCCGTTTCTGCTGTACGGCGAATAGTTCCGGAGTCAGATACAAGATGAAGTGACATCCAGTTAGATTATCAGTTGCTATTGTTGGTGCTGTTGTTTTGGGGGTTAATCTGATTTCTCAGCGGAAGATATGTTTATACATGGCTACCAGTAAAACTGTTGGACGAAGAACCCGTGAAAGCTCCGGTAAGAACTACCGACACACGCGAAACTAATGGCAACTTTTCTTACATACCGACATTGCACTCTGTTGCTATCATTCAAGTTTAAATAACAAGTGCCTGTTAGATTACAATATCAGTCCTCATCTCTTCCAAGTTTTGTAAATTATAATTGAAGTTATCAAAAGAAGGGAGATCTAGTAGTTCGACTTCACTGTTCAATTAAATCCACGAGGGAGAATAAAATGCAAAATCATACATGAAAATAAGTTTGAATCAACGGCTGAACTGGCAGCTTCACACCGAAATAACGATCTACGTAGAATTGAATAAGTTAGACGACTTTGGTCAAATCATAAAGAAGCTTATAAACAACATTGCCATAAGGGCCTCAGTTAGCAAAATAGCACCAACTTACGAACAAGCAAAGATCAACAACAGTTCCGAGCAAGCGAATTCATTCAACGACATTCTGGATTATATCATTGTGATAAATTACGACCTTTGGTAAATTAGCACAGTCAAGATTAGTTTATATCATTCGGAATATTCTACACATTTTTACTTGTGATATGAAATTTAGGATCATTTTGAATTTATTTAACAAGACTGTATCTTCGTTTTAATGTTTACATTTTGTAATTAGAGAAATACATTGCTTGTTGAGTTTACTAATGGTGTTGGTTTATCTTCTTTCAGTTACTTAGTTTGAGTCATACAATCTGATGATCAAAAGGCTAACATAAATCTTTCCGTTTAGACGGTCGCAGTTAAACAAATTACGCACTTTAGATTGGCTGTTAACTTTTATGTTATTTACCACGTGATTAATATTTTCAAAGTGAATACAAATGTTTAAAGAAAGAACTTAATCCAGCTATTTAAATGCTGAGTCAACAAACCTTATTCTATCAATCTTTCATTCAAGAGATGAAATGATATAGCTCATAATTTGTTTAACTCTGCTTTCTTTACTGGATAACATGGATCGAACATACGATCGATGTCTGTAAAGGCACTCTGATAAATCATTCTTTTTGTGAAACTCGGACAGGCTATTAGTGCAAAGAATTATTAGCTAACGTGTATTTTGCATAATAATAATAATAATAATAATAATTATTATTATTATTATTATTATTATTATTATTGTTATTATTTAATACCACGACTACTAATATTACTACTACTAAAAATAAGAACAATACATTTTATTATTATTATTATTATTATCATTATTATTAATGTTGTTATTAACTCTCAGAAGCAAAGGGTTATGTATAGAAATATCTTGGCCAGGACAGAAAAGAATAGTTCCGACGCTCATTAAGTCATCGAACAATGTATAGACACATCGTCCAATTCTATTCAAACATCGCAAGTAGTAACAGAAAGGTCGAATGAGACAACAGTCAAGAATATTTGTGACCAATCCAGACATAGACATAGACTGGTCATAGACAGCGATATGTAGGGTTTACTAATCGATATTCAGAAAACAAATATTTCAAAGAATAAAGTACACTGAAATTTTTAATCAATAAACTGAATGAGAATCAGTAAATGACTGCATAGTTTTCAGGCGTTTGCGTCCGGATAAGATTTCATTCTATTTGTTATATATACCGAATAATTGTCGAGTGATTTCAACTTCAAGCATCCAGCATCAATACTTTTTTGATATTACCAATGACGGTCATGATCTATTTGACCTTATTAATGTTTTTGTTCTTGTCCATTCATTTGTTGGTAAAACCTTCAATATTGACCAGGAAAGGCAGGGACTAATGGGATGACTACATGTGTACCAATTTGTATAAAAGCAATTAACACACTATTATGTATAGTTAATTTCAATGTTTGTCAGAGTTTTACAATTTTATTATATGCTATGGATAATTGTATTTTGGACTTGACTTTATCCAGAATCAAGTGCTCATGACTAGAGACCGTTTCGGTAAACACATAGTACCTATCTATTCTTTCTATAGGTGTGTCGGTTGAATACGATAGTCACAATCAATAGAAGTAAACATATTATTTGGGTCTGGACCATGGTTATTGTAATTCTCCAATCAAGATAAATTGTCTACCTGATGGATATCGTATTATATTGTACAATTTCCCTAACAGATTGTTCTGGATTATTTAGGAGTTATTTAGCATTACTGTAATTTCTTTTTAAACTATCATTTTCTATTATAGAAACTTAAATTATGGGATGACGTTTACAAAATGTGTTGGTTTTCACATTTTTCTAGTACTTAATTTAAGGCCATATTTCGTAATACACAGAAAAAAGTTAAACTTGTTTAATCCATTTTTTACCTATTGTTATGTAAGATTCCAGTATTTAACTTTTTTGGGAAGATTCACGACACTTATATCTCTGTACATTTTCCCCGTTTCGATTTTTTCGTCCTTTTTAAATTCACCTTTAATCTTAGAATTTTGTATTGTTTATATACTTTCTCGTTTGAAATTTGATATCTACTTACATCTGATGTAATCTAAAATAACTACAACAACATTTTGATATTTTATTTCATCTTAGTTTGCGACTGCTTTTCTTATAGTGTCAGTCTTGTCCAAGTTAATAATGCATTATACTACATAATCATCATTTTTAAATGTTGTAGGCATGATTTCTCTTGAGAACTAATAATGACTGCTGAAGAAAGCGCAATAAAAGCTAGGGCCTGGTAATAACTACTCCTTTTGCTAGTAAAAATACAACTCATCCAACGGTCACTAAATTAGTAAAGATTTATTTCTTCTAGCAGGTCTATAGTATTCGATCACTTTGACAAATTCATTATAAGTTCATTAATATTTCACAGTGTAAAATTAACACCGTTGTCGGCTGATAGCTTGGGATATAAATTTTGCTTTAAAGATGCTTCTCGCAGGATACGCTTTAGACCAGCTGTGAAATATATTTGAAACTTCATCACGCATACAATTTTTTCCAACCGTTCGGATTTAAATTAATTTGAATTTCTTGTTTCCCGTGTTCAAGTCTATGAGGGTATGTTGACTTTCTGAATCGACCTTTCAGATTATTTGCTAATAGTGTCTTATTTTCATTTTGTATTTCTCATCTTCCATTTAAGTTACAAACATTGGAAAGCTATATAAGTATAACTATAAATTACTTCTTAAAATGTGCAAGATTGTTAAGAAGTTTCAGATGTCTTATTTTATAATCATTAGAGAAATCATTATCTGCTAAAGGACTTCCAGTCCGTGCATCTCACGTTCGTTGGTCATATTGGTCTTCTTTGCAATCAGGATTCCGATTGCTTATAAAAATCCTTTTCGATGCCACGTTTCTCTTGACAAATATGCATATGTGTTGTTTATGTTTATTATTACAGATGCCAGTGTCTATGTCTGTTAACATTATTTTATAATATAATTAGCCATCTAAATGGAGATGAGAACATATGAGAAGTATGCAACTGATAACAAAAATGGGCATCCTAATCAAAACGTTTGCTACACACTCCAATAGAAAGCCTGTATTAATGCTGCGATTGGGCGATAATACCTATATTGTAGCTTAATGTTATGATTGCATTCAAACACTTTCTCATGTCACTCGATAAAAACGTTAAGAAGATGCTAATAATACAGTTGTAAACAGTTTGGGAAGCACTTTGGTGTGGAAGAGATGATATGTTCAAGTTGAATGACTGTGCAATTTCCATGTCGTTTAGAACTTTACGCTTACCAGGGTCTGGTCAAACAAACAAGACACAGGCGTGGCACTTAATAAAAACTAAGGAAGTTAGGATCAAGAACGGCTAATACGGACACATTACAGGAACTGTTCAGTTTTGAGGTTATGGACTAAAAATTAAATACCACTTAACTTACAGATACTGGCAGATCATTTTTCATTGTATCTTTTCATTTTTCCTGAAGAGTTTAGATTTACAATTAAATTGTAGAGATCACCTTGAGTGATCAAAGGTACAGACCATGATTATGAACTGGATATATTTTATAACTATGTTGTACATTAATTCCGATAATTGGAAAATTATGTTGATTGAAACATCCAGAAATGGACATATTTGTTAGTGTGAGATTAAAGCAAAGAATAGGTGCAAACGGAGTTTAGGTACGGTGTGAAAACTCAGAGATAATGACCCTAAAATGGATTTTATTTCTGCAATAGAAAATATGATGATTTACTATGAAGGGATTACTCAACTTATTTAAATCACAGGGGTATAACATTAAAATTAAGCAACAGTTGGCAGAAGCAATGAAGTATCTCAAAACACACACATGCACACACACATACAAACACACACAAACAGTTGGAACTTAGTAATTTGAGTGTTGATCAGTTTTAAACAGATCAACATTGTGCCTAGTTATTTGAAAAAATCAGATAAATTGCACCCAACCAACCGTAAATTGGCATGGCACACATATGCAAATAAACAAAATAATGTAGCAACTGATGCCTGTAGCATGTATATTGATTTTTTGTCTGATATTCAATGCAGCATATCTCATCTTTAATAAACAGACCATTTGCAAGATAATGAACGGGTTTCGGATGTGACGCTAGAGGTGTGTCACATATAACTGGTAATAAGAATGGTGAAATGAAGCAAGAATGTATAAATCGTGAATTTCAAATAATTAGAAAACCTTCAGGGAGAATAAAGGCAAGCATTGTACGTTAAGAATAAAAGCTATGATTGGCTTAATTGATTTTATTGTATTGTTCTGTTCTTCATTCTAAAAGACACCATAGATGTTTCAGGAGTGTTCCGCAAATGAAATGTGTAAGCTGTTTTCTTTTTAGTACATATTGCTATATTCGTTTTATTGTTATTAAATGTTGCATCTGTTTACCTTTTTAAGGTCATTATTTGCATTTGGTCACAACTATATATTTCCCTTATCATTAAGAGGTTCGTTGAATTTTGGAGTAGGAATTGTATATGTTCCGTCCATTCTTGCAACAAAATGTTTAATCTCAAATGAAAGGGATCATCAGATTCTTTCAGCTTCATTAGGATATATATTTTTTTCTCATTTTAAAAAATAAATCTTTAGCCTTTAAACACGTCATTCTTTTTCATATATAGAAATCAATTCATTGTTTCTATCTTCTTTGTCTTCTAGTTTGCACAGACTAAATTGACATGAAATAGAGTGTTCGTATAATCAAGAAAATAACAATTAGCAAAAGAATATGTTCATACTAAGAGATTCTAATATTTTTGCCTATTTGACACTAAGACGTTCTATTGATAATAACAAGGTAATCCATAATTTCTTTTAGCGTATACTTTTTAAGTCGTATCAGTGAGTCTAATGCAATTATTATTAGATCTTTCATTATCCGATCCTTCAATAATGTAGCAACATATTTACTAATTGTCTTGCTTCTCTCTGAGAGAAATACTTCCACGTGCAGCAATTTGAAAGCTATAATAAATCTTTGCATTATAAACCCATAACTGTGTAAAAAGTGGAACATTTATTTATGTTTGCGATCGTTTCCTTTCTACTTCGATTTCTTGACCAATCAGTTATAAACTTCTTTCCTTCGTAATATATTATTTTTAGAGGCCGTTTTATTTCAGAATTTTACGAAAGGGTTATGTACCTCATCTCAAATTATTGTGTCTACTTTCTTAACCCACGAGCACTTGGAGTCATATATCACAAACTTATTCGTTTCTATTAAGTTTTTAAAATTATTTGTTTTCTTCTCATGCTTACGTGTCAATTATATAAGGCTGTCACTGGTGAACCATTTGTAAAGAACTCTATTTCAACTTATTTTTTTGCAATATGTAGTTATATTTTTTAATTAACCATTCTTTCGATTCAGTGAATATGTAGATTACAATTAATCATTCTGTTGATTTTGTGCAGTGCTCTTTCATATGATCTCGTTCAGTGTAATTGATTGGTATTTGTGTAAGCAATTGGACTTTCATGATGATCGAAAACATATCTACAGGTGTTCTCCATTAATATATTTAAAATTTGTGGCACTTTAAATGGACTCTATTACAATCAAACATACGTATTTGAAGAACCAGCATGTGTGTTTCTCACTTTTGAGTTAGGTCCAGCATTATTGGTTATAAAAGTAATGTATGTTTATATTCACCTTTCGATGGTGTAAAAATACGGTCCAGCATAATTTACTCAAAAAACGTACTAGAAAATAAAACCACTAATCTGCCAGTCTCTAACATTCAGAACAAATTTTCTTCTATTTTTAATTTGTGAAAGAAAGCAAGAGAAATGCATACAATATTTAATGAGCATGACATATAGTTAGGCTGCTATTTTCCTATCATGATTAATTTACGAGATATTCAATGTTTACTATATGCATTCATACCATCTGATAAGTTATATTTTACCATCATTTTAATTTCTTGAAATTATGTAATCTGGTTATTTTATCTTCATAATTTCAATATTAACGTACGAAATTCATTCATAAATATTAAGTGCATGTCCACAGAAATGCATAACCATCGTAAGGATTACTTATTTTCAGATACTTATCAAAGCTAGTATGTCATTAATTAATCAAACTTTATCATGCTAATGAAATACTAAATGCTATAAAACCATGGTATGCAATTTAAACGTACTTTAAACGCAAGCATACACCTTCGATCTCTGATCAAAGCTTCCTGAATTCCCGTATTTAAATTATTTCCAAAAGCTCACAGTACTTATCACGTTGAGCTTGCATAATACAGGTATAGCACTTGCTTGGTTGCTTTGCTCAGGTAGCTTTGGATGTAACATTTACTGGTTCGATTTGCTCAGGTAGTTTTATGTGTACCATTTGCTTGCACGCCTTGCTCGAGTAGTATAGGTGCAAGCATCTGCTGGTTCGCTTTGCTCGGTTAGTTTAGGTACAAGCATTTGCTGGTTCGCTTTGCTCGGGTAGTTTAGGTACAAGCATTTGCTGGTTCGCTTTGCTCGGGTAGTTTAGGTTCAACCATTTGCTGGTTCGCTTTGCTCGGGTAGTTTAGGTACAACCATTTCCTGGTTCGCTTTGCTCGAGTAGTTTAGGTTCAAGCATTTGTTGGTTCGCTTTGCTCGAGTAGTTTAGGTCCAAACATTTGCTGGTTCGCTTTGCTCGAGTAGTTTAGGTTCAAGCATTTGCTGGTTCACTTTACTCGGGTAGTTTAGGTTCAAGCATTTCCTGGTTCGCTTTGCTCGGGTAGTTTAGGTCCAAACATTTGCTGGTTCGCTTTGCTCGAGTACTTTAGGTCCAAGCATTTGCTGGTTCGCTTTGCTCGAGTACTTTAGGTCCAAGCATTTGCTGGTTCGCTTTGCTCGGGTAGTTTAGGTTCAAGTATTTGTTAGTTCACTTTACTCGGGTAGTTTAGGGCCAATCATTTGCTGGTTCGCTTTGCTCGGGTAGTTTAGGTCCAAACATTTGCTGGTTCGCCTTGCTCGGGTAGTTTTGGGTGTAACATTTGCTTGTTCGCTTAATGCAAAGAGTGGTTCGGTTTACTCAGGTAGTTGTTGGTGTAGTTAGTTCTCAGTAGCTGGGGTTCTAAGTTAGAAGCTAACCATACGAAGCATATAAATATCATCTAATCATCTCCTATAATTTAAAAGCATTGATACTGAGTGATGGCTACGGAATTCTTGTAAAAGATACTTTTTGAATGAATTAACATAATAATGTCATTGATAGCTGAGATATAGTTGGAAACGGCTTGTCAAAGTTATTTTCACGAATGAATTGGCGCAGTAATGGCATTTATGCCGAGAGATGACAGGGAGAGTCTTGTAAAAGATATTTTGATGAATGAATTAGTGCAATAATGAAATCGATATTTTGGTGAATGAATTTCCTTAGGCGCTGGATATATTTTGTAAATTGTTTTTAGGTGTAGTCTGTAAAAAATAATTTTGGTCGGGGTCATCTATATCCTATGACACGTTCATGTTAATCTCGTGAAATCTTTTATCATCTCTCTGAAAACTGTATAATTCACTACAAATAAACTTCGCGCCATTTTGTATGTTTCATAAAATTAATCAAATAATCCTTGAGTTTCCGACATTTATTTTTGTGCATAAGTATTGTTCCATCCTTACACCATTGGGCTACATTCCAACACCTTTGAAATGGTAATGTACATTTTTCTTTTATATTTAAATGTTGCATTATCACATGAGTGATTCGTGAAAAATAAATACTGCTATTCAATGTGGTCAATTCATTGGAAATCTCATATTCATGTCTAATGGACCCTAGTGCTAGGTTTTAATTTCATTCTCAGTAGTTAACTTGCCAAATATTAAATCAAATTCATTCGTCACTAGAGGTTTATTGATATGGGCCGTTTTGCGTAGAATTAAATTCCCCGTAAAGGCATTGACTGCCTAAGTTTGTTTGGTCATATTTTGTGGCGGGTATGGCCGCTGTCGCATGAAAACAGCTACTTGGAGCCGAAGGTGAGAGTTGTGAATCAGGAGAGGACCAATGTGGATGAACTACCCCTGTGAAAGCACATGTTTCAACCATCAGAGGTACTACCTGTCCCTGAGACCACAAACATCCCGAAGGAATAAATATCGTCCTTCAACAGCAGCGAGAGGCCTATATAGAATGGCAGAACGACATTGACTCAGTCTAGAAACGTGATCGCTTCAAACGCCTGAAGAGTAAAACCCAGAGAGAACTCCGCTATATTGAAAATAGCTTAAGGGACAGCAAAATAGATGAAGTTCAGCATTACGCAGACACTAGCAACTTAAAAGGGGTTTTCAGGTCCCTGAAAGATGTATATGGACCTGCAGTACCCCGCTAATCTCTTATGACGGGACCACTCTGCTCAAGGACAAAGAGAGTATCACCGAAAAGTGGAAGGAACACTTCTCCAACCTACTGAATACCCTCCACCGTAGACTCTGCAGCGTTACACGCAATTATCCCGAAGCCAACTATCTCAGACCTGGAATCGCCCCCTACCACAGACGAAGTCGAGCAAGCCATCAACATGATCAGCTCTGGCAAGGCACCAGGCGCGGATGGAATCCCTGCTGAACATTTTAAAGCATCTGACCCTATGGCCCATGAGGCATTGCACAGTATCCTGATCAGCATTTGAGAGGAGGAGTCATGAAAAAGGAGTTCAAAGATTATGTAAGGAGTTCTATCTAGTGGATACATAAAAATTGGTCACCCAAAGAAAAGAGTCAAAGACTCCACCAAGGACAGCATGAGATACTGCTCCATATCTCTGATATACCTCGAGTTCTGCGCCAAGGAGACATCTGGCTTTTGTGCAGCTGTTCGTAATGGGTGCAGAACCTTCGAGGATGTCAGCAGAACGAAAGTCACCGACGCCAGGGAACGCAGTCAGGCCTCAATATCAAGAATCAACCCAAGCCTCCAGTGTACAGAATACTCCAGTACATGCACATCTAGCATCGGACGCATCAGCCACACGAAGATCCATCAGCGAAGAGCAGCACATGATTGACTTCATCGAGCCCTGATGGTCAACCAACCGTACAGTATTTCATGGCGGGAAAACAGCTGATGAAGTCCTAAAATCTAAATAGTTTTTCCACTGAATCGACTAAATCTCTAAATGTGCAATGTTTCGTTCTTAAAAAACTAAAGAGATGAAAACAGCGAATCGTACAAAGACGAATTTATTATATGGGGCGGTGATATACCTAGAAAAAATAAAATAAATAATCCTCGGTTCAGAAAAAATCAGCATATATTAAACTATTTTGTTTTCTCTACAAATTACTTCCTTTGTCTCAAACATTCTTAATTCATTTTAAAATATCTATATAATAATTTCCTTTTGACTAAGAAGAGAATAGTACTGAATTGCTGTTTTGTCTTGTTAGCGGATGACGCAATTCCTAATTCTTGTATTGCCTTATACACAGGAAGGTTTGTTTTTACATTTAAATTAGATTACTTTAAAATAGTCTAAATATGACAAAACGTTTAATAATAATAATACTAATGTTAATAATAATAATAATAATAATAATAAAAGAAATATAGTGCATCCGAAACACTGAAAAAGTGACCGGACAATTCCTATTACGCATCCCCTCAAAACAACCTCAATTCATTCATCTAAACAATCCAGCGTATTGCAGCTTGCAGCAATAAAAGTCCATTTTCCATCTCACACCTGAATAAAAGATCCAAACAGAGGTAATAAAATACCATGCTATTATCTCCCAAATATCTGATCGGTATATTACATAATGTTACATAATTGATTTTATTGCTACTCTATTTCGGGCAGTGAATATTCGTTGTTTTCTCTCATAGATGTATGTGATAAAATGGAGCTGAACTTATGTTGGCATATTAATCAGATTTCTCATCGTTGCAATGAACATAATAAATGCATGTTTCCGGTGACAAAGATACAGGTACTCTCTTTTTGTTCATAGAAAGCCGATTTAAAAACAAATATAGCTCGTCGTTGTGCCATTTTGTTATATTTTCTTGATAGTTGTAAGACAAAGTGCAGTGTTTCCCTTTACCCTTATTTGTGCTTCAGAGACCCCCAGATTTTTCAGTTCACCCCCAGTTTTGATATCAAAGTTTGTTTTTTACTCAGTCTGACCCCCATTTTTGACACCAATGGGAATTGTGACCCCAATCTTGCACCCCTAGGGGATACACTGACACACGTGCATTCTTTCATGTAAATTGAATTTTCATTACGTATTTTTTATTAATAGGCATCAACATGATGTTCACAGAGCCTGGGGCCTAAATATAATCCCTTTTGTTCTGAAAACAAAAGACATTAATTCGAATGACAAATGGGAGTAGCGCATAGTTTAATCGAATTTCTTGCTATCTTGTCACAATTAGCATACGCATTTCGCCAGTCTCACGCTAGTTACAGATTAATAGGTATACGAAGGAGAAGCACTTAAGCAGATCGATACTTAGTCCGTCGACTTTATCCGGCCGTCCTGTTGTCGCGCTTTATCAGGATTATCAACCTAAGCGCAAAATTCCGGTACTAAAACGGTAGACGTTACATTTCTTGATGCCATGACGATGCAAGTGAAAGGAACTCAAAGGCCCTGAACTGAAACTGAACAGCTCTCTGTATGTCTCTCTGTCTGTCTGTCTCTCTCTCTGATACAAACACAAATGGCAGACGTATCGTATGACTGATACCCACACAAAAACTAATACAAGGGAAATAGTTACTTACCTATCAAACGGAGAATGGACTGGGTTATGACTCCAGCACACCCCTAAACGTAACATTTAATATTTTTCTCCCCATACGGAGAGACAGATTTGGAATAATTACACGCACAATTAGATTTCGGCAGTTCAGTTATCGTGACAATATTGTCATTCCATTTGTGTAAACTGTGCTCGACAGTGGTGAGTCGTGGGCATACTGTGACCCCTTCCCCAGCTTCGATGTTGACAATTTCTGTTACAGTACATTTTAACGACGTTCAATAGCGTGATGATAGATGTCAGTCATAGTAAAACTCGCTATATTCGAAGGGTGTAGCTTTAAGTGGAAAACCCTTTTGACGTTGCATACAATATTTCGACATTCTACTCCTACGTTTACCCACTTAGGAACATTTGATAGATACTTATTCGGAACAGGATACGGAGAAAAAACAGCAGTGTAATGAAAAATATGTTGATTACAAACATTGTAAAATGGCAGATATACAAATTTCAGACCGCACTTTTATATAAAACCTTTAAATAACAATATGACATGACTGGTAGACTGACTGCGGCACATTGATTATTGTGAGCTCGTTTAAAACGACACGACTGCTAGACTAACTGTGGCATTTTGATTAACGTGAGCTCGTTTAAAATAACATTACTGCTAGACTGACTGTGGCATTTTGATTACCGTGAACTCGTTTAAAATGACATGACTGCTAGACTGCCTGTGACACATTGATTACCGTGAGCAAGTTTAAAATAACACGACTGCTAGACTGACTGTGGCATTTTGATTACCGTGAGCTCGTTTAAAATGACATTACTGCTAGACTGACTGTGGCATTTTGATTACCGTGAGCTCATTTAAAATGACATGACTGCTAGACTGACTGTGGCATTTTGATTACCGTGAGCTTATTTAAAATTACATGACTGCTAGACTGACTGTGGCATTTTGATAACCGTGAGCTCATTTAAAATTACATGACTGCTAGACTGACTGTGGTACATTGCTTACCGTGAGCTCATTTAAAACATGTTTGACTTTGTAACAAGATTTACAATAGACGTCTTATAATTTAATTGACTACTAAACATATAAGTGGTACTCAGATTACCGCGAGCTCATATTAACGACACGTTTGACATTTGTGAATGGTTTTACCAATAATATCATGTAAATTAAATGAAGTAACTGAAATCACTCTCGCTATCAATCTGCGCCAATCAAAATGGGAGAGCGGGATAAAATAGTCGTAGGCGAATTATTGTTACATCAATTTAAACATTTCTTCTTTTTCTGCTCTGGTATATGGATATCAATTTAAATCTAAAACAGCGGTTAGATCAATACGTTAAATTACTGAAAACTATCGTAGATAGCTGTCCGTGAATATAAATCAATTTGAAAAACTTCCAAATGGCAGAAATGTTTCGTATCCAGCGCATCTACAAAACTAGGCCTACGCTTATGTCGCGAAAGGCGGTCCCCTAAGACAAATTTGCCTATAACTGTCGAACATACTCGACCGACAAGACAGCTTCTAATTCCCCCCCCCCATTCTTCCTGAACTTTCAGATGACAAAACATGTTATAGGTTCTTCAGTTATGAGTGGGTTCAGCCTTATTAGTGTAGCATTACAGAGCTTTTGTGAAGGATACATTTGACCAGAATTATTGGATGACCAGACGAGATATCGAAATTAAATTTTCGTTAGGGACCGACCAATTAATTTCCGCGATGTGGGTTGGTGGAGGATCTAATGGTGAATGAGAAGAGGGGGTTAATGGGTTTGGGATGTAACAAACCGGCTTTAAATAACACGAGGCAAATATTTATGCTCTGATTTAAAGTAGAAAAAGCATCAACATCCATTTAAAAGATTCAGTGACACTAAGACCAAAGTCACAATATGAAGAAAGCTGTTGACCAAATAAGATTTAACACTGAGTTTCCATGATAAAACATCAATCTTTTCCATTTAATGCCGAAAAAAACCTACCTGGAAACCAATCAGATATATATATATATTGCCAATACTGCAACCACTAAATTGAAACTGGTGTTTGTTTTAAGCAGGATTACCAAAGGTGCATGATGAATGGTGAAATTACTGGAGACGGAGAAAATGAACCCAGGTAGCCAACAGATAGTTGTCACTTCTTGTCTTCCGCAGTAAATGTTGAATTTCTTCCTGATATTCGAATTGATTGAATACGCCAAATAGAGCGAACAATTAAAACACTCTTTATACAACAACAAAAAACAATTTATTCTTTGTGGACATATACATTCACTAAATAAAAAAATATTTCCCCTAACCTGTCCTAATGGATATAATACACTGCAATGCATCTTGTCACAAATATCAAACATGTCATTGAAAATGCTCACAGTAATCGAAGTATCACGGCCAGCCTAGCAGTCATTTGATGGATTTTACAAACTAGTTAATTCCATTTAGTGTGTCATATACCACAATTTCGAAATAATACAGTTGATCCTACCATCCAGGAGACTACATATATGGCGAAAACACGACCAGCGAATTGTACCTTTTTGAAAATATAGTCTAGAAATAAGAAACCAATAACATCAACATTTAAAATGTACTAAACCACTTGTTTTGATGTACTACCATTTTGTATCCTATTACTTTCAGTTAATAATTGAAAATTCGTGGTAATGATCACAATCCCTTACTTTTTCATTCGTGGAATAATCTCTAATTAAAGACATTCATGGAATAATCTGTAATTAAAGACATTCATGGAATAATCTCTAATTAAAGACATTCGTGGAATAATCTCTAATTAAAGACATTCATGGAATAATCTCTAATTAAAGACATTCGTGGAATAATCTCTAATTAAAGACATTCATGGAATAATCTCTAATTAAAGACATTCATGGAATAACCTCTAATTAAAGACATTCATGGAATAACCTCTAATTAAAGACATTCGTGGAATAATCTCTAATTAAAGACAACTACTTTAATTGCCAGAGACCGTGGAGTTATTGTTGTTCAAAATTGCTATGCTTTCGTGGTTTCATTTTATATGCATGATTAAGCAAAGAGTGAAAATTGAAAATTATGATAATTATAGTATGGGTGACTTGTTTTTGATGAGAAAAATCCTCTCAAATAGGTGAATATTAACAAAATCTACCCTAGCGTACCATTCACTTCTTAAGAAAAAAATATACTTTATTTTTTCCAGTACTTATTTCTTTTCAGGCATTCAGCGACCATCAGACTTTGAACTTTGTATTATTCCTCCGCAAGTAGTGTCTGGTTCCGACACTTTTAAAATATTTATAAAAATTCTGGCCCACAAAGTAGATTATCAGTGTAAAATCGTGTAAATTATCTCAGTCAATTCTCTGAAAGAGCGATAGATAGCAAGTGTTCATGCCCTATACTAATTCACAATTATTATTTAGAATTTAAATATGGTACTCAGGGTTTCCTCACATATGACAATCGACATATGTTTAGACATGTTGAAAACAGGTTAGTGTAGCAACATGTATTCTTAAACTAAAGGCTTCAAAGGTACATGTGCGACTTTGCTTTGACTGGCTGAGCGTAAATACGACGATATAGAACCAATATTGATAAAACCTGGTTGCTTGTTTCTGCAAAACATTCTTAAAACTTCATAACCAAACAAAACGTCATGGATTGTGTTAGAATATGGCCATCTTACCAATTTAACCATTTAATAGATTGTTTTGAAACTTAAACAAACCTTTACCAAGAAGTAATCGGTTACATGAGCTGATTTTGCTTTGTCAAAGACAGGAAGTACGATACAAACAAGATGGGGTTCGGCACGTCTTTTTCCTCTTAGTGTCTTAGTACGATACAAAAGTTGCCTGTTTGTGATGAAAGAAAAAGGAGCTTCAGGAAAGTACGTTGCAGAGATCAGTCAGAATACATTTTGGCTTGACGTGGTCTTGATGGCAGAGACCAGGGTTTGGACGAATTACTTTGAGACGGACTCGTTAAAAGAATGTGAACCCCAAAGAAACCAGTTCGAATTCTAAAAAGTGAAAAGTGAACCAAATGGAAAATCAGTCTCAAATGGAGACCCAAATAGGAATGAACAAACAAAAACGAAACAGACCTAGATGGAATTTAACTAATTCGAGCGGGTTCTAAATTGAAATCTTGTTCACCAACATGGCCACAGCATTGACATGATCCAATGCCAAAGGATAAGTAAAAATACTATGGCTTCGGGGTAGGCATTTTTGTAAAGATAATCTAAATTTTAGACCCCTCCACCGCCACTATCCGCACCGTCTTTATACATTCATGAAAAAGTAGTGAAGTACCGATGCAGGAATGAAAAACATACTTTGCATGACTCGTTTAGAGTACAAAAAGTACAATAAAATAAGTTTCACATATTGAGGGTTAATAAAATGATACTTTTGGTCTGATCATAGATAATAACTCATTTCCACTAAAACGAGGGGTATTTGAAAAGTTTGGAATACTTTGTTATAACATTTGTTTTCTTTGAACCTGTCAATAAACATACTACCAAAATGTCCAACAGCTGCACGTTCAACACGCAGTTCGCATGTAGTTGTATGAATGAAACATAACATAGGTGAACGAAAGCGGCGTAGAATATTGATGAATAATTTAGTCATGAAGTAAGAAGACACTTTACACTTCTTAGGGCACTCTGTCACTGATATCAAAGCTGACATGGATAAAGTCTGAATATGTAATTCGCTTCATTATCCTTCGAGGTGGCCTCGTGGTTTTAATGATTTTCGTGAATCTATGGAAGAGTTTTGTCTGCTATTGGTAATGAGGAAGTGGCAGAAATCAAGTGATGAAGATGCTCAATACACAGTGGAAGATATTTATTTTTCACGAGTAATAATTGTTCAGCTCGTTTTAATATATTGAAGAATCATTTGAAGCTAAGAAAGGTTTTGTAACAAGGGTCACGCATTTGTTGACTTCAGATAAAAAATCTTGGGTTGAAATCATCAAACAGCTACACGCTAAATATAAAAGGTGACCAGAGAAATGAGAATGAGATTTTTGAACTAGATATAACATAGATTTTGTAAGATCCTGACTCAAGAGGAATTACTAAATCTGGCGAAAACGAGCAGAGACGGCGTTGCTCTGGATGCAGTCTAATTGCCAAGAGATTTATGTATGCATTATGTTTCAGTGCATGACGGCCAGTTCTAGTACCACTCAACATTTTGTATACCTCAGTAGCATTACCAAATGTTGTAGAACGCTATCGTTCCCTCCCTCCACACACCGATACCAGATATCCTCCATACCAAAGCACTGGCGCATACATCCGCCATCATGATAGACTTCTGAAGGAGGATAGCGTCCAAATATTTCCGTCATCATCCGCACAGCTCTGACTTAGAACCATGTAAATCTGAATTGAGTACCGTTATCAAAGATTCTATGTTTTACAAGCGATATGGAAAAAAAGCCATTTTGTTGGAAGTTTAGTTTTCCACTGGATAAGCAGTATACCAAAATGTGAATGTCACCCACTAACTGGGTAATAAGTCTGCGAAAGTGTGTATAGAAACACGGGGAGTACTTTGTGGTGATACATTGAAGTATTGTGCACTAAAAATGACCTTTGTTGTTCAGTGCACAAATATTCAGAACGTTTTAAATATGTATGCATTCGATCAAGGAGCCACCGGGCGGCAGAGTGGTCTAAAGACATACAGTTTACTCATCAATGCCATCTAGCCTCTGTCCAATGTGTTTTCAAGTGTTATGCTGAGCCAATTTGTACATGTTAGAACGTTTTCCAGTAGCTTTCCGTACGTCGGTGGTCCTTCGTGGGGTTTCCTTTTTACTTCCTCCACCAGAAATCCTGCCCACCTTGTATAGTCTATTATGTGCTGAAAACGGCATTAAACTCAGAAAAGCACAAACTACATCAAGTTAACACTTATGTAAGTGAAACTTGCAGAGAGTATCTAGCAGTGATAAGATGTCAGTATATTCCAATAGTTTGTTCACAAGCCAGTGCAATCTTAGCAGGATTATGGTATGTTTTTTCTTTTTAATTCAGTGGATAACTTTGCACCGTTGTATTCATTTTTATATTAATGTTTTAGTTGAGGCCTTAATAATTTTGTATTTTATTTTATTTCCATGTTTAGGAATTCTCTGGGGTTTTGAAGCTCTCGATGAACCAAGCTTTGACATTTGTGTTATTTATCGTGATTTTGATAGTCTGTCAAGCAGATTGATAATAAAGAATAACTCAGAATCACTCATTTGTACGACAGCTTTGAGGAGTGTTCTTGGGAATAGTTGAGTGCTGTTGTTAGAAATGTGTCCATAATATGTGAAGCTTGACCAGTTGGCACGGTGCATATTGATCGAATACAACATACTAAAATATTGCCTGCGGTTACAGCAGCTTAGGATTAAAGACTTTAGACCAATATTTGACTTTTTAATCCATTTTATAAATTATTTTTTATATCCTCTGAGCGATTTAGGTATATTTGTGTGGTATAAAATACACAAATGCACTAGTTATCATGAGATATTGCCAGCTCAGGAGTGTGGATGATTTTGTATTAAACTGAAACACATCCAAAACACAGCAGTCACATTCGTACCTCACACTGTCCCTTAGCTACATTTTTTGTGAGATAATGCATGAGATGAAAATTAGGGGGCATTGTTTCAGTGAATCCCTTTTGAGTGAATGAGAGAAATGAATGAATAAATGTTTGAAAGAAATAACAAATGTTAAATAGTAAATCAACTTGCAAATATTTAGACATAATCTAAGCATAATGATTCTAACATACTTACTCTACAACGTTGTGATCATGGTGTTAAGTGTACTTGAAAACGCCTTTAAACAAAAGGAGGAAAATAAGATTGTATTTTTTCACTCACAATGAACGGATGAATGAAAGAATGCATGAACAATAAATGAATGCATGAAACAAAGACAATTCGGAGAATTGTCTCACGAACGAGAATAAAGGCGAGGATAAACACATGAAAATTACAAGAATGTGTAATTATAATCTCAGATATAAACTTTAATTTAAAATTTAACTGATATATTCATAAACTGATCCTTTGGTACGGATATGACTATTTTAACCCTACTGAAACTAGCGGAAAAGGCATCGACATAATAGTCAAGTGGAAAGGTAGGAGAGATAAACAGTCTAGTGGAAAGGGCATAGAGACAGTCTAGTGGAAAAGAGCATAGAGACAGTCTAGTGGAAGCGGCATAGAGACAAATAATCTAGTGGAAAGGGCATAGAGATAAAAGATTAAGTGGAAAAAACGTAGTTACAAACAATTTACTGGAAAGGGTATATAGATAAACAATTTTTCTATACTTATATATATTAAGAACATTCATGGATATTATACGATTAATTTATCTATATTTGAAAAATATTCATTAAGGTCTTCAGATGTATGCCTGTCATCATAAATGATAATATCTGATGCATAGATAATGCCAGTCACTCGTACGATCACTATTGGAAGTACTCATTTCTCTCTTGGTGGGGAGTAGCCTTGTTTCAGCATGTAGTCCGCTTGTAACATTGAGTCCTGACTAGGACAACACTACGATCATTTTGTCTTCGATCAGTTATGGTTTGAAAAGAAAATCTAACACAATATTGTGTATTGGCAATGTATATGATAATATGCGTATTTGCTACATGAAAACTCGGTTGTAAATGAAGAAACTGTTTTAAGCCACTTTATTGCATTTATGTCATGTTTTATTCTTTTAAGAGCACATTATTCTCCACTGCATTCAATTTCTTTTCATATGTTTGATAAAGAAGTTCGTCTCTTCTTTTTTGGTACATGTAGCTGAATATCAATAACTGATGATTATCTAATATAAAACAAGAACAGAACAGAGCAATAAAGAGGTGAATATAGTGTCCATTTACAATATTGTGGCGAATTGAAGAAAAAAAAATTAAGCTTGAGGGTAGTGGTTCAAAGACAGCTAGCAGCAGATTTATTCGAAGATGAACATAGCTGTATTTCAAAACTCGTTCTGGAAGAAATGTCCGATATAGTTTTAATGTCATCATACAATTTTCTAAGGCTAACATGGCTAGAATAAATGTACCAGAAATGCTTGTAATAATCTCATTCAATCGTTTCTGGTCACGTTTTCATATCTGGCAAACATTTGTTTGACTATTTCAACACAGGTCTAGTTTTTTATCTGCCCTCAACAAATGTGTGACCCATCTTGTACAAACTTTTCTGAGCTTCAGAAATTCATCAGTATAAGATAAGCAGCGAACTAATTAATCACCATGTTAAAATAAATATCTTCCACTGGGTATCGAGCATCTTCGTCAATGGTTCGATTCACGACAGCCCCTTCCGTTGACCGATCGTGTATAACTGCTCGCCAAAACCGGGCTCTTTTTTTTCAAGGCTTCGCGACCACGAAACAACCTCAGAATCGTAGGATATGACAGCGAATTACATCCGCAAACGTTATGCAAGCTGGTCTTGCTATTAGTCTGATAATACCCTAAGAACGCCCTGATTTTACAGTATGAACTTTGCTTAGTTGCAGAATTGCTCACACTCACAATCAGTTGCTATGCTATGTAGCAGGCATATATCTGCACGTGTCCTACGTGCAATCACTGTATAGAGCGTTGATTTCTCTAAAGAACAGTGGTTTATTTAGCGACTTGAACAAAAAAAAAAAAATGACAAAAAATATTCAGAACGTTTGAAATAACTCTGGTAAACTTTCATAGTCATGCTACTACTATATAGTGCTGTGGATCACAAGTTTATCATAACATCGGCAGAAGTGTTTTTATCTTTCTTTCCAAAGATGACGATAATGTGTGCATACATATAACTTTATATTCCTTTTCGCCATCGACTTTGACCCGCTTTAATCAATTACAACTAAAGCTTCAGAAGTAAAAGTCCCCAAAGTTGGCTCTTGTTGCAATTTTGTTTTCAAACTTATATATGCCGTGTTTTGACTGTTGTTCTGATTAATTCAAAAGGAGTCCTTTTATGCATTTTGTAAAAAAAAGTTTAGAACCTGTTGATTGTTAGTTTTGCTACGTATAAAAACATTTATACACCAATAAACCACAGAGCATATCATAATTTGATGAAATACATTTGTTTAAAATTTATCTTGGGATAGACATTATTCATTAGGATCATGAGCTCACCTTATTAATGTTGTCTTTAAAGACATTGATCTATACGAAGCGGTTGATTCGTATGCAATAGCCATGTACTTACAGACGCACGAACAATATGATGGTAGAGTATTTACATGAAACAAGGATTTTACCTGACCAAAATTGTCATGTTCCTTTATTGGACAGGAATTAGTATCATCTTATATACACGCGTTGATGTTCCCGTTGTCATATACTAAAGGAGAGGAAAAAGAACACTATATCTGCATTCTCGAACAACTAACTAATTCGATATTTCTAGATTCAGTCCTAACTGGCAAGCATTAAAAACACAAGACATATTTCCCAGATTAGGCAGAATTGTAAAGAATTGGAAACAAACCCGTTTAGGTCAAATTGGCAATCGTTGCATGCATTAACAATATTTCCTGATTTAGGCCAGTTTAGGAAATACAACTTCCTAAACAAAACATTGCTTTACAGTATATTACTAATTTCAAAGAATTCAATTTATTGCTTTTTGAGAGGCTATCATTCTTGTTTTCTATTTTTAGTAACGACTGCCATGTTTCATAAAGATTGAAATAAGTTCTGCACAGTTTAGTACATTTTAATGCCAGATGTTCTCTGTCAAGATTGATTGAAGTTTTAAATCGCCCCGGTGGCCTAAATGGTTGGAGTATCCACCTCGGATGAGAGACGTTGTGGGTTCGAACCCCAACTGAATCATACCAAGGACTCATCAGAATTATTTTAGCTACAGCCTCTCTGGGCGCTCAGCATTGAAAGGTTTAGCATAAGGACTGGTCAGACTGGTGTCAGGATGATGTGTCAGGGTTGAACATGATGCTACATGTCTTCAGTATGATGACATCATTAGAAACTGACACCCTTCAGACATCGTAGTTATGTGACTAACATTGTTCAAGCTTCGTAAATGTTGTTTTAAAAATGACGTTTAAAGAAGAATTTCTTCAAATTATTTTATAACATTAATTTTAATACTGCTTTTTTCATTAGTTAAAAAGACCATATGTGATGGTGGGTGCATATTATTTTGTACCATAGTAATAGTTTATGATGCCAGACTTTTCTCAGTTCAACTTGGTTAGATTATGATATGGGTCTTTTTAAAATAGGAATTTATATAAACGATTTCCATTTTAAGAAATTTAATCTGTAGAGATTATAGAGGCTTTGACATTTTATTCTCGTTGTTATATTTGGTCAAAATTTGTCCAGCTTAGTTTGGAAAGACGTCGTTTTATTGTCGTTGATTAGTAATGGCCGCTGATTGTACGCCAGATCGTCATCATTTGTACTGAACTCAAATTCATTCAAGTCAAACAACTGTCAAATTTAATTGACACTTGCTGAGTTGAATTTAAAAGAAGTATTTAAGTGTGTCATACTTGTATTAACGGCGACCATGGTTGATACCCGGATGTTCTATTTAAATTTTGCATTAATTACTTAATCCGTAAAAGGTCACAAATATTAAATTTCGACGATGACGGAGACATGGCGATTACCATTCTCTCGTTTCGCCATACGACCACATTATTTCAACTTAGCAGATTAAATTCTCCGCAACCGACTTTGTAAGTGCAGTCGCTCTCCTAAAGCTGTTATCAAAGCAATTCATTTTGTTTTCTTTAACAATAATCCTCCAATGCCTAAAAGTGTGTCGTCTGCGTTGTATGGACAATTTGTTCGATTAAATTTGATGCAAGCGTTAATGGTTGGCAACTGTATTACTTTCAGCATGAGAGCATTCGAGATACGAGCGGAAGAATTTGATGGAAAATAAACACCCCAAGGTAATTCTGAGGCAGATGTATTAAAATAACGTGTTCCACGTTGCTTGATTACAGTGTATGTGTGCGCAATATAAATATTGTTTAAATCGCAATGTGCTAGGTATAATGCATTTTTGGATAGATGACAGCCGTAGTTAGAGATATTAAAAGGTACCAATGCTAATGTTTCATGTATAATTAAAGTTTTATTTAGCCATAGTTTAAAAAGCAAGACAATGCTAAGATTTAATCGAACTATTAGTTTCCATCACAAGAAACAATTTTGTGAACTGAAAATTTGCAAGTACGTGTGCTGTGAGCGATAGGTTGTTTCAGTTTGTTAATATATATATATATATATATATATATATATATATATATATATATATATATATATATATATATATATATATTCGTGTGTAGCAGACACACTCGCATGACGACCTAGTAATTAATTCTCATGCATCGACATAGTCATTCCGATTCCTATGAAAGATATCAAGGCATATAGAATTAATTATAGAGAATTATAAATATGCACCAGACAGAACGGAAAGTTCTATCCCTGGATTCTATACAAGAAAGATTGATAATGATAATTACTTAACGTACGGTCCTGTGCTATAGGTAACTAGATTCAACGTAGGAACATAACACAAATTACAATGGGTGTTGTTCTTGAATGGGTGTTGTTATTAATTACAGTGAGAGCAATCACTGATTACACTGAGAGTAATTATTGACAGAGTAAAATTATTTATTACAATGAACATTTTAATTGTCTAGAATTTGTGTGAGTCATAATTCTTATCTTGGCATTTTATTGTTTTATCTAGCACATTGGTCTGCTGTTTTCTATAGAAATCGCTGTTAAGGTAAGAGAAGTAACATCCACGAATATAAACTTTAAAGCGCTAGATTTATCAAGGATGATGACTCGATTTGTCACCAAGACAAGCACGTGACTTACAATTGTTTTTCTCATATACTGGAATGTGTTAGGTATGTTAAAGCACTCTTTGGAATGTCTGTTAAGTATCAAGATATAGCTTTGTAGCTTGAAACGTTTTGTTCTCGAAGGAGATGTAATATACCACTAAGTGGACTTTTTCTGCAACTGCCTGACTATCCAGCAAAACGTTAGCCGAATCTGTCAAAAACGTCAGGCCCAATCTGTCAACGACAGTTTTGATCCAGACTACAACCGGTCACGGGGGACTGTGTAAAATGTGTCTTACATTTATTGATATAGACATGAGACTCTACGAGGGCAACAGTGGAAAGATAACATATACCATTGACAGACTGGTGAAATGAGAAAGATAACATACACCATTGACAGATGGGTGAAATGAGAAACATAACATGCACCATTGACAGATGGGTGAAATGAGAAACATAACATACACCATTGACAGATGGGTGAAATGAGAAAGATAACATACACCATTGACAGATGGGTGAAATGAGTCGACTGAAATGTAATTAAGGAATTACAAGAAGCAAATAAAACACTAATGCATCTTTGAATAATAACGTGAAAAAAGATAAAAACAACTACAACTACAACGCCTTTTCATGGTGAATAATTTATATACACTAAAATCGTGATTAAAGGAAAGGGTGCATGAATATGCTCTTCACTTGTTTCATCAATTGTACTATTATGCTTTTTGAAAATATACTTTCACCGTTTGATTAACATACTGTGTTTGTCATGCATATGTCTTACTCGTCCCAACTCAGCTTTTCATTTACTACTTCATTCCTTCCCGATATACACACGCATCACCCATAATGCAACAAAACTGTATGTTTGAAAATTCCAACTGATAAGAGCGCCCGTTAACATAAGTGTTGGCACTGTGTCAATATTTTGTTGGTATATGACATCACCCTCTTCCCTATTTCTTTCTTTACCATAATGAAAAATATCCATTACTTAGTTTTGATGGGGAAAAGATCCTTAGGCAAAGAAAGTAATATATTATGATGGACTGTTTCTTAACATTGTGACGATTTCCATTTCCGGTCGGACTGTTTCTTAACATTGTGACGATTTTCCATTTCCGGTCAGACTGTTTCTTAACATTGTGACGATTTTCCATTTCCGGTCGGGTAGAAACATTTATATTCTGCTCTCACAGAGAATAATCGCTTTTAGAGTGAATGAACATGAATTTGCAACCTATGATTTGGATGCAATCAAATGCATAATTTAAGCGCTCCGAAATTAAGGAATTTGAAGAAATTCTTGTTATCGTTATTATTAATATGTTCATGCACGTAGTTTAACCAGTGCAAATCCACCACAGACGTTTTCTGGACTAGTGTCACAGTACAAAATTCTTCCACAGGACATACATCATTCGTTAAGTCTTATGTGACCCAACAGTCTGACCATCATCAGTAAATACACCGTTCTTTATGTCTTTACTGCACCAGTGTTCTCACAGTCCATAGGAGGAACATTGCTACCTAAGTCTTCAGTGCACCAGTTGCCTCACATACCCTATGCCATTAATCGTCCCTTATGTTCTAAGTTAAACAGGACCGAATGCACGGCCAGTCCAGGGCTCGAACCTGGGACACCCCTGTTTCTGGACGGGCGCTCTACCACTTGAGCTGTTTGAAATGACGTTCCCAGTCCTACGCGTCACACTTTCTCCGTTCCTTTCTGAGACACATCCCTGTGTCCCAGTGTCCAACGTCTACTTAACTGCAACCTCGCGAGTCGTTTGAGGTGCATATTAAAATCTTGCTCGTAGGAACAAAAAAAAAAATGCACTTCCAGACAGGGGCTCAAACCCTGGACCTTCCTAATTCTAGACGGGCTCTCTACCACTTGAGCTAACGGAATCAATGCGCTCCGTCCTACCAGTCATGTGTGCCATATTAGTCTTACAGATCCAAAGTTTGTGATATGCTTCAAATCGGAAGAGTTAAACAGATATTATGTTCGTTACCGCTTTAATGATTAATTATGACATAAAGTTAGCGTATTATGCTATTCAAGACTCTTTTGAGAGGTTTGCATTTTACCAAAGGTAGAATTACACTTTAGCCACATATATCTAGAAATGCGACGATCTATTTAATCAACGACATTTCCACCTCGGAATTATGTATTGGACTTTACTGGATAGCAACAACATAAATCATTGTAAAAATTCTGATTGGATGCTGATCATTCTGTATATTAAATTATCTTGTTTCTACATATTTTCTAATTCCATGCAATGTATGAATGGATTAACAGAATCCTGTATATTTATATGTGTAGGATTGGAAAATTCCACTAGTAGGTTAGACTTATGTTGGGTCAGACACGACACTTAGCGGAGTGTTTAGTTTAAGCTTTTGATACAGATAGTGAACTGATTCTATCATGCTCTAAAACACATTTGTTTCTTCATATTTCTGAACGGAAACCAAAGGTATAAGCCAATATGATGTATTGATGTTACTTTCAAACACCAAAGCAGCCATTAAAATGTTTCTTCCTTTAAGATTCTAAAAATGCAATGTAAACTTTAAGTGACGTTAAAACACATTATAGCTTTCAACTGGAGAGGTTGTACGTATATATAGATCAATGAGTGAAAATATGCCAGTCTATGGGACACTTACATCAACCACTGCTTGCTTTGATACGTAACTATGTTGCTATTAATTATTATCTTGATTACAATGAAACAGTGTTCAAGTGATGACGGAAAATGGCGAGTGATTGCTTCTTTGTGTGCACTATTATCGCAGAATACAGACAAATAGTGTACAAGTCAGTACCAATGTCAAGTGTAATGCTGAATAAAGATATCATGCACCGGTGTTTTACACTGGTAAGTACGATCATATAGGAATGTAAGGTTGAATAGTCTGGATGTAAGGATTTGCAAAATTGTGAAAAAAGCCTTAGCTTTTTAGGTGTCTGAAAATACAGATCTGTATCGTCCCTTACTTCATTACTTTATCATAGTAGTTTGAAGGTAGGATGAATATCAAGTTACAATGACCTTATGTCGTGGTTACACGTGTAGAAACCTTATGTCGTTGTTACACGTGTAGAAACCTTATGTCGTGGTTACACGTGTAGAAACCTTATGTCGTGGTTACACGTGTAGAAACCTTATGTCGTGGTTACAAGGCCGAATAAAAGGAGAAAATACCTTAGACTATAACGGCCGAATACAACAATACAGGAACGTACCTTAAACTCTAGAGAAAGCTCCGAATAAAAGGAGAAACTACCTTATACTTTAAGGGACGAATAAAAGGAGAAATGCTGTAGACTCTATGGGCCGAATAAAAGGAGAAAATACCTTATACTCTAACGGACGACTAAAACGGAGACATGCTGTAGACTAATCGCCAAATAAAAGGAGAAAATACCCATTATTCAAAGAGCTAAATAAAAGGAGAAAATACCCATTATTCAAAGAGCTAAATAAAAGGAGAAAATACCCATTATTCAAAGAGATAAATAAAAGGAGAAATTGCACTAATTACTACCATTTAATAAATTAATTTTTGTGTGCAAAACTTAGGTAAAACTGTTTTAATTTATGAAAGTGGAATTAATCGTGGTGTTATTAACTATTAACACATGATGTAACGAAATAACTTTCAAGGGACACCTTTCCGTTCTTCTCATACTAAATGCAAGTCAATCATTGCGTTTCCAAAAATTGTGAAGTAAACGCTCTTAAATAATTTGTTTTAAATGAACAAGAAGGTAGAATCAAAACATACTCGAATGCCATTTTCTTGCATAGAAAGCGCAGATTCAGAATACAAATAGTTTGCGTACGTAACTGTATTTTCTCTTTTTTCATTAAACATATTGATTACAGCTTTCTAATAAAATAATTCAACTGAACAAATTTAACAGAACCAAATTTTATGAAACCTTATCTGTAGGTACTATATCTTATGTTTGTAATGAACTGTATTACATTACCTAAAATTGTTTTGTATTGAAGATCTGTTTTCAAAGACAATCATTACAGACTAAAAAATATAACATTCTACCTCATAGAATCGTCAGACCGATATCTTTATCATATGTACATCATAGACATAATGAATGTATCGCATCTACTAATTTTGTTCTTTACAATGAATAAACAAGTAAACATTAAAATGTAATAAATATTTAAATGTAAGAAATTAATCCCTGCAAATTTAGATAAATCATTCTTACCTTTCTCAACGTTTCAAGCAATCGTTCGACAAGACCAAATGAAAACTGAAGGATTTGTGAAAATCCCAGCGATCAGAAATACTGGGTTACCTCCTACGCTATTGAAAGTTTCCGTTTATCGATTATGAGCACGATGTGGTCGGAATGCGACGCTCGGGAGGGTCTGTGGTTAGAGGCTTTTCTAGCTGTCATTTATTTTAAATACAAGAACATGGCCAATGATCATTCTTGTTACATCAGAAACCAATCGACGTAAAGGGTAGGCGGTACTTTGTCAGCTACATCCATCACAACCTGATATTACCTTGTTCACGTCACTCCCACTGTTTAATCTCGTTTTATAAATTTGTATTAACTCTATGTATCACTTTGCATACAACGCAACGATAATATTGATACAAAAAGTGGACACATAAAGATTTATGCCACGAATGCAGTGACTTACATTTTGGTTTACTGCTGCATACGGAAATGAGAATGGATTTTTTTAAAACAAAAACGTAAATTGTTGTCTAAAACGCAATTCATTGCCAAGTCAATCACATAATTTGGTTTTCTTGGCACAGAGTGTTCAAAATAGAAATCGCGTAGAGGCAATACCATCTACCTACTTTCAGTCATATTTGCAAATAATGTGAATAACGTCATTTTAAAAACACGTTCAGTACTTACCACGTGAACACATTATTTATAACTGAGTAAACTTTGTATAAGCAATGCGCACCATTTTTCTTTTCTAACTGAAGGTAATATAACTTTCGTACCCTTGATCAGAAACGCCTTTCTTAAAATTAGGTTTTCATTTTTCTGTTTGGTTAATATTTTGGCATTGGTGAATAGGTCTGCAGAATCAATACAAATTCAAACAATAGCTATTTCTATGTTAAAAGCCTGTAATAATCAACATCCGTTCTGATGCAATGTTTAAGTTCCAACCATAACGTGTCAATATTATTTTGCATTACCATTTGGGATGAATGCATGTTGATGTTTCGTTCAGTTTCTGAAATTTAATTGAATCTTGCATCCAAATCTCATAAAATTATTTTGTAGAACTTTTAACGTCCTGTTTCACACTTTGTATTCGCAAGTTTACTGTGCGTTACGTGTATTTTCTCGGGTAGCAACGCACAAAAACGAGGCTAGTAACTAACTGGCGTAGAATAACACACCATGGGTCGCGCTACATGCTGCCTGTGTTATGATAAGTTTTTGATGACTGCCATTTGTGGTTTTAGTTCCACTGGGAGTCTATAATGCGTTTAAACACTAGGATCACTGCATTTAGTACAGGAATAGATTGATGTTTTGCATACATCTTTTTGTTTTAACCTCTAAATGTAGGACATATCGGTCAATGACATTATCTGAGTAACGATACGTCTCCACGTTATCCAGTGCACAGATGTATGTGTTGCCACCTGTGTAGATCGAACACGAAAATATCGCGCTATCTTCAAATCTGACGAAATATGTTTTCGACGGAACAAGGAATCCAATTCAGCGTCATACTATACACATACATAACTCGTTCAGCTATCCATAAACCTCAGCAAAAGAAAACTTATTATATAAAAAATTAACTGAAAACATACCAGTTTATTAGTTGGTATATGGTCAATATTTTTACCTTTGAGTTCAATCACCTTCACAGATGAATCATGGCTAATAACAAAATCAAAAATTAAAAACAAAACTAGAATGTTGTAGAAATTTGTTAGTTCTCTGGGTAAAGATAAACATCATGCATAATTTGTGATAATTAAGGAGAAGGGAGAAATAAATCACGTTTAACTGAAAACGTCGAACAAAAGAGGTACATCAGGTTAAACATCAAATAGATTTGTATCAAACAATCGTCCATGCTAGTAGATGGTTAATGGGGGGGGGGAGGTCTTGGAAAATGATTACTCCGTTACTTGTCGATGTGTCAAAACAGTTATGTAAAAGGGAAAAAAGAGAATGTCACTAAACACAGAAATTCAAAGCTTTGTCCACACTCGGGACTGAAATTATAAATTTTACACGAAGTTGTCTTGTTCTGAACAGCTACCTCAGTTTGAAAATCATACATTAGCTTAATACATGTTTGAGACGAAAAGTTACCAATGAGTTTGCCTTGGTTTTAAATTCATACATTAACTTCATGCACGCTTGAGATGAAAAGTTACCAATGAGTTTGCCTTGGTTTTAAATTCATACATTAACTTCATGCACGCTTGAGATGAAAAGTTACCAACGAGTTTGCCTTGGTTTTAAATTCATACATTAACTTCATGCACGCTTGAGATGAAAAGTTACCAATGAGTTTGCCTTGGTTTTAAATTCATACATTAACTTCATGCACGCTTGAGATGAAAAGTTACCAACGAGTTTGCCTTGGTTTTAAATTCATACATTAACTTCATGCACGCTTGAGATGAAAAGTTACCAATGAGTTTGCCTTGGTTTTAAATTCATACATTAACTTCATGCACGCTTGAGATGAAAAGTTACCAATGAGTTTGCCTTGGTTTTAAATTCATACATTAACTTCATGCACGCTTGAGATGAAAAGTTACCAACGAGTTTGCCTTGGTTTTAAATTCATACATTAACTTCATGCACGCTTGAGATGAAAAGTTACCAATGAGTTTGCCTTGGTTTTAAATTCATACATTAACTTCATGCACGCTTGAGATGAAAAGTTACCAACGAGTTTGCCTTGGTTTTAAATTCATACATTAACTTCATGCACGCTTGAGATGAAAAGTTACCAATGAGTTTGCCTTGGTTTTAAATTCATACATTAACTTCATGCACGCTTGAGATGAAAAGTTACCAACGAGTTTGCCTTGGTTTTAAATTCATACATTAACTTCATGCACGCTTGAGATGAAAAGTTACCACTGAGTTTGCCTTGGTTTTAAATTCATACATTAACTTCATGCACGCTTGAGATGAAAAGTTACCAATGAGTTTGCCTTGGTTTTAAATTCATACATTAACTTCATGCACGCTTGAGATGAAAAGTTACCAATGAGTTTGCCTTGGTTTTAAATTCATACATTAACTTCATGCACGCTTGAGATGAAAAGTTACCAATGAGTTTGCCTTGGTTTTAAATTCATACATTAACTTCATGCACGCTTGAGATGAAAAGTTACCAACGAGTTTGCCTTGGTTTTAAATTCATACATTAACTTCATGCACGCTTGAGATGAAAAGTTACCAATGAGTTTGCCTTGGTTTTAAATTCATACATTAACTTCATGCACGCTTGAGATGAAAAGTTACCAACGAGTTTGAGACAGATCTCCTTAAACAGATAGACAATTTAGCGTTTGGGAAACAATGAAAATCTCCGTAATTGAATGACATTAAAAATGTATGTGCTCAGTTGAAAATAAAACTTTGAAAGTGTCGAAAAGGTAAACACATAGTTGATGATTCGGTGCTTGCGTTGTCAGAATCTAAACGATCATACTAACTAAACCTATATATGGTGCTGTTTGCTGGGCTAGAGCTGCCCAGAATGGTTGATGTTGGATTATGCGGCATGAAATTGAAATGCACATTCCGTATTAGAATGAGACTTTCATGATTGACAAAGGTTCTCTGTGCATTTATGTTGAGACAGAAAGTCTAAGTGAATTCATTTTGTGACAGAATTTCTTTTTCCATTCATTAAGACACAAAAATTATCTGTCCATTCATATTTGAGACAGAAATTATCTATACATATATATTAAGACAGAAATTCGCGGTGCATTCATGTTAAGACTGAAATTCTCTGTGCATTCAAGTAGAGGCAGAACTTCTCGGTGCATGCATTAAACAAACGTTTTCTGTGCATTTATGTTGAGACAGACATTCTCTGTCCATTCTTACTGAGACAGAAACGCTTTATGCATTTTTTGGAGACAATAAATGTTTGTGCATTCGTGATGTGACAAATATTCAGTGTATTCATGAGAAATCAATTTTCTCTCCATTCATAAGGAGACAGAAATTTTATGTGTATATGTGCTAAGACAGACATTCTTAGTACATTCATGATGAGACAGAAATTCTTAGTACATTCATGATGAGACAGAAATTCTTAGTACATTCATGATGAGACAGAAATTATCTGTGCATGCATGTTTAGTCAGAACATTTGTATAGCGACATGAGTGATGACAGCATGTTAACGACACAAAACGACTATCCCTAGGACAGAGAGAAAGTAAATGAAAAAGTTGATGGTATTTTCAAGGATGAGATAAATGGCACACCAATCAGTGAGTTTTGTGAGTTAGGAAAAAACAGAACTTACAAAAATGAAATGAAAATGTGTAAGCGAATACAAATTTGTATTAAAAAAGAACTTACAGTTTAAGATATAAAAAGACTGCTGATTGGATCACAATGAATATTTCCATGGAATGAAGTTGCACAGTTAATACAATCAATAGAAATACAGCATTCTAAGATATATCAATGTATGATGTCAACGGGTTCATAGTTTTAAAACTATCTACAATATCTGATTACGTATAATCTGCAATTAAGTGATTTTCTTCAAACACCATCTATTGCCGAGACATAAAACGTTTCGGGATTTTGAGAGATATATAAACATCATTCAAGCCAATAAAGAGGCAACACGACAGATGCTAGTTAAATGTATATTGGCTGTCCCCCTCCCCCCTTCTCTCTCTCTCTTTCTCTCTCTCACTCTCTCTCTCTCTTGTGATGTTGTCCTAGAAAATTACAATTATTCGTATATAGTTGCTTCTCATCGACTGATTCAGATACAATCATATCCTTCTGTAACGATAAGATGAAAATATATTCCAGTCGTATCATGTACTTAGTGACTTAACACTATTTCTCTCAAACGTTTATTCATGTGGTCAAGCGTTTTAGGCCCCGTTTCCATTGCAGTCTTCGCGTTGTCCGTGCTATTGTTCTGGTATTCGGGATGGCTAACTGGTTCCTGTTTAGATCCCCTGATATAAAATAGCTTGAACGGATAGCAAATGCCATGAACTATTATCTATAACCAGTGGTAGATCGAATAGTATAAGATGCTTGAGTCATGGCTCAAGCAAAGTGGGTATGTGGTTGTTTCTATGGTCTTTCCAGTTTGTTCCTCCGCCAAATATACTGGTCACTATATATAGTTTATCATGTGCTAAAAATGCGCTAAACGCAGGAACACAAACACAATAACGATTTCTTATTAATAAAATTAAAGAGTAATGTGTATCTGGAGATCTTCTTTCTCTGAACATGGCCCTGTTTATCCTTGGACCTTTTTATCAAGTAATACGAAGATGCAGTACTCTCTATTAGCAAACTACTTCTTTTACAACGTTAAAACCGTGCTTGAAATATTGTTGTAGGACTGTGCGTACGGCTATAAAAGTGTAGACTTCGAACGTTTTATGTGATGTAGCCTGTACCTCTCGTGCCTTATCAAATATAAAATTCACAATGTATATCCGCACACACCAAATGTGCGTCGTTGCTAGGGTACAATTCACAGCTTTTAACTGTTTGTATCTTGCAAAACAAAATATATGGGACAAATGCAAAAAAGAATAGCTTTAATAACGATTTTGATAACCAGCGCGGAAAGTTCAAACACGAATAATGAATGTAGATAGAAATTCGTAGACTAACCGATAAGTAGGGGGAAGCGGGGGTGGCAGAAAGCGAGTTGAGTGGACAACAGTTAAATCTCATCCAGGTGACTAATCAGTAGTAGTACGTTTGCCTACAAATTTCTACCGAATGGACGTTCTCGAGCAAACACTAAGTATATGGCAATGGTTTCCGTTTAAATGGTATATCAGTTTCGAAATTTGATGTTATCGATATGTTGTAGTTAGCAGTATTCCTACCAATACGATGAGAATATATATCTTTCTTTAGAAATATCAAGCTCTGACTAAGTAACTTAACCTATCTTAACATAGTGGAGATTTTGTGAGGTTTTGAATACAGCATCATTAATTTATTCGTCTCATATAACTTACATCGTGTGAAAGCATGCTGAACTAGATTAGTTTAGAGACCAGAGTTAAAAATAAATTGTATAAAACATGGCTATATTTCGTTTCAGAATTAACCGTCTTATATCTGTAGCAGAGGCTGTCATACAAGCTATATTAAATCCGGCAAGATACGAAAATAAAGACCCGCTTAACATATACCCATTTAAACAGAGACCAAATTACATGTCACAAAATTACAACAAAGCCGGACAAGGTTTAAAACATGTCAAGTGATCAGAAGTCTTTTTAAATAAAAGATTTTAATTTCTATCAAGTGTAGATGTACTATGTTTACAGGATTTTGTATGTGACCAAAAACAACAGAACATATAAAATATATTTTGGCGACATGGACATCATTAGAAACTTTGCTATTGTTGTCGATAATTTCCATCTTTGAGTTTGTAATGGCACACTGAATTTTCTACAACTACAGTTCAGTGTTGATTGGAAATGAATCGGGAATCGTTGCAGACAAAGATCACCAAGATTAATAACGAGTGGCATGTGATTATATGGCATGAATGAAACACAGATTGTAGGGCAGTCATATCTTGTAGATATCTAAGTAAAGAATCTTATCATAGGCGTTACATATGTATTGAGCAAAGGATGACGTGCTGCGCTGTGTGTCCGTGCCTTTATGACCGATTGAATACAAGTCTTGAAAATTTATATAAAAAGCCAGTGATTTTGTTATTGTTTTAGCAGAGTGTCTCGTTAGTAAGTAAATTTTTATATTTTATAAAAAAAAAAACAACAACAACATTCCTATAGCCTTTGGGGCATGATTTCCATATTCATTTTGTCGACCTGAATGGTTGGAGGTTGCTTTCCAAATTCGTATTGTCGACCCGAAATAACTGAGGTAAATTTCCATACTCATTTTATCGACCGATAAGACTGGTGGTTGATTTCCACACTCATTTTACCAACCCAAGAGAGCTGTTCTTTATTTTTGCTATTAAGATTGTCATGAAAGGTACATATCTAAAAATGGAGAATATTTTGTAAGACTTTCATCGAAACGTACAAAATAATTCAATGTCATAAGAATACATTTTGTGTTCAGATCATTAAATATTATTTGAAAACGTTTAGTTCAGCTGCCATGAGTTATCAATTAAATAATGGTTGAGTGTACACAATCTCTCTCTCTCTCTCTCTCTCTCTCTCACACACACACACACACACACAGACTATCCCTCCATAGTATAAACGACCAATAAAATACTAGTAGTGTTTAAATTTTGTTTCTTCATGATACAAAATCAATCTTCATCTTCAAGCGGTACATTGAAATTTAATTGATCCATACAGAGTCTATTGCATATGTAGCCAATTAAAATAGTTAAAAACGTCTCCAACGCTCTGTGGTAACAGTCCATGACAGTCCGAGTCGACTGTTAGCATCACTCAGTATAGAAATGTCAACCCAGCTCAAACATATGATTATGAACAAAAAATAAAATAAATAAATAAATAAATAAATAAAATATTTTAACAAATTTACATTTAGCAAACACTCACGATTTGGAAATCTATGGTTTCAATAGTTTCATAACTGAAGTTATAAGTCTTGTTTCGACATTAAA
This sequence comes from Sinohyriopsis cumingii, assembly GCA_028554795.2. NCBI lineage: Eukaryota > Metazoa > Mollusca > Bivalvia > Unionida > Unionidae > Sinohyriopsis > Sinohyriopsis cumingii. The sequence continues at coordinate 66,355,071 of CM068832.1, read as the reverse complement.
TTAGAAGTCTCGGATCTTCAGCGTTGTCCAAATTTTGTGTTGAACGTGCTTGAATATAATCCCAACATCTAAGAGAGAATAATGTAAGATCCCAGAGGCATATTGATTAGCATTATTGCCCTTGGAAGTAGATTGGTCTTAAGCCCGAAATGATAACAATTTCTTTTCTAGATACAGGCTGTTAAATAATGAGATTAGCCGTCTCATTGGACTTGTTCTCCACTTTTGTACATTTAGACAGACCAAACCATGTATTAAGACGCGGTATTGTAATACTGTTGGAACAGACGCTGAAGATAGAAATCTCTTGCAAGACCCTCGGGACGCACACCATTCTTTGACGTTTGTCACTACTGTTCTAGGTTTATTTCATCGTCTTGCCTTTATTAAGACTAAAGAAAGCAACCTAGCTTGTCTAATCATGTAATATGATCAGAATCATAACGAGAGCATCGCTTATGCGCCAAAATAGTTGATGAAGCTGAATCCAGTACCCTATATATTGAAGTGTAATTAAAGAATAACTTCAGTCTCCGATATGAGTTTGCTAGAGTACTCAGGGGATAACGTTAACTCTCGTGTCAAACTCTTTCCCCGTTTTCTTGTACACACTTGCGCCTCCATATGTTATTGATGAAGTAATGAAACATGATGCCAACGAATAATACTCAACATCAAATTTGTCATAGTTTAGTGCTAGTAAAATATTGTCTCACAGTTCCAAACTTGAATAAAAAGTAAAATAATGTATTCCAATTCAAAATTTGAAGAAAATGTAAAACAATGTCTTCCACTCCAAAGCTTGAAGAAAAGGTAAATTACTGTCTTACATTTCACAACAAACCTAGTCCGTGAGATAGCTTCCATCTTGGAAATCTAATATCGAAATCGATAATGGGAAATAGATGCCAATGCTTACTTTTTTACTTTCATAAATTTTGTTTTGAATTCAGATTAATGATGTGATTCGCACATGTTCAACAAATAATATAACGTAATGGGTTCATTTCTCACGGTCATTTCAACTCAAATTTTGAAAAACAGCGAATAACGTTCGCGTGGGAATACGTTTAGAACAAGGTAGGAAAAGTTATTAAACAGTTACTTGCCTTTGTTTTACTTGGTTTATTGAGCTGTGAAAAAAAAGATTATGACATCCGCTTCACGTTAACCAATATCGTATTCCGCAGCCCAACAGAACAATGTACTTAACTCGGCAAAAGTGCATAATTGTATGATATCAATCTACAGGAAGAAGTACAACTGTTTTTGCAATCGGTTTTCTTTGAAACTAAGAGGATAATACGATGCTGTTACACGGGTAGCCAATACAGATTTTTCCATTAATGCCGAATTGATTGAACCGATATGGAAAACTGCCTGGATAATGAAGCTATGCCAATCTGGGCCTTAATATAACGTGCGATCCACTTAATGGTTAATACGCTAAACGACTCGTCACATCCAAATGGCACGTACCGATAGCCTTCTATACATTGCAGCTCAGCCTCCGCCTCCGTCCTTTTTCTCAAAGATGTAGAAATGATTTGTAAAGTAATGCACATTGACTAATTTAGTACGCATCATTGCTAGTAAAGCATGACTTATTTGTGAAAAATCACGCAATATAAATACGGATACTTCGTAGAAAAAATAATCTGGATCACTTTTATGGCAGTAGCATACCGTGAAACAACCATGTTTGGTAAGAAAACAAGGAGATAATATTGATTCAATTGTAATAACCCTCGTACTTCGCTGAGTTTATGAGGACAATAGTAGAACAGTACAAAAATATATTTTACAAGACCTTTTGTTTCTTTTCTTTATGGAATACAGTCCTTATTGGCACAGATATCCAGAATATTTGGAAGAATAGACGAAATGTCACACAGACATCCAGTTTGGATGAGTGAGGGATTGTATTTCCTAAATAAACTTTTTCTTCTTCTTGAAAACCACGGAATCAACATAATATTCAACATACAAATCAACATATACAATTCAACATATAATTCAACATACAATTCAACATACTAATCGACATACAAATCAATATGTAATTTAACATACAGTTCAACATACAAATCAACATACTAATCGACATACAAATCAATATGCAATTTAACATACAATTCAACATACAAACCAACATGCGCATTCAACATACAAATCAACATACAAATCAACATAGAAATAAACATACACAAATTACCATACGCAAATTACCATTAAAATCTACATACACAAATCAACATACACAAATCAACATACAAACTAACATACACAAATAAACTTACAAATCGACATAAAAATCAACATACAGTTTAACATAAAACACAATATATACATATCAACATACAAATCAACATAAACAAATCAACATATATATCAACAAACAACTCAACATACAATTCAACATACGAAATCAACATCCGAATCAACATGCAAATCACCATACACAATTCAACATATAATTCAATATACTCAAATCAACATACAAAATAAACATACAAATCAACATAAAAACCATCATACACAAATCAACATACAAATCATCATACACAATTCAACATACAAAATAAACATACAAATCAACATACAAACCATCATACACAAATCAACATACAAATCATCATACACAAATCAACATACAATTCAACATACAAATCAACATGCAAAAATCAACATACAAAATAAGCATATTCAGGAACATACAAACCATCATACACAAATTAACATACACAAATCAACACACAAATCAACATACCAACCAAATACACAACTCGGCATACAAATCACATTACAAAAATCAACACACATATAAATATGCACAAATCAACATACGTGAATAAACATACAAATCAACACACAATTCAACTTTATCAAATCAACATACACAAATCAACATAAACAAATCAACATACAAATAAACATGCAATTCAACATAAAAATCAACATACAAATCAACATGGAAGACGATGACGTGTGTTGCAACCTGTAACGTTGAAGTCTACAGTCCCTTGTAGAAACAATAATTATCATTCCGGTTTCGAATATTTGAATAAACTTTTATACTAAAACTGTCCTTGTTCAACAATTTCATACTAGCACACGTATTTTTAATCCTTTTGAATCCAAGCAATTTGAAATAACTCCAAACAGCACAATATACAACTTCCATTGTAAGAGAACGCCCAGCTGCGACTGAGAATAAATCTCCAAAACAAAGGTTATATCGTCTTCTAAAACGTAAACAGGGGGTCACGTGATCATGTTATAGAAATTAAGCACTTGTTAAAGATCACGTCCACCCAGTGTGGCCCTGAAGAAAAACAATCATTTTACTATAAGAAATAAAAAATAAAAAAATTGTTTACATCTGAAGCACATAGTCTCATCATGACCTCGACAACAACCAATCATTTCAAAATAAAAATAGAATTGTTCACGTGGTTGCTTCAAAGTTTTAAATCAAGGTCAGGATTTAGATCAACACAAATAACCATTAGAAAAACCACAACATACACAAATCAACATACACGCCTCAACATGCAAAATCAACAAAAACATCAACATACACAAATCAGCGTTCATACATCAACATTCACATATCATTATACAAATCAACATACAAATGTACATTCAAATCATCATAAAATTCAACACACAGATCAACATACACAAATAAAAATACAAATCAACATACGAACCGACATTCCCATAAGAACATACAAATAAACACACAAATCAACATACAAATCATCTTACAATTTAACTTTCAATTTAGCAGACACAAATCAACATCCGAATCAACAGAAACAAATCAACATACAAATCAACACAAGTTAATCAGCATAAAATTCAAAATACAAAGCAATTTACAAATCAGCATACATAAATCAACATACACAAACCAACATTTTAAAAATCAACATACACAAATCAAGTAAAAATCAATATCCTCAATTCAATATATACAAATAAACTTATAAATCAACATATACAAGTCAAAATACACAAATCAACATAGACAAATCATTGTACACAAGTAAACATACAAACATTAACATGCAAATCAACAACAAAAATAAACACACAAATCAACGTACACAAATCAACAAACAAATCAACATTCACAAATCAGGATACACATCTCAACATACAAATCAACATGCACACATAAGCAAACACAAATCAGCATATAAATCAACATTCAAAAATCAACATACACAAATCAACACACAAATCAGCATACAATTCAACATACAAATCAACATTCAAAAATCAAATACACAAATCAGCATACAATTCAACATACACATCAACATACACACATAAACAAACACAAATCAGCATATAAATCAACATTCAAAAATCAACATACACAAATCAGCATACAATTCAACATACAAATCAACATGCACACATAAACAAACACAAATCAGCATATAAATCAACATTCAAAAATCAACATACACAAATCAGCATACAATTCAACATACAAATCAACATTCAGAAATCAACATACACAGATTAACAAAAACATCAACACACAAATCAACATGCAATTCAACATAAAAATCAACATACAAATCAACATACACAAATCAACATACAATTCAACACACAAATCAACATCCACAAATAAACATACAAGACAACATACATAAATTAACATACAAATCAGTCTACAAATCAACAGACAAATGGACAGTCATATACCAACATACAAATCAACATTAAAACCGACATTCTTATATCCAACCACACAAAAACATACAAATCTACATTCAAACCGACATTCACATATCAAACCACAAATCAACATACAAATCTACATTCAAATCATCATATAATTCAACATAGACAAATCAACATCCAAATCAACATACAACCGCCTATCACATAAGACCATACAAATAAGCACAAAAATCAACCTAAATATCATCATACAATTCAACATACACAAATCAACATACAAATGAGCATATGAAAATCAACATACAAATCAACATACACAGCGAACATACAAATCAATATAGACAAATCAACATACACAACAACATACAAAAATCAACGTACACATCTACATACAATTCAACATACACGAACCAACATGCAAATCAAAATACATGAATCAAAATACAGACCAACAGGAAAATTAACATACAAATCAACACACAAATCAACATCCAAATCAATATAAAAATCAACACACATATCAACATACAATTCAAGATTCAAATCAACACACACAAATCAAGATACCAATCAGCATACACAGAGCAACATATAAATCAAACGACAAATCAACATATACAAATCAACCTTCACATCGACATATACAATCGGACACAAATCAACATACAAATCAACGTACATGTCAACATACATAAATCAAAATACAAATCATCAATACATTCAACATACATTTCATTTTACAAAAATCAACATGCAAGTCAACATATACAAATTAACATACACCAATCAGCATACACATATCAACATACAAATCAGCATACACAAATCTGCACACAAATCAACATACAAATCAACATATACAAATCAATATACAATGTAACATAAACAAATCAACATACATATCAACTTACACATATCAACATACAAAACGACATACACAAATTAACATACATAAATCAACATACATAAATCATTATACAAATCAACTTACACAAATGAACACACAATTCAATATACATATCAGCATATACAAATCATCATACAAATCAACTTACACAAATCAACTAACAAATCGGCATACAAATCAACATACAAACCAACTTACACAAATCAATACACACATCAACACACAAATCAACATACACAAGTCAATGTACAAATCAACATACAAATCAGCAAGCAAATCATCTTACACGAATCAACTAACAAATCGGCATACACAAATCAACATCAGAATCAACATATATAAATCAATATACAAATCGACATACACAAATCAACATACAATTCAAAATACACAAATTAACATACAATTCAACACACATATCAACATACATAAATCAGCATACAACTCAACAAACACTAATCAACCGACAAAATCAACATACACAAACCAACATGCAATTCAAAATACAAATCAACATACACAAATTAAGATACAAATAAACATACACAAATAAACAAACTTAAATCAACGTACGAATCAACATACAAATATTAACATAGAAATCAACGTACCGAAAATACGTACTGAAATCAATATAACCAAATGAACATGCAAATCAACTAACACAAATTAACATATAAATCAATGTACTCAAATCAATCTACAAATCAACATACACAAATCATTATACAAATAAACATACAAATGAACATACACAAATCAACACACAAATCAACATATACAAATCACCAAACAAATCAACTTACATATCACCATTCAAATGAACATAAAAATCAACAGACACAAATTAACATTCAAACCAACATTCTCAAATCAACATATGCTAATGAACATACAAATGAACATAAAAATCAACACTCACAAATCAACACACACAAATGATAAAAAAATCGACATATAAATCAACATACACAAATCAACATTATAAAATCAACATTCAAAAATCAATATACAAATCAACATATAAGATCAATATACGAATTAACATACACAAACCAACATTCAAATCAACATGCAAATCAGCATACACAAATTAACGTATTATTCAACATACAAATTAACATGCAAATCAATGTACACAAATCAAGATACAAATCAACATTCACAAATCCATATACAAATCAACATATTTAAATTAACATACAAATCAGCATACGCAAATCAACATACAAATAAATATACAAATCGACGTACACAAGTCAACACCCAACTCAACATATACAAAAGAACATACAAATCAACATACAAAATCAACACTCAAATTAACATACAAGTAAACATACAAAAAGCATCATGCAAATCAACATACAAGATCAAAACACAAATCGACATACAAAATCAACACTTAAACCAACATACAACGCAACGAACAAAATCAACATAAAGCGCAAAATGCTAATCATCATTCAAAAAGCAGCATACGCAAGTCAACATGCACAAGTCAACATGCTCAAGTCAACATACACAAGTCAACACACACAAGTCAAAATACACAAGTCAACATACACAAGTCAACATACAAATCATCGTGCACAAATCATCATACACAAATCAACATACACAAATCAGCATACACAAATCAACATTCAAAATCAACACTCAAATCATCATACAAATGAACGTACAAAATCAACATACAAACCAACATACAAATCATCATACCCAAATGAACATACTCACATTACCATACACAAATGAACATACGAATCAACATACAAATCATCATACACGAATCAACATACACATATCAATATATACTAATCAACACACAAATCAACATACAAATCAACATACATTCAATTTACAAATCAACATACACAAATCGACATACAAGCAACATACAAATCGACATACACAAGTCAACATCCACAAATCTATATACAAATCAAAATGCATAAATCAACATACAAATTAACACGTAGAAAAACCTTAATTCCATATTTTCAATAGCAAGTTTAGAGCCATATTTTCCTTGCTTCACTTTCGTATAAGTAGTTGCCATAGTCATGTATTTCTAATGCATTTGAAGTCAACACAATGCCGAATTAATAGCTCCCTGCGTATTCATCCATTCATCCTTCAGGTCATCAAACCATCCATTTTTCCCAATCTGGGATGTTATTGAATAGATCAACACACGGAAAGGAATACGTTTCGGTGTAGACAATAATATACAGATAATAGGTGTAGAGTAATTAACTGTTAAATATAAAAATTATCAGAATCAATTTTAAATTTCTCATGTTGTTTACCCAATTTGCAAAGTGATCCCAAATTATAATAGTTTTATAAGTCATACCAATACATCAGTGACAATATCAACATCCAAGCACATTCCGTCAGCAGTCGTTATGTACAGCATGTCATCACATGTATGTTACAGACCAGTTACAGATAAGTACTGATTCATTCGAGAGTTTTAGAATTGCTTAATTAAGGGTTCAAGTATCCAACATTCATTTCACTCATAAATTTAAAAAAGTCAGGCTGACATTTGCACCTATTCACCACGGAACCGGTAAAACTAGATTCAGGTAATGAAGTTAGAAAAAAATGAAGTTGCTAAGAATTTGAAAACTAAAAGATCGAGACAATGAAACATTTGGTGACATGACGTATATGTCACACATCATTTCTTGTCATTAAGTGGCAACGTCATTGTTGTTACGAGTAAAGACTCTAATCCTATTCGACGTTGTTTTTGATCAGCAAGGCTATGCCGAAGTATGCGAAAAGGCGTGCATCGTAGATCCAACGAAACCTAAATTTCTGATCAAAGACATTTGCAATTTGAATGTATGGATCATTATCATGGTTTTAGCGAAATAGCTATATTGTGGGTATACAAGTTTCATTTGAGTCTAAATGATGCAAACGTATTAAATGATATATGTTAGTATTTGAATGAAATGAAGTCTCGCTTGAACCGCAACACACTAGATAGCATCCACAACTATTACGAGAGTAGGAAAATATGTTTCACTTGATCCGGAACACATTCCAAACGGTACATACTAGGTCTCATATATAACAATTGCGTGAATGAAAATAATATGATGATATGTCATATATTAAGGAGTTTAGAATTGTATAAATTAACAACTACGAGAGGGATCATGAATAGCATTACAGTACACAAGAAGTAGTTCATTCGGATGTTGCATTATTGGTAAAACAAGAAGTAGTTCGTTCGGATGTTGCATTATTGGTAAATTTTATCTTTTGACAGATTTTGACGTATTCCTGAAGATAGCACAAGGGATAAAATCGCTATGATCCCAGAGGGACACACAAATGAAAAATCTAATAATACTTTAACACAGATGGCAAGATACATGACCAAATATGGGTTGTGTTTCGAGTTTAATAGGGCGTAGGAATATATCGGGGCCATTAGGCTGGGATTTAAGCTCTTACTCCGTATCAGATGATTTCTTTCACCCGACTCGGAACAAAAACACTTATGGATTTTCTATTTATTCTATTTATTATATGTCCCATTTTTACTCATTCGTTCTTTTCCATTTTTTGTCTGAACTTAAAAAATGAATTATGAAAATATATACATATCTGTGAAAACTCCTCATGTACTTAAACTTGTAATGAGTGACGCGACTGAATGAGTTGGATAATAGTTGGAATGAACCAAGGATAACCATACAATCCTAACGAAAGAAGAGACAAAATTGAAACTGTAATGTAGTTGCTCAGACTTCAATGACATGCTCACAAGCTGCCACGCCACGACTATATCGTTCCTTGTCATGAGGAGAACAGAGATAGCTACCACAGTACGCAATGAGAACACTAAATGCACAGGTAAAATTTCATGCAAACGGTTAGAACAAAACTAAATGAGAGTGTATACGGACAGATACATCCCTTGGATTCCTGTATATATATATATATATATATATATATATATATATATATATATATATATATATATATATATATATATATATATATATATAAAAGAGAGAGAGAGGGGAAAGTGCTATCCCTAGATACTACAGGAGAACACTTGATAATACTTGGTAGAATTAACATTTAATACAAAAAATATTATCATACAGGTTAGAGAAATTTTAATTCGTACTCTACGGAGATTCGAACTTAGATCTGCGAGTAAACAACACCCATCGCCTTGTACGCACGCTCCAGTCCATATACCATCACGACTAAGCACAAATCACAAAATCGGTGGTATCTGCACCCTTGCGTAGCAGACACTCGCACGTCGACCTAATAATTAACTCCCGTCTAAGTACACAGTCAATGTCGGATTCATACGACAGAAATCAAGGTATTCTTAATTAATTTTAAAGAATTACAAATATACACCAAACAGAACGTAAAGTGCTATCCCTGGATTCCATAGAAGAATGCTTGATAATAATAATGAGAGTTAATATTTCTTGCAAATAATACTATCATACAGGTTAGATAATTTTTAATCCACACTCTAACCTGTGTGATATTGTTATCTGTATTAAAATAACTAAATGGTTATATGCAGTAACATGTCGGAGAACATACTGCGTGCTAACAAGATATGCAGTGTCAGTGAACAAGATATGTAGTATCATTAAACAGTAAACGTAGTGTCAGTGAACAAGATATATAGTGTCAGTGAACAAGATATGTAGTAGTTTAAGTGAAAAAATAATGTAGTATCAGTGAACCATATATGTAGTGTCAGCGAAAAAGACATGTAGTGTCAGTGAACAAGATATGTAGTGTCAGTGAACAAAACATGTAAAGTGTCAGTGAACAAGATATGTAGTGTCAGTAAACAAGATATGAAGAGTGTCAGTGAACAAGATGTGAAGAGTGTCACTGAAGAAGATGTGTAGTTTCAGTGAACAAGATATGAAGAGTGTCACTGAACAAGATATATAGAGTGGCGGTGAATAAGATATGAAGAGTGTCAGTGACAAGATATGTAGTGTCCTAGAACAAGACATACAGAGTGACAGTGAACAAGATATGAAGTGTGTCACTGAACAAGATGTGTAGTGTCACTGAACAAGATATGTAGTGTCATAGAACAAGACATATAGAGCGACAGTGAACAAGATATGTACTGTCAGTGAACAAAATGTGTAGAGTGTCAGTGAACAAGATATGTAGAGTGTCAGTGAACATGATATGTAGAGTGTCAGTGAACAAGATATGAAGTGTCAGTGAACAAGATGTGTAGAGTGTCAGTGAACAAGATATGTAGAGTGTCAGTGAACATGATATGTAGTGTCAGTGAACAAGATATGAAGTGTCAGTGAACAAGATGTGTAGAGTGTCAGTGAACAAGATATGTAGAGTGTCAGTGAACATGATATGTAGTGTCAGTGAACAAGATATGAAGTGTCAGTGAACAAGATGTGTAGAGTGTCAGTGAACAAGATATGTAGAGTGTCAGTGAACAAGATATGTAGAGTGTCAGTGAACATGATATGTAGAGTGTCAGTGAACAAGATATGAAGTGTCAGTGAACAAGATGTGTAGAGTGTCAGTGAACAAGATATGTAGAGTGTCAGTGAACATGATATGTAGTGTCAGTGAACAAGATATGAAGTGTCAGTGAACAAGATGTGTAGAGTGTCAGTGAACAAGATATGTAGAGTGTCAGTGAACAAGATATGTAGAGTGTCAGTGAACATGATATGTAGAGTGTCAGTGAACAAGATATGAAGTGTCAGTGAACAAGATGTGTAGAGTGTCAGTGAACAAGATATGAAGTGTCAGTGAACAAGATGTGTAGAGTGTCAGTGATACTAAAGATCTTTTGCTAAGAGATTTGCTTCGTAAACTCTATGTCAATCTGTTTCCCAAAACCGACAGAGAGAGGGAGAGAAGAAAGGAAGTTCAATCCTCTTGAAAGAGGTGTCCCTTGATGATGTTGTAAATACAGCTACATGTCGGGGAATCTTGGCATGAGAGAGTACACGGGGTCGAGCTGCAAAGACAAAGCCTGTTTGAGCTTCTGGCCAGCAAAACTTTATTGAAATGTTCAACATATAAACTTACATTTCAATATCAAACTACAACAAGCTCAATTTTCGGATATAAGAAATACATATAAAACTACGATATTCTTTCACTTACCAACATCATACTTGTATAATAACTGCCGTTTAGAATGTAATACAGATAATTAAATATCGAATAAATTCACGATAGCAAAAGAATCTAAAATTCAATATTTCAGACTAATAATGTAATTGAAATATATTTTACTGAATTTATTCCTAAAAGTCAACATATTAAACTCTATTATTTAAAGAGTATTTTATTTCTAAATTAACTATTACCGAGTATGAAGTTGGTAACGAACGTTGATTTTACTATAATCAATAATATAGTTATAAATAAATATAAGTTCTTCAAACAATTAAGCTTTCCGATACATTATATTAAAGAATAGCAAGAAAATATTAAAATAATCTAATGTTTAAACGTACTGATGTTAGATTAACATCTTAGCACTAAAAATTCTTATAACTCTAAAAAGTCTTATACTATGAAAAATTGTACATAGATCATAATCTTACCTGCAAAGACAAAGCCTGTTTGAGCTTCTGGTCAGCTAAACTGAGGTCAGCCCGTGGCTAGGGCTTTATATACCCGTTTCTTAAGACAACGCCAAATATGGCGCTCTCCTATCTCTTGCGTTGGCCAGAATATCAAAGTGAGGCTTCGTAGTCTCTTACAGATTATTGTCTAGGTCTGTGTACATTATTACGTAGGTACTTCTGCAAGATCAGCACATTTGCCCTCTATAGGAATCTTTGGAATCTGTCTAGTTCATCTATTTACGTAACCTAATGAATGTACTTTTTTTGTGCTGAGTCTGAGATACAAGTAATGTGTGTATAAGACGGTTCGTACTTGATCATAATAGCGTAATCATTGTTGAATAGTAGTATATAATTGTAACACGAATAAATGGATTCAATCTCAATATACTTTAATAGAAAATTACTTTCAATATAATTTATCAACTTACTTTTAATACAATTTAATCAAAACTTACTCTTAATACAATTTACAGGAATTTTCAATCTTGTTACTTGTACTAAAACATTCTGTCCTAATAGATCTATTTGTTTAAATAGATGAAAAAGAAAAACAGGCAAAACAATGGCGTGAAGATGAGGAGCGCTAGTTACCACACATGCTGTAACAAATTATATTCCTGATATATATGTGTACTAGCCATACTTCTGATTTGAATAAAACAATACCACAGTACCCAACACTCTTTCAGGAGTATAGAGGATTCCCTGAGTGAGTTTGAAACTGCTGAGAGCTGACAGAGACAATGGGCAAACTACGGGCACTCATGGGGTTAGGAAAAGCCCCATCATGCTAAAAATACAATAGAACCAAATATGACATCTGTATCTTCCTCGCTTTGTAGGCCCTGCTCCTCCTGTCACTACACAAATAGTTCCATTTTAACCCAATAATCAGTACATTTACACACTAAACTTTTCAATGTCTGGAAGACACCTAAATATTATATAATTCGATAACTTTCTTTATGCCTACTATACCTTTTTCTTCTTCGTTTCTTTGATACGTTTTATTAGAGATTTAAATATCAAAAAGGTTTACAGAAGTAAGAACAATGGCATTAATTAAGAGCCACAAATATTTTTCTTAAATTTGTAATTTCTAACAATAAAGAGGGCTGATTTTAAAAGGCCTAGTCAAAGGCCCCTTCTCGCAGAAGGAAGTGCATTTCTCAGACTCTGAACCTGACAAGAGATAACGTAGGATACGGGCAGATTATAGCCATCGATGCGATTGGGAATAACCTTGTTGCGAGTGCTATTTTAGACGTCTTAGGAGATGAAAATATATCTATACGTAATTGACAGATTGTCTGAAGCAGACGATAATTCATTTAACCAAGAAAGATTTGTGTTAGACAAAATATCTTAAATAATTGGAAAATCACGTTCTATAAAGGATTTCCAAAAGGGGCTCCGTGAAAAATGAGAAATAAGAGAGAAGCTAAATATAATGAACAAAATGAGTATATACTTTCTCGTCATCACAATGTTTGACCGTTATAGACCGTACAGCATCATTTAATGACTCTGTCGGTGTTCATGTTTCTGAAAGCACTGTCCACAGAAGATTAAATATATCGGATTTCAGGAGATGCGCTGTAACGAAGCAAACTACAAGTTCACAGTAGAACCAAGCTCTGGGTAAATTATGGTTCAAAAGAGAAATAACAAGGCAGTTGAAAACTAGTAGACATGAAAAATATTTAGCAATAAAATTAAAGTTATGTTGGCAAAGATTGAATGTTTTCCTTTTGAGAAAACCTTATGAAGAATGGGAAATATATTACTATTTCGGCAATATTTGGGGATACATTGCCTATAACGGTGTTGGAAGTCATATCCAAGTGGAGGGCAAAGTTGAGTCTATCTCAATGACTGTGTGACACCACTCTCTTGGCATGCATAACCCGAGAATTGTATACCTCCATTCGATAGCATGTTTAACCCGAGAACTGGATGTCTCCACTCCCATAGCATGTTAAACTCGAACATGTAAGAATCCACCCTCCCAATACATTTAAACCGATGACTCTATGACACAATACCCGAAAGATGTTCAACCCGATGACTTTATGACACCACACCCGTAGCATCTTTAACCCGATGACTCTATGACATCACACCCGTAGCATCTTTAAACCGAGGACTAGAAAATGTATAATGTAAGAACATGTGATTTCTGGATGGGGATTCACCACAGTGATTGTTTATTACTTACATGGATCAGTTAACGCATATATTGGCTGCAAGTCTCCAACTGTCGACTAAACAAGAGAAGTTGGATAGTACTTATTTCCTTATACGGAAGAAAATAAAGTCAATACTAGGAACAAGAGCAATGAAATGAAGGCATGAAAAAAGATCAGTGAAATGAAGAGTGTGAATAAGGACAATGATATTAAACAAAAAAAAGACCAATGTTGAACAAATGACAAAGAATAAAAGCTTATGGAATACAAAAAAGAAATAAGAACAATAAAATGAAGACAAGACATAAGATGAATAATAGAGAAACAACATTGAAAAAGAAAACTGAAATGAAGAAAAAAAGAAAAAGCAATGAAATAAAAACAAGGAATAAGAGCAGTGAGAGAGGAAATAGAAGCAATAAGAAAAATGAAATTAGTTATAAAAAAATATTAATGAAATACGGAAGAAAAAAGAAAATACAAGCAATAACAGCAATGGAAAGAAGACAAGGAACAATGGTAATTAAAAAAGACAAAGAAGAAGGGCAATGAAATACAGACAAGAAACAAGGGCAATGAAATAAAGTCAAGGAATAATGGCAATGAAATTAAGACAAACATAAATAGCAAAGATAGCGGAAAGAAAGGAATAAAAGCACGGAAATGAAGACAACAAATAATGGCAATGAAATAAAGACAAACATTAAGAGCAATGTTATAGAAAATAGAGTAAATTTGAGCAATAAGTCAATGAATATACAAGAAATGGATCAATGAAAGGAAAATAAGAAATAGTAGCAATGAAATGAAGACAGTCTTTTTTCTCTTCATGCAATAACATAACATGCATAAGTCATGTCGTCTGAGATCACGAAAATGAATACCACTAAAATACAATTAATTACCCTGTACGAAGTTAATTTTGACATCCGTTTCGATCCTACTCGTTATGTCAAGAGGCCTTGTTCTGTGGTTTAAACTTAATATATTTACATTGTTCTTCCTCTTCAGTGGCTCGTTTGAATCGTCTAAGCATTAAGTCTGTCCTGTTACTGAACAACTAATATTTCAAATCATATTTTTCAATTATTATCTAATATCATGGAAACTTTCTTGAGATCTCAAATGTTACCTCCATAAAAATATACGTATTGGCTTTTCTGTTAAATGAAAGTTCTGTGTATTTTAGTAATGACACCATTTCAATATTGAATATTCAAACGTATTAATTCGTAATTTGTAATGTTCACACTTGTTTCGGAATTGACATATCAAGTGTAGCGATATTCACTTTAAGATATCTTATAATATCTCAGTATATATTTAACTGGAAGGCACGTTATTATATTATTATGTTATGTGTAGAACTGTCTCGCTATTTTGACTTACATCGCATTTCTGTGTCAGTCGCGCAACATGCAAGGCGTATAACATTTACTTTACATCAATGTTATATGGAGTAATATGATTTAGTTCACAAAATACAATATTTCTCACAAGAGTAGAGAGTAGTGTTGCAGATCTTTCGATCTGTATTACCATGCCACTGAGCCATTGTAAAACTAAATTATATAAGCTTTACATTTAAGCTGACAATTTGTAGATTTTATTTCGCCACGCTCTAGACAGAGCAACTGCAACAGGAATTGCACCGAGCCTAGACTGTACTACACAATTATTCGCTTAAATAAGTTAGGCTCGGTAAAAAAAAATCTGAACCGTGACATTTTATAGTCTCCTTTCCCATAGGTAAAATTTCAACCAGGACAAAAATACATCTGCGTCAGTAACAGTTCATTTTTGAAAGATAATATCACCCATAACCGAGTGAGTAAATATCTACACTTTCCACATAAACGGCACAAATGGGTATACATTGTTTATTTTAGTGTTTATAATTTGGGTTGATGTATTGCGCTTGACATTTGATGTTGATGTTGTCTTATAGTTTTGATTTGTTATCTCATACTATCCTGCCCTCAACTAATGTGTACAATCACTAATCAGTGACCTGAATAATACCCTTCTTGGTTTGACCCCTGAACTCTGATGTATTTACTAATTAGTGGCCAAATAATTGAATATTTCGCGTATTAAAAAACCCGATTGATGAGTATAATTCTTGTTATGGACCATTTTTTCTAGATTTTAATGCACAAGTCTTACGTTGATATAGGACCCTTGTTTTATTTTCTAACTGCTACATTTTCCCGCACATATTACATGACTTCTAACTAATCAGAAAACGTATTGTGGGAATTAAGCAAATTAAATATGCTCTATCTCTGTCTCTCTATCTATGTCTCTCTCTCTCTCTCTCTCTCTCTCTCTCTCTGAATTTATAACAATTCATCCATCTGGACCGATTCTCTAATCCGTGAACTTAGATTACGTAAAATTTCTCTCGAATGGAGAGGAGAATTCATGCAGAGAATACGATATTTCTTGCTTGCTATTCATAGTGGGAACGTGAGCTTCCATGTTCATATCACGAAATCATTACTGACAGGATGAAAGAGGCTGGGACATATGTTGTAAAATCGGGACTGATGACATCCGTCTAATCTATAAAGCTTGCACACATAACTAGTCGTTTAGGAAACTTCATGCAACCAGAAATGAAGGAAGACATTTTAGACACCTCACACCTAACAAATTCCCATACATAGGAATATTGTATGTACATGAACATTATTGATATGGATTTAACCGGTTGATAGTTGCATTTCGTTTTCGTGGTTTGTGTACTGTAATCATTGCACTTTGAAACTTTCTGCATATTCAGATGTTCAAGCACATGATTTATTTGACAAAAACCTCAAAACTATTTTTGCTCAGATAAATGCGACAAGCAGTTATCTTTGTTTCAGTAATAATTCAGTAACACCATATGATGTCACCTAGTGTCAACCTTTGTATGGCTTGTGACGAGATCATATGATTGCCATTCTATCACACCAAGCCGAGACAACAACTATAGACAAATATATATATATATATATATATATATATATATATATATATATATATATATATATATATGTGTGTGTGTGTGTGTGTGTGTGTGTGTGTGTGTGTGTGTGTGTGTGCCTCGAAAAACGAAAACAAGGAAGATAACTTTCATGCCACTTTGATACAAGGCTTCAAAGAGAGAAATTACAAAGCGATGCCGCTTGATTAAGAAATGAGTTTAAAACAAAACAGTTAGGGTTTGGTTAGACATAAAAACACCGAATACTTAACCACGTTCTAGAAAAGAAACGAATCTGCAGTAGATAGGTTTAACACTGAATGATTAACAGCCTCCTCGAACAAAAACTAATCTGTTCTGCAAACATTTTTTAAAAAATGATGAAGACTAAATTATGGAATTATTGCAATCCAAAGAAGTTTTTTTAAAAACATTTCAAATTTGCCGGAAATAGTCAATGGATACATTGTAAGACCTTATCCCATTTAAAGCAAGCAAGGATGAAACTTAAATAAGCAAGGATCCGTCTTTTCGGATATGTGACAAATAGTACATTTTAAATTCCTAAATTTGAAATTAGTGAAGGACTTAGAATTCAAGATGCTAAACAATTTTTGCTATGGACCATATTCTTAAATGTTCAGAATCAGTCCATTCTTTTTTGGTGACACGAACTTTACGTGTTGCATGACTTGAAGGGGAATGGTTGTAGAAGGACAATTTTACCAATAAGAGTTAGCTGTACAAGATAAAAGATATAACATAGGTTTGAGGACCAAAACAATGAATGACAATATAGAACCACTGCACAGTTGCGAGCCAACTGAAAACAGTATTAACTTCAAATTAAATCGCTGTGTATATATATAGCAGCGATACGGAACATACACATTTAGTTTTGATAGGCAAGGAGTTTTTAGCAGTATGTGAGTAATATTGGATTAAAAAGAGCATTAGAAAACAAAGAAGTAAAAGCATGTGAATTTGTAATTATCACAAAACCAGATGGGAAAAGAACATAAATCCTAAAACGTCATAGTACAACAAGATGGTTATATATGAAAATGATGATAAGACGACTACACTATAGACACTTTCCAATCTGAGTAAAATGATATAATAAATGAAAAGAGACTATATTGAGAATGTAAAGTTAATTTCACTAGATTTTAAAACAAAAGGAGAGGCAAAATGTAGAAGACTACCAGCTAGCATAGGATATATTAAACAATAATATAATGGCCTCTAAAATCACATGGACGTGTTGCTAATTATTGGAACATTTGATCTGATTCAGATTTCATTTACGGAGGATATCGTAACTACTCCGTCAGATACAAAAGTTTTCTTCCTCAAAGTGTATCCATTGCCAATATTTAGCCATCCATAATCCTTTAATAGCAATAAATTTATCACAACATTAACCCCAGGTCAGTTAATTCGGGAAACGTTTTACACTATCTGGATGGTATAAAGTCAGATCATAGATTTTAACGATCTGGTCGTCACACAAGTTGTTTTGGACACATAGCGGTAATTCAGCGAAACTTCACAAATGGATTATGCAGCCAGTTGTAAAATTCATCTGAGGAAAATTGATAACGTGGAAAGACTAAATGTAAAATACGAAGTCAGCAGTGTAGTATGTGTGAGTGCAGAAGCAACTTAAACAGAGAATAAATGTATTTGCAGACGAAAAGCCATTTTCATATTCGATATACAGGAGACACTTGCACACATTGTCGTACATGAATGTTCTTCAAATTAAATACTTAACAAGTATGGTACCTTATCAATGTCCCAAAACTATATTAACACTCAAGTTTAGTAATAGTTACATCAATATGAATAGGACTTATCACGTAGTTTGCTATTAAGAAATTAATTGATGATATAGTCATTGCGACCGCTGTAGCTATTGCAGTTATTTTAATTGATGATGTAGTCATTGCAACCGCTGTAGCTATTGCAGTTATTTTAATTGATGATATAGTCATTGCAACCGCTGTATCTATTACAGTTGTTTTAATTGATGATATAGTCATTGCGACTGCTGTAGCTATTGCAGTTGTTTTAATTGATGATATAGTCATTGCGACCGCTGTAGCTATTGCAGTTGTTTTAATTGATGATATAGTCATTGCGACCGCTGTATCTATTACAGTTGTTTTAATTGATGATATAGTCATTGCGACCGCTGTATCTATTACAGTTGTTTTAATTGATGATATAGTCATTGCGACCGCTGTAGCTATTGCAGTTGTTTTAATTGATGATATAGTCATTGCGACCGCTGTATCTATTGCAGTTATTTTAATTGATGATATAGTCATTGCGACCGCTGTAGCTATTGCAGTTGTTTTAATTGATGATATAGTCATTGTGACCGCTGTATCTATTGCAGTTATTTTAATTGATGATATAGTCATTGTGACCGCTGTATCTATTACAGTTGTTTTAATTGATGATATAGTCATTGCGACCGCTGTATCTATTACAGTTGTTTTAATTGATGATACGGTTGTTTTAATTGATGATATAGTCATTGCGACCGCTGTATCTATTACGGTTGTTTTAATTGATGATATAGTCATTGCGACCGCTGTAGCTATTGCAGTTGTTTTAATTGATGATATAGTCATTGCAACCGCTGTATCTATTACAGTTGTTTTAATTGATGATATAGTCATTGCGACCGCTGTAGCTATTGCAGTTGTTTTAATTGATGATATAGTCATTGCAACCGCTGTATCTATTGCAGTTGTTTTAATTGATGATATAGTCATTGCGACCGCTGTATCTATTACAGTTGTTTTAATTGATGATATAGTCATTGCGACCGCTGTAGCTATTGCAGTTGTTTTAATACACGTTTCCATGGGTCATCATTATAGTCCTTTCACAATAGGAAATTTCTTTCTTAAATTTGTTCCACCATTAATTTGTAAATGTAAAAGTTTCGATATTTGAAACTTGTTTTGAATGCATAAATTTAACTTTACGTAATAGTTTATAAGACAATTTGATTTGCTTATTCTTATTGTCTTCTTGGAGTCTTTTCTTCTGTTGCAAGTGACGCTCAGGTTCAATCGTTAAACCATATTGTTGAAATTAAAGCGCCTATTATTTCTCTCTCTCTCTCTCTCTCTCTCTCTCTCGCTTGCTCCTTCTCTCTCTTATTGTATTGGAAAATGTCCGTCATTCCAGTAATGTAAGTAAGGTTAGAAAAGAGCTTGGAAACCTGACAGCCCAAACGCCAAAAAAGATCCACATAGACGTGGACTTGGAAGAGAGCTAGGCCAACGTTTATTGGAAATGTAAACAGCAAGCGCCGCTGTTTAGTACAAGATCCAAAATATTAAAGACTGCACAATGGAATATTGTCAAAAGGACTGATGTGTCTCCCTGAAGTTGTACACTGAGTGTCAGAACTACACAAGTTGCTGAAATCACACTACATTAAATAAATGAAACAAATTCAAAAGGCACAATAAGACTTAGTCCAACCAACCTCCAAAAGTGCTATGCAGAACTGTTATTATTTTTGGGCTTATGTAACATGTAATACATAGAACAACATTTATATTCAGACGAGATTTTGACTTAAAAACCAAAACATTATCAAAATTGTTGACAATAAGGAACTTATATCTTCTCCCTCAAATGAGTTTTGCATACTTTTGCACAGATCGTTTACGATATCAAACACGGCCGTAGATGAAACCGTAAAATTAATTGTTCCATTTTGACTTTATCGTTTCACAATAGACCCCCTAATAGCACGTTGACTTTTACCTCATACAATTATTAACACCGTACAAAGAAATATAAAACCAAATAAATAGCAAGGTGTTCTCTAAACAATATATCAACACAACCTACCAGGCAACATTAAGTTCTGCTCATGCATCTGATAAAAGCTTCTGCTTTTACAGTAAGTTCATCATCAACGATGGATATCAAAGTGGCTGTCAAGGTTGTCATTCCAGTGTCGTTTAGTCAGTTCATAATTGATTACCTAATAGCAACTGGACAGAGTAATCAACTTGCTGTTAGATTAATGAAAAGGAGAGTCATCAAGTGTACCGCTAATGGTGGAATATCCACAATAGTTAAATCAAATATTTGCTGCTCACTTCTTCATGATCAACGTAAATGCATGATATAGAATTATAGAATAATACACAATGTTTTAAACTGAATAGAGTCAGGTATGGAAACTGTTTCAGCTGGTATAGATCTTCCGGCAGCTAAAATGGGTTTGATTGGGAATTTGAGAAACAAGAAAACTAAATTACGGTCAACGGTTAGTGAGAATGAAATCTATCTCAACAAATAAATTGATAATGGCAAACTATCAGTTTCACAGCAATTTATAGAGTTTGTTGTTATGAATTACAATGTGTCTGATGCACTGAGGCAAAACATATTCACCACAGCATTGACAAGAATGAAGATGATTATCACAATCTTGAGATATATATCGATAATGTGAAGTTTGCTGCAACAACTGATATTGGTGATAAGGAAGAATGTTCTATATTGAATGTTAGAAACAACTCAGAAGTACATATCACTCTGAGTACTTACAATGTGTATAACAATAATGTATGAGTATTCCATATCAATCAAACAACATCTATACACGTATCTTCGGAATTGTATACAGTTTGTAATTTTGTGGACCAAAAGACTGGATCCATTTTTCTAATTAAATTAATAAGCAGAAAATATTTTACATATTATCAGTACTTTTAAGTCATTTTCCGTTAAAACTGTTACTCACGGATACTTTGTTCCGTATAGGGCAAATGGCGATTACAAACTTTAGAAAATCTACACGAAGAGAATGAAAATCAGCACCAGAAATGCAGATGGTAAATTAATATTTATTTCTTAGTTTTCTTTCTAATAATTTCCTTCTGTTTCCAAACCCACCATTATTTATAATTTTAAGGATTATCTTTTTAAAGTCATTGGTGGATTTGTTTTCTAAACATGCATATTGTTCTTTAATGGCTCGAACCAAGAATAATGCTGATGTTTATACCTGTTTAGTTTTAATTCTAATTTAAGATAGAACGTCAGTTTACGAGAAATGTTAACATACGGAGAAAGGATAACATACAGAGGAATGAGAACAACTAATGTGGGTAATGTGCCCAATTAAATTTGGTACTGATTTATTTTTTCTGTAATCCAAGACATTACATATTTCTTGATTTACTTTTTATTTGGGTTATTTGTTTATCCATTTATCGTTTTCAATAAATATTGGCTTGCTTATATTAAAAAAATGTAAAATGTATTCACATAGATGGACCTATTTAATAATGTCCATGATATTTTTACAAAGTTCTCCTTTTCATTTTACAAATTTATCAAGCAAATCATTTTTCTGAAAATGACATAGAACTTATAGAAATTTCCAGCTAACCTATTATAATCCTTTTCAGTTTCTTAACACTGCTAATTGGCTATTCCGGAAGAGCTACATAGGTATCGTTGATTTTAGAGACAGATGTTTAAAAGGAATTTAAACATTTCTATAAATCTGAGAATGCAGTTTTCAGTGTACAATCATATTGCGTGATTAGTAACGATTATGGGATAATGTTTGCCAGTGGCGTCACTCGGGTTGGTGTCACCCAGTGCGGTAGCTCATGGTATCACCCCCATGGTCCTCCTTCCGTAACAGACCATACAGAATCCTTAGTAATGTCATTTTGGTGTCACCCCCTCTGATGGTGTCACCCCGTGCAGTCCGCACCCCCCGCATCCCCCTAGCGACGCCACTGCTGTGCCTGCTAGTCATGTATTTAACTATGATCGGTTATCCGCTTATGAAATCCGACTAGACCGAGCAGTGTGTACTCTGTAAAATTTGCAATTTTTCATTTTGGTATCACCTCTCTGAGATGGTGTCACCCGGTACGGTCCGCACCCACCGCACCCCCCTAGCGACGCCACTGATGTTTGCTTAACTAAGTGCACGTGAGCCTCCAACAGTTTACGTGGTTCTGAGAATGTCCTAATTTTCATAACGTTTAAAATAATTGTATTTGCAACAAACAAGAAATATTGTTTACTTTCTTTCGAGACTTACCTCAGTCTCTTTGGGAGATTGCTCTGTTTGTGTTCTTTCTAATATCTGTTTCTAGTTATTCTTCGTAGAATGCTATCATACAAAGCTTCATCGGAACGGAAGGTCGACAGGTTACTAGCCTTGTAGAGATGCATCTGTCCTCCATACCTAATAAGGTATATGTAAATAAATGTGTTGAATCGTTTATAGAGGAAACTGGCTAAAATGTTGAACCAAAAGTTTATTATTAAAATATTTAACTTTTCAAACACCTCATATTTATAAAGCCACACGTCTGTCTAAAGCAGAAATTTGATATGTAATATAATTTGATTATTAAATACGTTTCCGGGTGGTTAACATATCAGTAGAAATGACTCCCAAATTAATAATGTTTATGTTAGGTGATGCAGTGATAGTCAAATAAGGTTGCTGAATGAGTGCTTACTATAATAGGTTGAATTATCATTTTCTTTAAAATTGTTTAGTACCATAATGTAGTTTTTTGCAGATTCGAATTTAGAAGGTTGACATTTAGGTCACCAAGAATAGTGAGGTTCTAGGAAATGCATAGATCTTCTTGTATGCAAATATTGAAGTAATCACAGAATGCATCTCGCACACAGTTGCCAGTCGATATCGTCAATTATTTACGTAAATTTGAATGCAAGGTATTTCATTATTTTGTACAAATACATCTGTTACATTATGAACACTAGATTTTATGACTTTAAAAAATAGCTAACACTCATGATTAGTTAATTTAGGTCTAATGGGTTTTGTGTTATCCATCTAATTTAATCTCTTCGTTGTCCTAATAGAGTTATAGAGATGAGTCTCCATTAGGGCAATCATATCACAGTCATCGAAAATTCCAGCTAGAAATTCAATGTTTAAGTGACTCGTCCGTTCTTACCGAGAACATATGAATGTAAATTGTGTGTATCTAATGTAACGTAGTGGGTCGGATTCAGTGCGACAATGGCTGCTAGTAACAAAGTTCAAGTAAACTAAAAGAGAAAAATGATGTAACATATAGTATGCAGGATAAAGCTAAAGTTACTTCAAACACAGATGACTTGTCAGAGAATATATGTCTTAAATAGGAAGAAGTAAATACAACAAAATGAAAGATATCGACTGTCAATTATGACATCCAATACTAAAACTGTCGATGCCTCTTAACGTTCATGAGCAAAAGGAAACATAATTTGATCAAAGGTTTACAGAAAACATTTGGTATGAAGCCTTTTAACTTTCTACAAATGACTGAGAGCCGTCAATACTGTATACACTTCAAATGAAATTTGGACATATGGTGATAATAATTTCCGAAAGTATCATAACAGGAAGACCTTGGAAATTACAAATGAGTCCTTTCAAAATTTGTATAAATGATGCCTATCAGCTCTCATATTTAGCCGTTGATAGTAAAACAATACTTTTCGGCGTTACTTTTCAGAAACTGGTGAACAGAATTTGAGCATATTTAATAGAGGCAGCATCATTAAATAACTATAGCACAAAACAAGGAACATCTGTTTAATATTTTGCACAAATTGCTAAAACAAAATTGAACGCAATTTATCAGAAAGCATCATTTTAAAATTGCCTTTATCCCTTAATGAATGATACTGGTTCATTGTCACTGGAAAAAAATAAATTAAAATGACTCTTAAAATCCAGTCTACAGAAGCTCACCAAGTTTCACAGAAATGGTCATGGTATTGGGCCATTTACGTTTACGCAAATAATCCAGACTGAAAATGGGTTTCATTACTAACGAAAGAGAACACATTTATGTCGGAAAGCATCGTGCTAACCCATATTTCGTAGACAACTACCTTGCAGTTTCTTGTTTGATAGATGTCATTTATCAATATTATGTTCACTAGGACTCGTGTTTCTTTATTGACAATACATTCTAATTAGTAATCTATAATAAAACACATGCTGAAAATTGCACAAGTTTGATAAAGAATTTGGATAGTTTGTCAGAAGAAGATTTTGACTTCAGAAGTTCTTTGAAGAACAATGAAGTCTACAGATTTCTTTTGAATGAACATAAACATAAATGCTTAGTTCTTTTCATCAACTGAATATAATGAAAGATTCCAACGATAATCATCAAAATTGAAACATTGCCATAGGTTATAAAGATGCCCACGTAAATGAATAAGTATGATTCAAAGATGTTTGTTTGAAATACGAGATTATTTTTCCTATCTATTAATCGATATATTCACGCTTGATCTGTCCTCATAGCTTAAATTACTATACATCATCTTACAAAATCATCTGTAGGCAACCTGATTGAGTTATGTCCGATATATATTTTTCTGCTAGATTTGTAGTGTTTTTAACAATCTGCATTTCAGTTTAAGTTTCAGTTAAATACATCACCAAATGATTTGTTTCCGTTCAAACGAAAGTACCACATGTGGATAAAAGCAGTATTTTCGTGTACTAACAACAGGCACTGAATCACGAACTAAAAGTGGACACATCAGAACATTTATGATTAATCCATCCAAGAATATGAACCTCTTTCTAAGCTGTTACTAATAGCCTTCATCGCCGTACTGTAAACTCTTATTGTAGCTTAAGCACAATGAAGACTTTATGATTAGTTTGCTTTGTTGCCGATAAAAAACAGTTCTCTTTTAGCGGGGAAAGAAAGATTGCATTCACTATTCAACCGTGAAAATGAGAGCTAAATTCTGGAAAAAACTGAGAAAGGAATAAACAAACCGAGCAAGAAGATACTCAAAAATGGTTATAAGAGATTGCAAGGCGAGAAACTGACTTTAGAGAAAATCATAAGGAATATGTCCATCAATCTAGGAACATATAGTTTCTAAAACACGATACGATATTCATATATTTAGCCCCACTAAAAATGTATGATGGTGGATAGGAAACTGCGGTACATGGAATAAGGCATAGTTTTCGCTTTCTTTTATGTATTATTTCGTTCCTGATGTTCCTTAGATAAAAAACTTTCTTAACAAACGACCAGGGATCTTTTTCAATGAATTCAAAGAACTTCTTTCTTAACATATCAACCCATATAATAGTATTGTATGTAATTGCAAGCTTATTATAAAGTAATTACCCATAACTGCTGAGCATGTTTCTGCTCCATCACTACTATTGGATAAAGTCTTACACGCAAAAGAGCCGCTCAGTTTTGTTTGCGAGAATAGATTCAGATTCCTCTTAAGATTGAGTAGGTGAAAAGACAGAAAGGTGCTGAGGAATATTCTACAAAATTTATTTCGTACGTAACTTGCTACATTATAGACAAATCAGAATGCGATTTCAAATATTCATCACACCATGAACCTCGTTTTCTCACACACTTGTTTACACGAATAGGCTGATCTACTACAATCTAGTACCTAATTGTATCATGCCTCAGAAGGAATCTTCTCGATGTTTAATGGTAAGCAACAATTCAGGGATATATCACCCGTCAGCTGCTAGTTGAATTCTGGCTGATGGATGAAACATCTGTTTGTCATATATATATATATGAATCATATCAAGTAACTTAGAGTTAAATCCTATTCAGTACTTCCGTGAATTATCTTCATAAAGACTCCGAAGAGTCCGGAAAACGATACGTGTTACAAGCCTTTGTTTAATTTGATCAGCTTTAAAATGACAGCATTTGAAGGCAAATGACAGTAAAGAAACTGTAACTTTAGAGTTAATTTGTATTGCACCATGTTTCATCCAGCAATAATGCTCAGATTAAGACACTTAGAGGAATTGTTAGAATAAAATCATGGCAAGCGTGTATTATAATGACATTCATACGTATGTTCTCAAGTATAACTTGCCTTCATCCAAATGTGTACGTGGGAAACGTGGATTGCGCATATTATTATCTGTTGGGATCATTATTCCTTCCTGATGCAAATCATACAATTCTGTAAGCATTCAAGTGGTAAATATATCCAGCTTAAACCATACACAAACGCGTTCAAAGGGGAAATAGTTCAACACAAGGTCAATACAATTTAGATATTATTGGTGTTTTTTGGTCCACTGATATTTGGAAGTATCCATTTAATAATACCTGTAGTTTACACTGTCCATTGAATTGATCCATCGACTTACTAGTCGAATTATGCATTTAAATACATACCCACACAGAGCCTCTTCGAAATCATCTGTGGAAGCTAAGTGTATATCCGAGTTATGCTTTAAGCGTCTTTTTCACTCTGACATAAAGTAAAACTATAATCTGAGAAAACTCTTCGCATCTAAAACCATGTTAGGGTTTGTTTACAGGAGTCGTATATTCGTGGCAAACAGGTCAATTAGACTGATTCCTAAGATTGGAACGTGACTTGTAGCGAATGGTTTTCATTCCTCCTGGCATTGTTTGACAATACTTGTCGTGACTCATTTGCTACTATCTAGGTTATTGACTATATTTCATGAACATGTTATTTTCTCTACAATATGGACACCGAGAAAGTTATAGACAGAATGTAATGTTGCCAAAAGATGATTTATTAGACGCATTTTCTGTCAAAGCATACATGCAATATGATTATATAAACCGCTTCGTTCGAAAAGCCATTACCGTTATAAGCTAGGTTTTGCACGAGCTCTGTAGTAGCAAACATGATCACTCACATTTCATTTTCCAAGAATTTCGAGAACATGTAATGCAGAAATAGAAATCTTTACACTTGAACAGCGTGATCAAGAATCGAAATTGCTTGCTTGTTAAAGTTAACCTAAAAAATAACAATAATGACTTCGTAGATAATATTATTTGTATGTAGTGCAATGTGTGTATAAGATAAATAGACGTTAGTGTATGTGAAGGGCCTGGTAAAGTGTGCCCAAGAAGCAGCACGGGAAGTGTGAGGTAAGGAAGAAGAAGTTAGAATAGAAGAAGAAAGAAACGAATGCAGTACAAAGCATGACTCACTGAAAGAAATCACTCTCACATTAGTACATTACCTCGCAAATAATGAATTAATAATGGCATTTGACAATAGGCAAATTAATTGATTAATTTATGAGTGAAGTGGATGGTTCATAATAAGAAATTGCTTGAATATATCATTTATTTGTAGTATTGGTTAAATTGTTACATACTTTACCTAAAGTTGTTTATGTATTTACGCTATCTGAAATTGTGACTTGGGGCTCATGAGTCAATTAAAATTTAAATGTCCACCTTTCTGATGTATTAGTCCTAATACTGTAAAAGGAATGCGACAAGCAGCTGCCTCACTTGGCACTCAGCATGAAGACGTCACTTAAGAATGGATAATATGACAGAGTGGGACATGACGCCACATGTCTACTGCATGATGCCCAAGTGCTAGACATCACTAAAATCTGCCACACTGCAGATATGACTGAAAAATTGTTAAAGCTGTGTTACAAATACAAATCACACATTAAATACATACGAACAAGCACAGGGAACCACGGTGATGGATATGTCGAACTTGCGACAAGGTGAAATCATATCAGTTAAGATTGCAGACAGTACTTAAATGGTCAGTCAGTGGAAAATGCCATAACTGTGTTTTGTTTTAAAAGTACAAATGTAGAGGCGATTCTCCTTCCATATCATTGATATCGTACCTACCGTTATCATAAGACATCACTGAAGCCTCTCACAGAATCAAATGAACCAAAGTTAAGATTATGGTTAGTCTAGAAATATATGAAAGCTAATTCTGAAACGTATCATTTCATATTTGTAATACTCCACCCCACCGACTGAAACAAAAAACAGACCATTGTACACGTAAATGTAAACGTATTTCTATAACAACGGACATTGCTGTTTAGTTATGTTTTGTTGGCTTAGGTATTCATCTACCCTCCACACTCGAAAAAATAAACACGTGTATTGGAAAATTAAAGAACTTAGTATCTATTTTGGTTTTTACGCAAATCGGCTTGATCGTTTAGTGACAAAATTGAAAATGCGACTATTGCATTATTATTTCTAAGGTTTTATGAAGCATCACATGAGATATATGTATAGCCGTAACCATTGTTTTTATTCCTATTACACATAAAAATGGCTTTCAAATGAATTACATTAAAATACATGATACTATTATCAAATTAGATCAAAAGATTCGATTCAGCTCTATTCTGGATATTCATTTAAATTTTACTAATTCATGTATTCATAACATATATTATCTATCTTTAACAATGAATGTCTGGCCGATAACTTCCATAGTAAACCTATCTCATTTATTTCTTTGTCTTTATTCCTTTTTAACTTTATTGTGTTCTGCATTTGGGATTATGAATGCAACCGCGTATCATTGTATCATATTTAATTTGAACTCTGGGGGGAAGGATTTCCTACCGACGCACATGAATTCGAAATTCTGCTTACTCTAACACTGATAATCACAATTCAACCACGCTAATGTCAGTCTTAACTTGCAAATATGTATTACATTTAAACCAAATGATGCTGGCAACAGCAAAAATGTTTCAACAATAGATTATTATAACAGTCATGTTTGTTTCTACAGCCGCTCTTAAATTCCTCTGTTTAAACATATATCAAATACAGACAGCTAATTTTTATCAAGTACGTTGATTGATTGATGATCTATAACAAACATTCAAAAATGAAATTAAACAGGAATCTGCGTAACATGCCTACGCTTTAAGTTGTCCTTCAACATGTCACAGATTAAACTTCATCATGTCACAGATTAAACTTCAACATGTCACAGATTAAACTTCAACATGTCACAGATTAAACTTAAATCTCCTTTCCCTTTTTCGTAAATTTTGTATTATAAAAGAACTTTCTGCCGCTCCGAACAAAATCTAATATAGCAAGCAACATGAGAAATCTATGTTTACAACTGGTACCGCACTCTGGTCTTGACTAAATATTAAATTAACCTTTACATCAGTCTAATCCTCACTGTTGTTATATTTCGCGCCCCTTACTGTTGTTATATTTCGCACCCCTTACTGTTGTTATATTTCGCACCCCTTACTGCTGTTATATTTCGCGCCCCTTACTGTTGTTATATTTCGCACCCCTTACTGTTGTTATATTTCGCGCCCCTTACTGTTGTTATATTTCGCGTCCCTTACTGTTGTTATATTTCGAGCCCCTGCCAAGACTGCACATTTTGCCATCAGCTTTACTCATGCTATGTGAGTGATTCAAACTCAGATTGATATCATAAAAGTATTTGTCTTTAAGATAGATGATTCATTCTTTATACTATTTTTTTTATTTTGACATGCACAAGGACCAAGCTTTTATATTCTGTATTTAAAAACAAAATGTTGATGACATTTGCATCATATCTGCAAATACAACCATACCGTCGTGCATTTCAAACTGATTGATGATAATTGGTGTAGACCTCTATACATGTGGCTTTCGAGAAATTCCGTAACTATAGTTATAAATGCGTGTTTTGGGTTTGTATCGCCGTAACTGCATTTTGAACAATTGCGTGGACGACACACGGGAACCGGTGTGGAAAGTGCTGAAAGCAATTTTGAACATTGGTGTACAAGTGTTGATTCTCTTATTCCAAAGATGAATTCAAGTGATAATAAAAGGCAGCCACGAATAACTAAAGAATCTGGTGGAGCTATTAAGAGGAAGGAATCACCATAAATTTAATCACAATATTGATGGACTCCACATAGCAATAGTAATGCAATTCACAACGATTATGAAAAAAGATATGCCTTAAGGAAACCAAAAGCATTTTAATGAAAGGTGAGGTCTGAAAGAAAGGTGAAAGTACCCCAAGGTAGTCTTCTGAAAAATAGTGAAATTCTGGTTTCAAACAATTAAAAAGCATTTGTCTCAAGTGATTACTCTCATGAAAGCAAGCAAATATAGGTTTAGCTGGAAATAGGACGAGGCATGAACGGAATGGTCACTAGAGTGGATGTGGACAAATAGTAACTAAATTTAAAACTAGAAAAATCTCCATGTAGGTCCTGATCCATCTGAAGCTTTGTTCCTAAACAAACTGCAAGACAAAGAACCCCTTGCAAATTGTTAATGAAATTCCTTTTTGAAGGCTATCTGCTGAATAACTGAAGGGGGCCCGTGAGTGGCCGAGTAGTCTAAAACGCTCGCGGATCTTCGCCATCTCACCTCTGTCTACGTGGGTTCGAGTCGCGGGTTCGGCTAATGTGGATATGTGAGAAAGCTTGCCAGTGGCTTCTTGTGAGTCGGTGGTTCTTTCCGGTGTTTTCCCGGGTTCTTCCTCCACCCTTTATACTGGCCGCCATGGATAGCCTATCTTGTACTGAAAATGGCGTTAACCCCTACAACAACAACAACAACTTAATAACTGAAGGGAAGTTCATGTCATACATGTAAATTAAAAAGCAATTAATCAGTCGTGACAACTACAAGGCTATAATGCTTTCCTAAATTAACAATAAATATTAGAATCCGTTGTGAAAGATATATTACTTAGTATGTGGATGCACGTAATGGTTTTTTTAATGTTACTATATATGTCGAGCTGATAAGGTCCAGAATATTTATGTGCGATGCTTAGATTTCAGTAGGACAGCTAACACTGTACCACATAAAAATGTTTGAATCAAGTTTAAATTATACGGAGCAGATTAAATACTGGAAGCCAAGAAGGAAACGAAAATTGATTATTTCAAATAGCGAATCAGATTGGTGAGACTACAGAGGTGGTATGATACAAGGTATGTTTAGGGACATGTGTTACCTTTATTCACATAAATGATTTACCAGAAGCTGTTAAAAATCTTTAAAGTGTTTACAGATGATGCAAATGCATATATGATTTGTTTTAACTAATGATGATGATAATTATGAACTTTAGTAAAATTCTGACTTTTTAATTCGGTGTTCCAATAAATAACAGTAATATTTCAATACCCATAACTTTCGAATATATGCAGAATCGAAGATGTGGGCAAAAGAAAAGTTATAATAGGGGTTACATAAAAAGCATTGACATTTCGATTGAACAGTACTATTTGGTGTTGCATCATAAAAATAAATAATGGTGCGGATTGATTTAGAATGTCCTCATTGATACGGACAAATAAATATTCCTGTCGTTTTGTAGAAGGCTCTAATTGGACCACATTTGAAATGTGCTACGGGAGTCATACCACCAAATGTCAAGATATATATTTCAGATACTGAAGTTGATAAAGAAAATGTTACAAAACTGTGTTCAATCTCCGTAGCAATGATTATTATTTAAATTTGCCTACATAAGGGCGTTTAACTCTAAAACTTATGGGTAAAAGATACTACTAAATTTAAACCATCAAGATATTGAAACGAGTAGACAAAACCAGGAAAGCAGAACTGTTAACGAAATTGATTATAATACTTGACACAAACTGGAAACCTGAGAAACGGAATTGCATGATAAATCTGATGCTGAATTGGTTCATTAATAGAATAATTAAATCGTGTATGAAACTCAATGGATAAGTAGTGAACATTATTCATATTAATTAAAGATTTTGCAAGACAGAAAATAATTTTTTTGACGTTTAATTTGTTGCCAACAGTGACAAGGCATGTATCAACTTTGAGAACAGTGGGAAGCAAGGAGAGCGACAAGCATAACTCAGTTACTCAAATTTACTTGGTCGTCTGACGTACCACTCTAGATGAATGAGACACGGATAAGAAGTTCGTATTAGTTATAATCTAATTGCCTTCACAGACAGATTAAAGTTTAGCCAATACCTCAAATTCTTTTTAACAATGAACACCCACACACATCTAACAAGCACACATCGACACAAACAGAATATTGCCAATGACATCACCTCTTTCTTTTAAAACTCCGAAATTACAATAATCTATGATTTATTTCTTTGTGTGAAAATTCTTAAGTCAACATGAGTGTTCTATTTACCAAATATAACTTTATTTTTTAAGTAAACTAAAAATAAATGACATGTAAAAATACACTACCGTGGAACGGAGGAAACATTTTGAAAGAAAGGAAATGTATCTATGTTTTAAAAACTACTCTTTTACTTATGTTTGAAAACTGCATGAACTTGAAATGTTTTGACACGGAAATCTTGTATTTGACTTTGGAGGCAACAATGTATTCGTTCATTAAAGTAAAGAGTTGATAAAACAAGTACTACATTTAATTAACAAGTACAGTATAAAACAAAAAATAATGAACATTAACAATAAAACAAAATAGAAACACCATCCTAGAGATTAGACACTTCTAATTTCCAAGGGATGCTGAATACCACATATTACCTCACTATTTTATATTTATTAATAAATAAGCTAACTAACAGGAATTACTAGACAATTAACATTAACAACTAGAAGGAATATAAACAAATCTTGCCTTTCTGTTTACCGAACAAAGCGGAGAAAGCAGTCACACGTCCACAACCCTATTATTTATCTTTTCTCATTTACGACAATAACAAAATATATTAAACTGTCAAACTTTCTATGTATGTATATGCTAAGCAAAATACCAACCTGAGCCACACAGAGTAACCATGCATTACAATACAGGTTGTAAAAAGAACTGAGAACAATACACCAAGCATATTCAGCACGAATGCCAATTCAAATTTTAAAGCTAAATGAAGCAAAAAAGCTTTTGTTTAAGGCTGATCTAGAGGGAAACATTAGATTAAGACAAATAAAATAAACCATACTAGCAACATTTTCTACACAGAAATATAGTCAGTTAATTAAAATATTAAAGTGTGAGCTAAACAATATAAAATATTAGATTTAAAAAAATTACGAATTAGAAAAAAGATCTTTAAAACTATAGCTAAATAAATATCAGATTAAAGACTTTTAAAAACTAGTAAGGCTGTGCTTTGCGGCTACACCATCATTTTTATTACTCAGCACTTATTACGCCTCTAGTTAATAAGTATTATTTGCAACCCTCAACACTCAGTGAGGACAGGGTCATATAATGTTTGCTTTTTAAACAAAACCAATAAAATGTGTACAAATGGCATCATAGCTATGAAGTTGGAAAAATTTAATACTGAAGAAAAATGCCAGCTGAAGATATTGAAGAGATCTTTGCACGTGGTGACAAAATAAGATATCTTCATGCTGGGTATACAAAATGCTTGTGAAATCTCTGGAAGCGATAACAAGGTAGGATGGTCTCATTTGGGTCTTCAAAATATTAATTAAATCAATGGAAGTGATGATAAATAGTAGATGCAACGGAATAATGGATGAATATCTAGAATTAAGTATTACGTCCTACAGATATTTTGTTCACGATGAATATGTACAAAATAGAACAACGGCCTCTTCCCACTATTAACGACACTACGATTCTTTACAAAACATTTAGCTGAAGAAGGATATGGTACCGATTAAAACTTTACAACAAGATGTCAGTAATATATTACAGGTTCAAAACGTTGATTTTGGTGGCACGTATTTCCAACGTAGTTTCTGACTTGATATTTAACCTCATCGCAAGTACCAGTCTCTTATATCGTGGATGCCTCACTTGGACCGCTGTTTTGTAAGACAAATTGTGATCTGGAGCAAACCAATGCTGAAGAAAATGTAACCCTCCTTTGCAGATGTGCCTCAGTAATGCTACATACACAGAAATAGAAATTTCTGAAGTAGGTAATTGTCATCTCTTTACGTAATCACGAAGGTAATTGGTCCATACAGCTTTATTTCATCTCTTTAAGGTATCGCGAAGGCATTTAACCCAATCTGCTTTTGTATTACGTCTCTTTAATTTATGGCTAAGGTAATTGACCCAATCGGTTTTTATTTAATACCTTTTTATCTCCTAACCAGTAATATTATCCTCCGGTTTTTCCTGGAGATGTCTCAAGCATTATGGAGTATTGCTTGCATTCAATAGACAACATCATCCAATAAGCTACAGAAAATTAATGTTAACTGAACACAGCATTTGTGGTGTGGGTAAAATGAGAAGACCAAAAGGTGTTTCATCCGGCTTCTTAACGGTCACTTTCACTATATATTCCAGTAATTTCAATTAATGCAAAAATGTTTAGAAAATAAAAAATAACCTATGTTGACTGTTTGATATGTTAAGTATGACCTAATGCCAAACGTAAATAGGACAGCCTCTGTGTATCTACATCGATAAGCAGTGCACTGGATTGTTTTAAACAATAATGCAAAATTAATGGGAAAAAGAAATATACAAGGAACTTAATTAGTTTTGTAATACTTTGAAAGATATGGATGTCCTTTTAACGCGCAACGTGTTTTTAGTTCTCCTCAAACGTGACGAATGTTTAAGTGATTGATATAGAAGAAATCGTGATAGAATGTTTAGTTTAATCGCTGTGTTAACACCAATGAGACTGAAGATGATTTATTAACAAAAGTACCGTACCGACAGATTATTGGAAATCTCTAACAAATCGATGCAATCACTCACTTGACTGTAAACCTTTTCAAATCAAACTTCATACCATCAAAACATGAAGACAAGATGCCATTTAAATAAGGGAAAGCCTCCAAATTTAATCAAATTGGTGGAAAACGTTAGACGTAAAACTTGATATAATTATTTTCCTATTGCTCATTAGTACTTTATATCTATTCAATTATTTTGCATCCAAGGAATGGAACGAAATTAGTGGCACTTCCACTGTTAGTTTCGTTCAACCAGAGTCGTTGCTACCTACCCGTGGGTGGTACTCTGCTTTAAATGATACCTTGACGAAATCCTTGTCCCAACGTTTCCTTTTTACTAGTGTAATTAAAGTTTATGTGGACTAAATGGAGACTCCGACATTTTCTCCTTTATACGTATATTTCGTATAGGACATTAAATAGTTCGTTTTTCGTAACATTCAAGAGACATCTCTGAGTATTATGTTCAATCATATCCAGAACCCTATAAGGAAATGAGATGTACTAAAGAATTGTTGAATGTTTTTGCTTCTCATTTTGCGTGTCAGAAATAAAGAAAGTTTTGATTTACAGACTGTCGAGATTGTTCTTCTGTAGAACATAATTGTCTATTTTAATGGTCAGCTCATTGTAACTTGGTTTCAAAAATGATATTTTTCTCAAATTAAAGGATTGTTGGTGCCTTTTTTGTCTGGATTACTTCCTCTTTTGTATCCGATGTAAAGGAATAATAGTGTATGGGTCGAGGTGACATTGCACGTTAGTACCATCATCATAAATTTCATATCTATTTATGACTTTGCCGTCATCATCTTGTAATTAGCACGTTTCTCTATCGAGAAAAACGATTTGATGGCCGGAACTTCCATCGCAGATGAGCTTTTATCTGTTCGCTATGTAACGAGGCGAGTTTGTTCGCGTCTTAATGAAACAAAAACCCATTGGAATACCAACGTATTACTTCTTAAGAGCCGACACATCTCATATTTTGCCAAACGAGGGTCCGTGTCATTTTGAATTAAAAGCTGATACTTTTTTGCCTGGGGTCCTCTACAATATCCCCAGTGTTGCTGGTCGCAATTCTGTCAATTACTGTTCCTCTGTGATTGTTTCTCACGCCACTACAAACTCTTTTAGCGAAGTCGAATGAGCCCCAAAGAGTATAAATTAGTTGTCATAACGTCTATTATTTTTTTCTCTTCTTGCGATCAATTGACCCTTTTGTGGATTTTGACATTTCTGACTTCCATAAAATGAAAAATTCTTAGACCATTCGCATTTTCATGGCTGGCCAATAAACAAATAATTAGCACTTGCATACAAAGGACGAGTTCATATAATTTGGGTGCTTTGAACGTTAAGTGCCTAATTAATTTGAGCCAAAGGAACTTTTTATTACACTAGGGCGATTTAAGTATTAACTTATTAGAAATATTTTGATTTTATATAATATCTATGTACAAGCGATAACAAGAGTCCATGTAAGAGATTGAGGCTCTACTAAGCGAAAGACATTTGCAAATATTCGAGCACTGTAGGTTCGTTTCTTTCCAACATTAATATATTTAATTTTTGAGCATTGTTACCATTTATAATATTCCCGTGAATCTCTGATATACCAAATATATGTAAACAATATGTTTGATGTAGCATATTCACAAGATAAGTGAAATGCAGAAATATTTGATATGACCATTCAATCTAGAAAATTAAATCGTTGATCGAGAATCACTGAAATAACCTCCAATAATGTCAAGAGGTACCTGCTTCCTATGTTCTATTAAATCGTTATTTGCTATTTATTTTCTTTCACAATAGATGTGTGATGGTAAATGGGATGATAAATTATTTAAAAGGATTAGCCAACGAGATTATCAAGATGGCTGTTTTAGAGGCCATATTGGCGATCGGACCAACACTCAATTAGTTTAGGACCATCTGCATTTCATAACGTTTCATCCCTACTCAAACGTGGTGTGGAATTTGGAGGTTATTGGATGCCGTTTTCATTAGGACCAAGAGACATCAACTTTCACGATATGGATATAATCGAGTTTAGCAGATTCAGTTGATGAGCTTGTTGATCCGTCTCCATTTTGCCTTTTGTAGAATGTTTACTAATCCAATAGCCACCACCCACTCCCGATGTTTCGAAATATTGGTTTAGGTGAAAACCCATGAAGGAATCTACATGGTATGCTTTATATTCTTAACCAATAGATGTATGACACTGGAAAGTATTTCCCGGAATTATTTTTACTAAAGTGCTTTTCCAAAGAAAAGGAAATGTATTGACCGATTGATTCTCTATGTCATGACATTGCTGATTTATTCACACAGAGAAAAGTTCCTAAAATCTCATCTCAGTTGCAAATGAAATATCAATCTGAATTTTATATTACTTTCATTTTCCTTTTTCTTCTCAGTTTCCCAGTTATTTTATTTTCAGGAACAATCCTTACAGTAAAATACTGAATTAAAATTATATTGACATGCCTAGGATGTGTTTTGTCTTCTGGTTTTTAGGTACTGTTATTTGGGAAAATGTGCAAACGTTCTTTTGTTATTGGTCGATGTTGGCTCAGTAAAATAAATGGAAAATCGATCGTACTTCAGTGAGGTGAAAATACAAGAGAACTTCATTCCACATTAGTTCTTTACAATAGATCGTTTATATTTCGGCTTTGATTTTCATGGTAACAGACTTAGCTTCAAAATGTAAATGGATTTCATGATTCCAATACAATTATAAAAAGCTTGTCACTTCTTTGATACTGTAGCTTGGGTTTATCTCAAGGGATGCAAGTCTAAAAGGGCGTGTTTGGGAACGATTTTGGTCGATTCATCTTTGCATGCGTCACTAGACACAAATCCAATTTATCTTTACGGTTTAAACATCTCCAAGACATATCAGTACAGAGCGCTCCATGAACGAAAGCAAACAGATCCTTTTACGAGGACTTTAAAAGAAAAATCAATCAATTCATAAAATTAGTAACAACGATTCATTAGATTTTTTTGTATACGTTAAACAAGTTCTCGAACCCATGGTAAAAATATTCGTTAAATGAATATGGATTTCATAGGGTAGTTGGTATTTTGTTTCAGAAGGATCATACGAAAATTTTAAGAAATTGCTGATAAATTTTCCTTTACGTTATAAACAAAAAGAAACGGCATTAAACGTGGACTTATAATGTTGCTTTCTTCATTTTAAAGTAGAACTAATCATTAATCAATATGTTTCAGTCTTTGAACTTTCGATTGCTTATTTATTTTATAAATCATTAATGATACGTTTCATATTTACGTCATAATTTCAAGTATATATAATTGTTATATTAATGGTCAATGACACACTATGGTTTCGTTTTCATTTTGATTTTCTTTTTTATAAGATTGAATTTATAAATGCGTCTAAATATAACATTGGTTTTGCAACAGTGTCTACCATATAATTAGCGGAAATCGTACTTCGACGTGCCAGACTTAATCGGGATACACAATCACGTATATAGAAGAAAGAACAGACTTTCTTTCCATATATATAGAGTACCGGATTGCTAACTACCGTAGAAAAGGGAGTGTCATATATTTGTCGAGTTTATACCATGTGATTTGTTTTACAGAAATAGTGATTGAGGTTTCTGGAAGGTGTTTGAAAATCGTTTATTTCTTTTATAATGTTAACGAATTATCAAGATTCAAGTTGTTTGTAAAATTGCAGGCTCGCTAAACCTTTAGGAAATGTATGCTGAAAAACTGAATCATGTCATAAGCACTTGAACATAGTATTCTTTGCTTATATATTTTAATCGAACATATAAATAAATATAAGATATAAATTGGCTGTGTTTATTCTGATACGAGATTTTCATGATTGTATAGTGGCCATAATAATATCAAAATTTTCATACAGCCCCAAACCGACAATATTAAACCTGCGCTGAGCTGGAATTCATCTTATTTCATTTTAATTGTTAGGAC
This sequence comes from Sinohyriopsis cumingii, assembly GCA_028554795.2. Taxonomy (NCBI): domain Eukaryota; kingdom Metazoa; phylum Mollusca; class Bivalvia; order Unionida; family Unionidae; genus Sinohyriopsis; species Sinohyriopsis cumingii. The sequence goes on along the minus strand of CM068832.1, from coordinate 66,315,163 downwards.
ACGTGCACATTGTTCTATTCCTCATTTCATAATAGGCGATATATATATATATATATATATATATATATATATATATATATATATATATATATATATATATATATATATATATAACGAAGATTATATCGACGACAAAGTTCGTACTATATTACTATCTGAGTGTGAACCTCTTCTGAACTTGATTTTTCATAGTTTAAAACGAGTAAATCCGCCTATATGTCAATCTATTGTAATTTGAAAGAATACGTCTGCAAATGCCACAGTTCTTATTGTTGGCGATTCTAATATCTCTTGTGAAAACATATGAGCATCTGTTTATAAGACAACAGATTATCTCTTGCTCAGTTTTTTAAAATATTTTACAAAGCTCTCATTCTTCAGATACGAAGTTAATGCCGTTAATAGAACCAACCAGATTCTAATTGTATGCTGTAAAAGGAACCTGCAATCCAAAACCTTATTTATGCATGTAATGTAACAAAACTATAAAGACAAGTTGTACAGCAGTTTTAAGGAAAAGGTTTATCACACAGCAATACTACCATGCAATAATTAATAGAGATGTTCTAATGACAAAGTCAAACTAGTTGCGAACTAAATTTATCAAATATGGTTCGTCTAGAGTAGGTGGAGCTGTGAAGCAGGAAGGGGTGGTAAGTACGACGAAAACACCCCTTACCAAATTTGCTAAGAACAGTGCAAATATAGCGGCTGTAATATTGTTGCAATATTTCAGTCCTTTATTTTGAACATTGATTTCATATATTTTGTTTTGATGTAAAACAATTCTCACTTTTGAATCGATTTTTCCGATGTTTCGTTTATCGTTTCTACCAAACGCTGTTAAATTTCCAAGTAAGTGTTCTTTTACAATTTCAAATCTTTCCAACTATTCTTGCAAAAAAAACATTTGTGCTTGGGTTTTTCTTTGTTAATGATCATTCCATGCGCTTAACACATTAATATCGTCTCATAAACTTTATTGATCTGATATCTTCCAGAACCTTTACATAGCCCCTTAGTTCTATTCATCGTAAGTAGGGAATAATTGTTACACTGTAGGTGGAAACCTTTCATAATCTATCACATTTCTGCCACAATTCGTCGTCATCTTTCGTCTCAGGCGCCTTTTGATGGAATCTAGATCATAGCTCTCAAACCGCGGCCAAAAGTCGTATCCTGGCTTCACAAGGTGTCATGATAGATAACAAAGGTGCTGCGGCCCTAGGCAACAATCAGGGTGGTTTGAGTTTGAGACCCCTGATTTAGATATTCGTAGGGACATGTCTAGGTTCTCTGATATACTTGTTGAGAGAAGTTGTGAAATTCATATTAACGATAATCAGTTTTGGTTTTGTTTCGTGAAATGTGAAAAAGATATCACATTCTTTTTGGATGTTTTTGAGTCAATAAAACGACTATCAGTTAGAGTGTTTCAGATATTTCCCTTGTGTATGTGTAGCCACAGATTAAGCTTAAATCAACTCTTCTACGTAGATAGCCAAGCACGGTTTTGCCATGAATCAGACAAATATGGTGTGGTGTCTTTATTTCTAAAATCACTGACCAATGATTGATATTGGAGTTAATCTAGTTTTAAATCACATACTATATAATCTTTCTAGAACCTATAGTCAATATCTTAATGGGGATTTTTGGGAACAGTTACAAAAGATTCTCTTGAAATGCCATGTCTTACTCAACGTGTCTTTCGGATGATTGAATGTATTAATAGTCATCTTTGGAGTGTTCTTCAGGACGTTCAAATGATTGAATGTATTAATAGTCATCTTTGGAGTGTTCTTCAGGACGTTCAAATGATGTATTCATGGTCATCTTTGGAGTGTTCTTCAGGATGTTCGAATCATTGAATGCATTCATAGTCATCTTCAGAGTGATTTTGTGATTGTCCCATCTTTGTGAAGTCCTTATGTTCTGTGCATTCTGAACGTGTCATAGAATTGTTTACTTATTACCAACAATGTCTCAAATTTTCTGTTCTACTAACGTTAGTCAGATTGACGTTCATTTTGTGATTGTCCCATCTTTGTCAAGTCCTTATGTTCTGTACATTCTGAACGTGTCATAGAATTGGTTACTTATTACCAACAATGTCGCAAATTATATTTTGATACGCATTGTATGACTGTATGTCATCTTGCAACTGACTTTCCTAGTATCTTGAAATCGTGTTAATCTTACTACGGGGCCATCTTGTCCAGTAAATAGAAGGTGATTGATAAAAAGACAAGCTAAACATAATAATGAATAATTCCGGACAATGTAACGTGGCAGCGGACTTCATAGGCTTCATTGAAAACGTTCATTGGAATTCAAACGAACCAACGCTGAATGACTAAAGAAGAAACAAGATGCTGGAGTATTGTCCAAAATAACATTTCTTGAAACGTGACCTAAATTAAATGAGCTTAAAGAACACGATTAACTTCGTGATATGTGATGGTGTAGCTGTTTGGGGCATTGTCTTGATTTCACCAAACGCAAAGTTGCTTCATGGGGCTTTGATCGCCTATGGCGAGATGTATAGGAATGGAAGGAGCACAATAATGGTAAGCAATGTTGCAACACAGAATAAATAGCAACCAAAACACAAAACAAGAAATGGGATAAAGTTAGACAATATGGTCCACCCAATGACAGTATACCAGAAAAACATCAGAGCGTGGATGGACATCATCAACATGTACTTTGCGCAACGGTGAAATCGTTTCAAAGTCCAATCCTAGACTAGCAACGCTTTGACAGAGCTTTATGTTTGCTAACCTATCTTCGAAAAGATTAAAAGCATATCTTGCACCTCTGTTGTAGTCCTCTGCCTTCTTCAGATTTTTTATGGTGCTTTTAGCTCAATAAATGTCAGCTGAAACAAATCCAGTTTTACCTTTGTTTCCCTTCAGCTCTTACTTGTGTTTTCAAAGTTGTAAACAGGAGCGTTTGTACAAAAATGTTTAAGATGTAAATATGTTATGAATGAAAAGGCAACACGGTTACATAAATCAAAATTAATTTGATCAAAGTGGTTTAACACTGCAAGGACAATTATGTTGCAGCAGATGGTCGCATATGACCAGCAAAATTGTGTCTATCGGAATCGTTAATGTCATAGTTGATCCGTTAATAGTCACAGTATTTAGCACAATAATTATATGAATTATTTCGGCAAAATGTTTTGATTGAAAAATATTATTCGCAGTAAAGTTTTAAAACATGATGAAATAGTCGCATCAGCAATCGCTAAGTTGAACGGTACTGAGGAATTTGTCAGGATGTAACGACGACGTGTCAAGTAAATAGATCGCTGAAAGTGGCGTCCCATCATTTTCATGGTGATGTTGTCGTGGAGTGGCAAAGATCGCCTGAAGTACCATTTAAAAAATGTAGTGGGAGAAAGGTACCCCTTGTTGTTCTTTTTACGGGTGACTTTGTTTTCTGGGGACGGCTCTCTAGCACCGAGATGAAGGATGTGGAATTCATTTTCATCATCAAAAAGTATCCCATGAGCACCAAAAACAAAATTAGGATAAAAATGAGGGAAATGCACTTTTAAAATGAATGATCTTGAATATGAGTTGGAAAGAGAAATACCTTCTCAACAAAAGCTGCTAATATCGCGATAAATATGTTATGGTTTAGTCACTTGCTAAAATGAAATTTTCTACCCTAATTTATAACAGAAATGTCACTATCAATTTTGTCTCAGAAAATTGATTTTGTTATTGGGTGTACAAATTTTGTAACGAACTCGTAGATAGTGCATTTGCTCACATCAGTGACTATAATAAGTACTATGATTGGAGAGATGTCTTTGAGAACCTTTAAAAACAGAGGCCAAAAGGTTGACAAGGATGCAGCACTATACCATCCAACCTGAAATCGACTTCAACATACACAATCACAGTATTTCCATTTACGGTAGCCTGACAAATTAACTGCTGCAGCAGATATATTTTTATATTGGGAGAGTTGATAACTAAGCTCTAAACACGTTATAATGGATAAAAATTAGACATTAAATTGTGGAGCTAATAATTTGACAATAAATCAACTACAATTGAATAGATTTCCAATAAAAGAGCTAGCGAAATTGTATAGCATCAGAAACAAAGTAACGAGAACAGAAAGAAAATTGTACATTCGATTCTTTATCTACTGGTATTCAATGATATTCCAGTTAGCAAAATATATATTAGATGATTTACTTAATGTTAGACAATCAATTAACCTGACAGTACACAGGATATGAAATGAGATAGATATCGTAAAGATTGACAAGAGGACAATAAAATAAACTTTCTGAAAATCTACGGCACTTACTAACATTTACAGGTAGATTTGAATAACGCAATCCAACAGAACCATCAAAAGATTAAACCCTGATGAATGATCTCAACACAAAAATTGCAACCCTAAACCTGATTATCACAGCTAACATGCATGCATCGTTAGGGAAAGAACGATTAACGATTAACGAAAATAAGCCAAAAGGACAGAAGATCAGAAGATATTAAAATTAAAATTAATCTGAACGAAGACACGATTAGTTCATTAGAACCAACATTATGTGTAGCCATAACAGACTTACGTGATGCAATGACGACGATAACAGATGTTACGTTTACAACAAATTGTACTCCGATTATGAATGTTCTAACATAGATATAAACGAATGCTGTGATGAAGATGTGTTCAACAATATCAGTGTGGTGGAAATTAGCATTGATTAATTAGCGAAAAGAAGTTAACGATCAAGACAAGATTGAAATTATCTCGAACTGAAGTTTACAGATGCATTGCGAACTGAAAGAAACAAAAAAACGTTTGTGTTAACTATTTTAATTGACTGAGTTAGCACTGAAATAAAAACGAACATCAAATGACATTACTAACTGAATTGCATACTGGGAGTTGGAGTGGATGAATTAAAACAAATTAAAGCAAACCTAAGCAAACCATATGCACGGACGAATATTTCCCCAAGATATTCACGAGTCAGAAGTAAGCTGATGGCGTTTAAACAACTGTTGAAGTAACAATCAGTCTTTACATAGCGATAAAAGTTTTTCTTAATTTAAAGTAGTTTTAAAGAAACGAAGGGTTCCTTTCAGTTGAAGTTAAATAAACACATAACATATGAGATTGGTTTAAACTGACGGATTTGAGAGGGGGTAGCCGGGAGTGTGCGATTTGGACTTTTAACGTCGCTTTAACAATTGTTCAGTCATATCGCTACGATGGGTGCAGTGTGGCAGTTTATAGTGATGTCTAACCCTGGAGCATCATGCCGCAGACATGTATCATCATGTATTACCCAGTCACATTATCCTGACACCAGGCCGACCAGTCCTCACACTAAGCTCTTAATGCTGAGCGCTAAGCGAGGCAACTGTTAATACCATTTTTTAAGTCTTTGGCATGACTCAGCCGGATCGAACCCACGACCTCCCGCATCTGAGGCGGACGCTCTAACCACTAGGCCACCGGAACGGTCTGGGAATCTTGAGGACGTGAACAAATAATTTAATTTTATATGCTTACAGTTAATTTTAATATATCGGTGTGGTGATCATTTAGATGTACTACTATCTAGTCAACGATTTCACGTGGAATCAACTTGTTCGGTAAACGTTTACATCAAGTTTATGAACACAATGGCAAGAGCGCTTGAAGAAAATAACCGAATACCAGATGAAAGTAAAATCAAAGGAGAACTTTCAAATAAGCCGCGACTCTCGGGTACAATGCAATCGGAGGTTTTGAGGGGTGTCTTATGTAATTTGTGTTCCTTGCCAACTACAAAACTTTATTAGTATATATAGCCAAGCCAAGTGTTGATGTTTTGCCTAGCAAATACACGCAAGTATTTAGTTCATGTTTTTGTTTCCCGTACCACAGTTGAAGCATTTATTTCAGTCGTTTTAAAAGCAAGTGATTTCGGGAGACATGGGCAGTTTTATTGCTTATCATGGTTTTTTTAAAACCGCATGCTTGGGTTTTCTCTCAATGTTTATTAGTGAGATGTCCAGTGAGGAACTGAAGTCCGTTACTAAGATGGCAATTATTACTGCAGCTAGGTTTCCATAGCAATATTAGTACCTGCTTTCACAATTCCATAAAAGGTGGGGAAGTTGGAACGGCCGTACATAGCATAGGGGATGACGCTGCGATGATTTCGAAATAGAGAAGTTCATTGTTTGTGCTATTATTCACAATTTTACAGATCGTTTCCCATTATTATCTTAAAAGTGCACTCACTGTTGACAGATTAGGCGTCACTTTTTATGAAATTAAAACCGACCACATGTTCTCGCAATGTCAAAGGCAAACCCCAACCGTACTTATCATGAAAACTAAGTTTAAAAGTATTTAACATTCTGTAAATCGTTCCAAATTATTAACACCTTTTTACGCATCTGTTGATAAATTATATTCATTGGAAAAAGGTGTGAACAAATATATATTACAACAAACTACATAATATGGCTGCATGCACCAAAAAAAGACCCTATCACCAGATTTCTCCACAAACGTAGATGAAACGAATATAACCCTAGCAAAGGCAACAAAAAGAGACAAAAAGAAATAAAAAAAACAATTAGTAAACGCTAGAGAGTATGTTTTATTATCGAAATCTCAACGTATAAAAGGGAAACATTCACTTCAATTATCAAACGATGGTATCCACCATTGATCCGTTTTGGAATTTTTCACAGGGCAGGGCTTTGGTCATGTGTCTTTGTTTTTCTTATCAACATCATATTTTCTCATGGATAATGAAGATAAATCATGGCCTTGACAAAACATACATGGATGTAAAAATGTTTGGCCAAGAGGATGAAACAAAACCAAAGAAAAGTATAGTGCACACACATAATGGATCTTAAATTATGTTAATAAATGTCAATGGACATTAATATACCAAAATTAATAACAAAGCCTAGCCAACGTCGCTTGAAATAATAATAATAATAATAATAATAATAATAATAATACATTGATATTCCTCATAATTCACTTGGCTTGAATAATGCTATCAACATATTTTCCCTTCAAAATTGATTAAGGAGCTTCACAACAAAGTTATATCGAAGCGGCATCATTATGTTACTATACCGTTAATACTTTTATTCAAATTGCATGCAATGAAACACAAATTACAGTCATACCTAGCACCAATATAGCGACACATGTTGAATTAAGCATCTGATATCTCAATATTTCCATAACAAAGACTCTCCTTAGACGCGAATCGATGCCACCCAGATTCATTACAAGCACATAATGATGACTTGGGTGTTCAGTCATCAAATTTATTGGAATAGATGATATTGATGTCATCATATAAATGTTGTGAACTATACACTATTTAAAGAGCACATAATCCATATTAGTTACTATATATTTTATACTTTGACAATTTTCTGAAATACAACCCTGAAATACCTTTCGGACCTTCTCCTTTAGGTGACTACAGGAACGTATTACCCAACGTACTTTAAACCATTTTACAATACTAAAAGGAAAATACACTGAGATTTCAACAACATCTATACAACTATACTTAACCTGTCTGCTGTACCTTTTAGTAAATTACGGCAGTCTCATTTAATCGTTAAAATGAGAACTTATGAGGAATACAAGATCCATTGAATATACGGCATACATACTGTGTCGAAGTACATGTCATAATCACAATGCAGTTGTTACAAGTAGCTGATATTTGGATGCCATAATGACCGATCCCTGTTCTGCAACCTTTCTAGAAAATATAAAGTTTAACGGAGAAAATAGGTACACCTTACCACTGACGGTGATTTTAGCCATTGTTTGGGGCGTCCTCTGAGCCTAATTTGGCGTATTCTGCTGATAATCATTGTGTCAACAAAGTCTACGATTGCGCATAAGCCACTATTTGGAATAGTAAATCAGCTTCAAGAGTCCAAAAATTATACTTAATTTGCTATACAACAGCTTTAAATGATAATTAAAAAGCTTTCAGCTCCACGTAATATTAGTGAGAGAACTATAGGCACTTTCTTTTGCGGAATTATTATAGGTTAAATATCCAAAGGATGCTTACTGTTCCATTCAGAGTAGTCGTTTCTGGTGCCAGCTACACGTTTTCTGAACGTAATGGATGCCACTGTAGGTAATCACGTAAATGTCGACATTGAAGTGTCTTTAATTACTATGTATAGAGTATAAAGCAGATAATAAGAGTAACAGTTTTACAATAACGGTTTTAGCTCTTATGTAGAAGTGTGAGATGAAGATATGGGAATGTTTGTATAGCTGTCAAAAAGACGGACATATACTAAAACTGAACACTTGTAATTGCTAAAGTCGCAATTGAAACTATTTCGCCTAGTATTTATAATATAAATATTTGCCTTCAATTAATGAATATTCCTCAATGATTGTCTTTGGAAACATTAAACGAACATATTTAGTTTTCAAAATGTCATCCAAAACCATTTTGATTCATCTGAAAGGAAATAGCGTGAGATATCCATCACTAAATATCTCTTAAGTTCCAGTTTATATCCCAATGATCCACTCCAAAATATATATCCATCACTAAATATCTCTTAAGTTCCAGTTTATATCCCAATGATCCACTCCAAAATATATATGCATCAATTCGTCTCGTAGAATATATAACTGGTGTATATTTCATTCGGTAACTGAGAAAGTTTTATATTTTATATCATTATGTTTTTAAATATAGAAATTAAATAACCATGAATTAAATAATGCTACAAACAATAATTCGACACCCTGCATCCTGATCATCAACTAATCACAGTAAGTGTTTTGTTATTATTATTATTATTATTAGTAGTAGTAGTAGCTGTTGTTTTAATATTGTTGTTGCCAAACTTTTATATATCAAATTCTAATTGCAAATATTTTATTAAAGGTATGTGAGCATGTATTCAAGAAAATTATGGATGGAATGTAAACGGCTTATGATGTTTTTTTCCTAAGCCTATACATAAAATGAAATTTGAATAAGTGAAAGTGAAGAGTCTCGTAACTAAGCATGGTATTTGTTAAATGAAATGTCGTGCAAAATGATGAAAACCAAAGAAGTTGATGAAGTATGAGAATAAAGACAAGAAAGAAGATAAAAGAATCGAACATTGCAGAAATACTTTTGAAGAGCACTGGTCATAAAATAGAGAAATAAACTGAGAAGAAAAACAAGTACTACTGAAAGTAAACAGTGCTATATTTTGCAGCTTGCCATTGCAGGACCAATTTTCGATCATTGTCAGAATAGTAGTTGCTGATCATAAAAAGCGGAAGTGAATGTATCAAAATAAGTAAATTGTTTTGACTGTTCAATAAATATGTGCAATGCACAAACAATACTCTAGTTTGCTGTATATGGAAGCGTTATATCACCAGCCAAGAAAATATTTGAAGTTTCACTACCATACTGTGCAAGGGACAGACAGAGTTCGAAGCGCCGTTCTTGGTAATATTCGCAAGAGAGAAGGGAGTGTTCCGTGCTTTATACAACCTGACATTTTCATACAGGTAATCCAGATATAATCCTTTTAAAAGGCAGTCTTGATTATGTGATTATTGGTCCTAAGGCGAGCATGAAGAACATGAAATTTCCTTTGGAACCAATATAAATGTCTGGGAACATGTGTGTCATTATAATTTCAAACGCTTTTGTTCATGAATTTGCATTGGCAAGTCTCGAAATATAATGTCTTCCATTATTGAGTGACTGAAGAAAGAAATCAGTAGTAGTGTGGACTTGTTCTGGCTTGTATTGACTCGTTGCATTACATAAGCTATAGCGAGCATTACGACTAACAGATGGTGCAATCAGAGATGTGATATATGGAAAGTCTGAACCAGTTGTCATTTTGTATAGAAGTGTAAGTCCGTGTCTTTGTCGTCTCAATTTAAGACTTTCCCATCCAATGTCTTGATGTAAAACTTCAACAGATACTAGTGTTGTTGCAATATTCACGATTCTTGTTACTTCAAGTTTACGTTTTATGAGGTTGTCCCATAGTTCAGAATAGATCGGCGGTTACTAAGCCGTTTTGTTGATGGTGTGGAATAAAATATGTTTTGTGAGAGCTGATGAATTCATTAAGGGCAGACCATCAATCTCTGGATTGACCACAAATTCTTGGATGACAACCATTGCTTTTGCTCACATTTGTTAGTATTTAGCTGTTTGGTTTCTTGTATCATAGAGAGTGTTTGTCTTTCGCAAATAACGAAACTTAGTCCAAGGAGACGTTGAGTTAGATTGATATTCTCTATATTTGTGCTACAAGAGGAATACAGCAAGGAATTAACTGATGTAAAAGCAGGAAAAGCAAATACATTGTTGATGAAAATCATCTTAAAAAATATGTATTTCATGGTAATGATGTGATGATAATATATCTAATATAAACTATATATCATCGGCGCTCTTTCTGAGATTAAAAGGAGTTCAGTTGGTGCTAAATTAAGTATAATGTTTTGAACCTGGATCAAGGAAGTAATAACAACAACAATACAAAATGTACAATTTAGTTCCATGGTAAACAATTAGATCATAAGCTTCGGCTGAAATTTCTTGTGATCACGTGCTAATAAATTCTTCTCCATGCGAAAATCAAATATTATTTGGAGATTTAAAATGAAAATTTAGTGAAATTTGCAATTACTGGGAGTGACCAAGGAATAATTGAACACATCTCCATCTTGCACAAAACAAATTTCCATATTGTAAAGTGTACATGTTCACATTGTACACAATATATCTCGATTTTGTTAAAACGTAGAAAACAATTTATTGACGCAAACATTATCAATTTATATGTAAACTAACTAGACAAAAATGATAGTTACTAAATTATATTTGGCGATACAGATTACACAAAGATAGCATTTAGAAGTCACGTTTTTCTACACGTGTTTCAGTCTTATAGCTGCTATAACATTTTGTGACTCTAATTTATAACAGAGCATCGTCAATCATGTGATGAAACGTAGCGTTATACCCACCAGAACAACGTCTATTAGTTTTAGTGGCTCCATGATTATTGAGTGAATATTGTGTAAGGAATGATCAACATAGATCAAAATGTTTTAATATTGCAAAAAGCTTTGACACGCATTTAAATTTTACATAATATTTTATATTAAAATTTATTGGTTAGATTGTAGAGTGCTTTCTCTCTTCTTAGAAATAATTTGTACACATTTTCAATAATCTTGATATTTTCAAAGCCGATGACTTAATAAGCATAAAGCAGAATTGGCACTACTAGACGATATAATAGTTTTGGATGTAAGTGTCTGGAATATGTTTTCTCTTGTGTAGAAAATATGCATTGATTTTGGACATGTTAGACATTATTCCTCATAGCTTTAATAAATATGCGTTTTTCCAAAAAATAACAGACATATTCTGAATTCATTAAATATGTTAAAATATTTTTGCCATAAAGTATGAAAGCATAACAATCATTGTTTCATACAGTAGTAACTGTTTCATACACCAGTAACAGTGATTTTCATACACCAGTAGCTTTGAATTTCACACACCAGTAACTTTGAATTTCACACACCAGTAACTGTTTCATACACCAGTAACAGTGATTTTCATACACCAGTAACTGTGAATTTCACACACCAGTAACTGTGAGTCATACACCAGCAAATGTGAGTTCATACACCAGTAAATGTGAGTTTCATACACCAGTAACTGTGAATCTCATACACCAGTAACTGTGAGTTCATACACCAGTAAATGTGAGTTCATACACCAGTAACTGAGTTTCATACACCAGTAACTGTGAATTTCATACAACAGTAGCAGGGCCTAGGTTCAGCTTCTTTGATACAAAGTATTCTTAAACAGCGTTTAAAGTCCGCTCTGAAGAGTCTGTATCCTTAATGAGGATAACATAATAGTCTGCATATAAAAATATGCCTACTATACAGTATCATCATGACCCGTAGACTCAACGTTCATCCCAGTACATTTATATTGGCACACAATGGTTCGAGGTCATTCAGAAACAATGAGAATATAAATTGTGAGGTGTTTCAACCTGTGTTACTCAGAATAGGTCATAAAGAAATGTAAATGTTGGCAGACCTGCATATATTACACAGAACTAAACGCCTTAGTACAAGTAGTAAACAGTCATGCAGTTTTCCACTCATATCACTGTAAAGGAATTTCATCCGAAACCCAGACCGCCAAACTGCCAAAACAACTGTTCTGAAATGAACAAAACAGTGAAAAAGATTATTTAAATTTTTTAATTTAATATCTAGGCCAATGTAAATACTCCTTTATTGAGTATCCGGCTCTACGTCTCGCTTGATAATCATCTAAAATTTCATGTTCAGTTTAAAACATTGTAAGTAGAAGATTCAATACAGAATTAAATAGTTTGTCTCAATAATGTACAATTGTAAATAGGGGGTAATCCTCGGGCTAAAGGAGATGTTGCTTAATCACATTCACTAGATTGTCAAAGAATCTTAAAACATTCTTGCACTATCATTAACTCAGTGCTGTATCGTCTTTAATTTCCTTCAAACTTTTGATAATTTTCCAAACGTCATTAGACGTTTTTCTAGAGTTTTGAGGTTATATTTATGTGTGTTGTGTTTCGTGATCTGTTTATAAGTCTTTCTTCAGATTTAAAAACCATTATTGTGTCATGTGTCATGGTTGTACACTGCTAATATGGATGACCTATGTGTACAGCCATCAAATCAGGGTCATTTCTTGTAATTCACCATTTGTTTTAACCAGTTTATCATATTATTCACAATGATTTATGATATTTTGTTTGCAGTATTAGTTAACGGTTACCCTAAACTAATAAATAAGGTCAGGCCCACTACCAAGAATTGTTTACTAACCCCATTGATTGCACAAGAAGGTGCTTCCACAATTGGAAATCGTCTATCGCTGTGTCCGTTGAAAAGAGATTGATTTACGGTAAATTTGTATCACCTACGTATATAATCCAAAACGTCGTCAATGTCATTATTCAGAATCTATTCGAAGATAATATCACCATATCTTACATGGATGTAATACATCAAGACCTTATTTAAGCACAGTGAATGTCAATCAGATTCCTAGTTTGAAGACCACTCGTATAACCTGTCTGGAATTCAAGTCATAATTAATCAATTAAAGGTATCATTTTGTCAAGTACACTTCATCGAGCCATAACAGAAAATGGAATAATGAAGATTTACTCTGTCAGAAGTGCATCACTTTCAGACAGCAGTAACCTAATTATCAATCAGTAACGATGCTTAATTTTCTATATTGGCATCATGCGGATACAAATTGGTACAAATTAAGTTTCTTTGCAAACCTCAATGCACACAGGTGAGATGACGGACACCTTGACGTAGTGTATGGTTAGTCCTGATCTTGTCATGAAACGTGGGAAGAATGGAACACAGATTACGGCTGTTAAATGGCTCAGACTCACTTATAAATATATGTTATATGAAATTGAAAGCACAGAAAATTATCTCAGTTAAGACAGTTAGTGTTTAATTTAACTTTAGGTATAGAAATTTAACAATTAAGTCCTTAAATCAAATTGAACATTTGGCTTTGCTTCAAGCATTGCTGCTTTAAAACCATTTTACAGAACTATAATCCAGGTAACATTAACCGAATGGTATGTTTGCAAACTTGATTGTATATAGAATTTGCTTGTACTAAAGGTATATATTTTTTAAAGAACCAAAAGGCCCGGAATTTTGCTATTTCTTTAGTTGAAAAACTGCTCAACCACTTTAAGGCTTGACCTGCAATTTCCTTGCCACACTGGCTAAATTTTACATATATTTACATTTAATTTTAAAAGATATTGCATCTAAATCATGTTTAGAATGGAAATAGGTTTCATAGAAACTAAACAATAGCTACGCATTTGTTATAAAATGCTCTCTTTAAACAGAAAGATTAAATTGCTTCTAAGTTCTAGGAAAGTTGAATCAATCTTGAGTTCTCCTGTGGATATAAGGTATGGTATTGCCTCGACCGTGTGTTGTCAGCCAATCGTCCGAGACAAGTTTCTGTTTGCTCCAAATCACATCACTATTTTCAAACTAAAATGGAAAGAAAGCATTCTGGCATGAATGTCTTTCAGTGTTGTACAACTAAGGGGTCATCCATTAATTATGTCAACAAAATGGGTGGGGTTTGAAGAAGTTTGACAATTGTTGACATGGGGGAGGGGGGAGTTCAAGATAAATTGACGTCAACAATGTTATTTTTTCAATAAATTTAATAAATCAAAAAATAGGAAATTAGTCGGTGCTTTGGTATGGCACACACTCGCTCGCCGTCAACAGCCCACCAGTTTAATCCTAAACCGGTTGAGCTCTTGCCAAGGAAGTCATAGTCTTGATTTAATCATATTTTTTTTTATTCAATGAAGATTGTAGACTGTAGACAGACCTTAAAGCACCAGATGCATCTGAGAGCGACTTGCACAGATTTCCATCTCTTTTCTTCAATCAGTCTTTGAAAGTTGATAACATGCTACCTTGATCGGCAAAAGCATTCAAAATTCTTCCATATGATCTATATTGTCCTTCGATTCAGTTGTCGTTGCTTGAACGGATCTGCAAAATCTGTCACCTCTATGTTGCTTCACAAGTCATGTTGAAGAAGCATGTTCAACAGCACCGACAACGCGATCTTGGGCCTAGGCAATTACCACATGCTCCCCAACCGCAAAGAATTCGGCCAATACGAGTGGCTGCCAAAAGACAGAGAGAGCTGATGGCAATTATTGCTCATGGAAAGATGTTAAGCACAGAAGGGTTAGATAAAGATGATGTTGACTTGTCGGGTGTATCGGTTACACAAGAAATTAATGAATCAGCCACTATGCCCATTATAACAATTGAGGAACATTTGGCTTCCCCATGGGAATATGATAGAAGCTAGAATATAAACTCTCGATTTTTTCATGAATTCAAAGTGTTAAAGTCAATTTGAAATCTGTTAAACAAGTAAAAAAGATGTATTAAAATTTATTTGTAGACCTTTTAATTTCCATAATTCTATTTTTAGCAGAATTGTTAATTTGTAAGGTGGGGGGGGGGGTAAAATTTTATTGGGGGGGGTCACTGAAAGTTTGACAGTTGTTGACAAGGTGGGGTGGGGTGGGGGGGGGTAAAAATTGCCTAAAAATTGTTGACATAATTAATGGAAGTCCCCTAATGTCAATAAGCAATAGCACGAGGCAATGTCATATGAATGTGTTATATTTACATCTATAAAATACATGAAAGAAATGCAACGAATTCTATTTAAAAAACATTCAATAAAATTTGACCAAATTTAAAAGGAAGCATCAACCCTATCCATCCATCTTCAAGTATGCTTGTTGTTAGTAAAATATAAACACTTTGAAACGACTTCTTCTAACAAACCACCAATCAGAAACTGAACAGAGCTATCAGAACTCGTTTTGGCAGGCATAACGTTCGTTATAAGTTGTGCAAATGATGCCAGTCTGCCATCCAGTATGACTTATATTACAAAAAATTTAAAACGTTTGTAATGACTTTTGTATAAATATCCTTCCAACAGAACGTAATCAAATTTAAAGTAATAAAATCCATTAAATACGGCGTCCTCACAAGGTACGATGAATATAAATCGAAGAAGCTGACATTTTGCAGGAATGATTCTTGCATTAAAAACCTTTTAAGTTTGTAAAGAAGATTCGTGAAATGACGTCTCCAAAACAACTGTAAAGAACCAGCACGAGCGCAGTTGAATTTAAAAATCCCAAAATAAAAGTTCAAAATTAAACCACAACTTCCCAGACCTACAAACACATAAAATGAAATCCACTGAAACACTAAAATAAGTTCATGGCCTAAATTATATAGAAAGATTTTGGACTTATTGAATAACAGATAACAGCTTTAAAAACGTCTAAGCAGCGCACCCTATACAAATAATTTGCTATTTACAGTAAAACCTAAATCCCAATCCTACTGAACTTTGTGATATAGTGACGATGTAATGCTACAAAGTAGCTTAAATATATCATTTATTAACTTGGATTTGTTTCTTCGTTCCAGTTAACATTTGAATATGCACAATGAACATTGACAAAAACCTTTGTTCAAGTTCAACGACTTTATCAAACGTCATGATACGCCCCTAAGCCATTAGATTAAAGACTCTTTTGGTTTTACCTGGATTTGACAAAACGTCTGTATATTCAATAATGATAGTTTGTAACTAATTAGATTATGCAAACATAATTATTCATATTTATGCAGTTATTATATATAATTTAAGTGATAATGTTTACTTTGTGCTTGCACCTTGTTGAATATTCAATAAAATTAATTTATGTCACTTTCAGGCCATGTAAAGAAAGCTGTCTTTTTCAGCAGGAATGTATTAATTTACCAACAATGCAAAATCACTGGTTCCAATAACGGTGAACAAGCTTACATTGAGAGAGTGGAAAACCGAAATAAATATTTCGGGGACTATAGCTATTTCTTTTTTATGCTGTATTTTTCTGTTTTGAAAATCTTTTCGTTTTGGGCATATGTGAGACCATCGGAAACGATTTCGAACAATGTTCATGTTATTTAAAATGTCAATATCATTTATTTGAACCCGGAATCACTGAAGCTTACAGCAACCTGAATTTACCGTCATTATTATAAATATTCTAATTTGCAGTATTCTTCAGCTTGAAGACCTGCGGATTAGTGACTCTATTCTAACCATCTATAACACTAGTAAGAACTACATTCCTATAAATACACTAATTTGCATTTTTTGCTACTGGAATAAAAATGCAGTTTAATGTGATTCAAGTTTGCTTGGATCTAAGTTGGTTTAAAACGCTTGTAAAAAAAAAGGCATACACATCAAAACGCTAGTTACTTTTACTACCACGATAAAATATATGCAGGATTATATACAAGCAATATGGTGATGTGTACGGTGTAATGGATATTTTGTTGATATTATCATGACTGGAGTGTTTGAGATATAATATATCTATATTCAGCCCAAATCTGAGCCTACGTTACATATAATAATTTTCATTGTCTTTTGAAGAATATTCTAATACTTTTCCAACAAATTGATGATAAATAATATTTTAGATATTTGCATTACGAACTAAAAATACAGTTGCTTCTACATATATCAGTGAATTTTCGGAACGTATTAAAATTTACAAACAGAAGATACAATACCCTGCATTGAAAGAATGGTTAATGAAACAATCTAAGTTTACACAAGCGATTAAAGGGAAGAATGCAAGGGTATATGTTAGGAATGTGGAGGGCTAGTTGTCATCTGATATCGATGATATCAACTCATTTTAAAAGGAAAATGGAGGAAATACGTACAGTTTGACAGGGACAGATGCATTCTCCAAAATATGTTTTGGTGAATAAAGGTTAGACGAAGACAGAAGATACTAAACTAAATATATTTTTAAAGAGCAAAAACCAAGCAAACAAAAGAAAACCAGGACAAACAGTCTAATAAATAATAAATATTGTGTAACAGGAAGTTCAATGAATTACTTGAGAAGAAAATAAAAAGGCACATTCCCTTTAGTCTAATCAAAATGCATATATAATATAAAGGTTTCTTATGATTCAGAACATTACAATTTGTAAATACTGTACTCAAAACGAAATAATAAAATTGGTCGATGTATTGTCTAACCACAATGATGCTTAGTAATAGTCACTTTTTAATTTTACTTAATATATATTAAAAATAGACATTTGATGTCAGGAGAACCTGTTGTAGTTCAACTGGAATAAGTAAAGTTATAGAGTATAGTGCAAATATATTACTATGAAGATCATATGTTTACGACAAAACAAAATGTTTTAAATCTGCCACAATTTGGAAGATGAAAAATAAGAAAAGGGTGAAAATTATATGTTCGTAAAACGGTGGTGGAAAATCCCGTCCACCACATTGTATGTAGGGACATAATCAAGATTTGATAAATGTGAGAAGTTTATAAAATCGAACTTATATCATGAAGCGAAAATAATAAAATTAGAGACTACTATGTGAAATGTATTGCTTACATACGTAGAAAAAACAGTTTAAAGGTGTTTGGTGTTACGAGAAGTAAACTTCACACTGATTTCTTTATTTTAAATAAACATTATCATAATAAATGATTACAAACGTACAATACAAACATACCAAAATCTGATAAAAGAAACAAAGTGTCCCTGATATTATCTTCCCCAAAAAATGCATTTTTGGAGAAACCAGGAATAAAAGGATCACCAGAAAACTATAGGAATCGATATAAACAATTTTTACTGTATAAAAAAATTCCATATAAAAATGGAAGACAAAAGGAATTTGAAAATGAATTTAACATATTTTTTACCGTGCATGAAACTGTTAATAAATGCAGAATTCCGTTAGACTGGCAAAAGGAGACAGGAACTAAGAAGTGTGTGTGTGTGGAGAGAGAAATAGTCACATAGATATGCTAATCGTATCGAATGGGGAACTTATCATTATTCTGAGAAAAAAAAATATTTCAAGAGATTACTCTTATAGCCAACTAACAAAGGCACATTAAAAGGATTTTGTTAAAAGTGACTAAACCTTTTTATTTATGAATTATAATTGCAAGATCAAAAAATATTGGGCTAAAATCATCAAAAATTATTCAACATCTTTCGATCAAGTACTCTGTTGACTTTGCCGTTTTGATACACTGATGTTTTGTCTGTGATTTGTTCTAGTTGGACTTTAAAAGCTCCATACTTTGCGTCCTAGTTGCACAATTTACAGTTCCAATTGCGTCAAATAAATGTAATAGATGATTACTTGTTGTGAATGCTAAGCCATCAGCTATTGCACGGCTAATTGATTACTGATTAATGTATATTTGAATATTCTCCAAATAGCAAATAGAGCTCGTTGCCAAAAAGAAATTAAATCCAAAGGAAAATTCAAACCCGAGAAATATTGCACAAATGCTGACAATGACAAACTGATATCGGATACTAAAAGCAATAGCACAAGAAGTTCCATAAATTGTGCATCTAATTGATGAATGGAGACGTATGCGTGCTTCAGGCATTACGACTACCGGTGATGCATGAATGTGTGCCTTTACCAAGTTTCAAGATAATGGTGATAATAATAAGGATAGATAATGATCCATTCCACTTCCACCCCGACACACACACACACACACACACACACACACACACACACACACACTATGTATGTTTGGTTATTGCATAACCTGATGGGATGTGGGATATCCATCACAAGAATTTAGCTAAAGAAAAAGCAGACTGCTTACCCCGTTTCAAACAAGCGTTTGATGGTCAAATGAAGCATGTATCCCTCATTGTAATGTAACCCTCGTGATACACACGTATGATGTATCGTCTAAGCAGGAGAATGAACTAAATGGAGGAGAGGAGTGTTTGGAATAGTGCCAAATCCTTATTGCTAACATTGAAATACGTAATGAAACCCAAAAACAATCCTTCAAAATAACAGTTTTAAAGTGCATGTAATTAATACAAAACCACATGGTTTCAAAACATGAAGGTGTATATAGATAAAAGAATAACAGTGCATTGCATAATATTAGTTTTCCTTTCATATGTCTCATTGGAACATAAATACTCCTCTGATACCTTTAGTTACTTTCACATTCAAAGTAATCATTATATTTGGAACCCATATGTATATCTCACACTAGGCTGCAAATCATTACGGCACCGAATAATCCACCATGCATAATTTATCAAAACACATTCATATTATTACTGTAAAGTTCATGTAATTAATTTTAGAAAAACTGGCGGTCTTTTGTCCTACCCACGTCAGGGCTTCTGTCCTATGTGGCTTTTGTCCTTACTCCATTATTATCTGTTGTCGCTAATATCAGCAGATGATGATATGACACAAAAACAGCACCGTAGTCACTAAATTACAGCTAGATTTCAATTGTGGTTCTATTGGTGATATTTTAGCATGTGTAGGTGATGTGTGCCGACACAGAAATTGCATGTAACGATCAAACGATGCTCTAGAGATCTCAGTATTGAAATCTTCTGAGACTACCATATAAAGTAAACGGATACCTTTGATACGACTGTTTTAATTTATTTCTGTGAGAACGTTAATCCGTTATTAAAGCAATTTTGCATCAGCCTCCATGCTAAATAAAATGCCAGTTTGGAATGCACATAAAGTTGCAACAGTGACTTCTGTTTCATTTGAACTTCAGTTATCTGCAGTAAATAACTTGATAACATGAATATTTTAGAGAACAATCGGTTTTAGAGAATGATCGGTCCTCAGTAATTATCCGTATGAAACGTGGCTGCATTACGTTTTAATCAGGGATGAAGTTCTGTATGAATGCGTGTGGAACGGCGTTCCCTTACTTCTATGTGAGTTCCCTTACTTTTTTGCGCTCGCTATTGTCCCGCCTAGTCTGAGTAGCTTACGTTACGTCACTTCTTTATTGCGTTCTCTCATTTCTTTATTTAGCACTAACTACACTAGTTGTTTTATGATATTTATTCTTCAAACCGAAATACCTCTCAAGAGCAAATGCTTGGGATACATGTACGTGCTAAGGATAGATAAATCCCTATGTAACATAACTAAGTATATCTATTAGTATTTGATTCCTGTACATACTAAGGAGAGATAACTCCTTATATTACAGAGCTATGTACATGAAATGGCATCTGATTCATCTAAATACACAGGAGAAATAAATCCCTGTATTACGGACCTAGGTACACCCAGTACGTACTAAGGAGAGATTAATCCATTTTATTAAACAGCTACCGTGTGTATATCCAATAACATCTGATTCCTGTACGTACTAAGGATGGATAACGCCCTATGTTACAGGGCTAGATACATCCAGTAGCACTTACTTCCTGTACGTACTGAAGATAGATAAATCGTTATATTACAGAGCTGTGTACAATCACTGGCATCGTATTAATTTACGTACTACTGGTGCATAAATCCGTGTATTACGGAGCTAGGTACACACAATAGCATCTAATTCCTCTACGTACAAAGGAGAGATAAATCCCCATATTACAGAGCTATGTACTTTGTCAGTAGGTGGGGGTGATGATCATGTGTATTTGTTTATCAGAAAGCTGATACAATTAAATTTAAGTTGTCTGTGGTTTTCAAGTTCATATAATTTTCTTTGTGAGTAGAAGCATATAAAGTAAAAGCATCGTCAACGTTGTTTCAGTACCCAATCGCAAAGGGTGGTTCTCTCAACCTTTCATTTTGATCTGTTTTCATTGACGACTTCCATTTCTCTCACTATTCTGCTAAGGTAAGATCCTGCCTAATTTTGTTTTCGAAAGATCCACCAAAGATCAAACAATTTGAACGGAATGATACATCCAGTTAATGCCACGCCGTTACAATCATAACTGCTAGAGTGACCTTTCATGTAGACATGCTTAGCAATTGATTTTGCTTTATTTATGAGCTACCGGTATTTTGTTTACATGCCGTATTATTAGGTCTTATAATATATTGTCTTCCAGTTATTAACGATTGTCATCGTCGAGATAGGATTTAAATGAATAAGCATCACGTTGGTTTTATGCCTCTGATATAATGACGAACTAAATATTTAATTAGGATGAGATGATTACATAATGTATACTTAACACGATAAGCGTATATGTCTGTTAACCAATGGTGAAGTTTCAGTTTTTAAAAAATCCAGAAACCATCTTAATTTTCTTCTTGTGATTCATCATCTTATTTAATACTTACAGGTGCACCGTTTGGATATTCAATTAATTAATACCATTTGAACAATTTGAAAATTAATAAAGTAATATTAAACCTGCAATATTTTTATTTTTTATATCAAATTCTTGTTGTGTTTTTAATGATTTCTTCTTTCATTGCTTTAATTCTATCAATAAACGCAATATCACAAATGCTTTGTTCAAATAATGATTTGAATATTTCTATGGTGGGTTGGGGATATTTCGGGTTTAATTGCATTAATTATAGCATGCAATACGAGAATGATTTTATCAATTTGAGTCTTGATTGTATCTGTATCTGTACCTGCTGCCAATGTTCTTCCGAATTATATAAACCCTATCTACTTCACTACATCTTTTTGTCTATTTTGTCTACAGTACTTGCACCAAGCCAATAATTTTAACTAGTTATGTATCACCATATAATGTCGTTCATGTTTAACATTGTTCAATATCCATGTAAACTGTGGTTAAAGTCGGTGAATATAACAACCTGTATTACTTTCATCGTTTCAAATAAACAGATACAAGATTCCAATAAAGAAGATGAATGATTCAAGATGGCTAACGTTATATTTAAAACATTATGACATCACACCTTGCAACTGACATAATCGTAAGCAGTATTGTGTAATATATTTTCCATTTAAGATTTCGTCAGATACAAATAATGACTTATTTAATGATGGTTATTATACCAGGCGTGTTTGGATAAAGGCGCAAATGCATCAACAACAAAGCAACCCGTGCTCAACCTACTTCATATATGATATTTATATATTGATAAAAGCTATACTAATTTATTTATTAGGCATTTGTTTTAATGTTGTACTTTATGTCGCCTTCGGCGAGGCACACACTTTGAATGCAAAATCTTTGAGGATTCGTCCGTGTATTTTGTATATCCACTGCACGCTTACTTTAGGTAAGATCATAGTTTGTCTTTATTTCGTGACCGTTCTAAATCTGCTCCATGCAAACCTCGCCTTGGACGACAATGTCTTTTTTCGAAAAATGAAACAATTTGACAATGTTAACCATAGTAGATACCGTGAGCACTATTATAAAAATACGTGATTTTCTATTCATTATCTTCATGTGTCCTTTGAACATCCGACAATCTGAAAGAATTGGCAAACATGTCAGTAGGGCTATCGTCAGTGTTTAGAAGACACGTGCCTTTTCGTCGTCCTGAATGAACTTGTCTTGTCGCATAGAAGCATCATTACTACAGTTCTACCTCCTTTTATAACCAAGTCTGATATTTTTTTTCTCATCTAGAGTGAGTTTCTTCTCGCACTATTACCTCGGTAATGCTATGCCAATTTAATCCAAATTTAAACTGAATATTTTATGTATTTTCGCTATTGTATCATATTTTATACATCTATGTCGTTCCTCGCTGAACTAAAATGAATAGCTACTTTAATCTTTTGACAGTGTCTGATACTTTCGAAATGGACAGTGTAACTCTGTACCCGTGCACCTACAATCCAAAGCACACATGTTCTTATAGCTGGACCTTGAAATACCATGCTGTCAAACCGTTATCGTCTTGTAGAGAAAAGTATATCTAACCCGTATGCTATTAATTGTCCACCATGTACTTCATTTCATCAGTTGACGATGTTCTCCAGTATTAAGCATTACTAGCTCCATCATTATATTTGCGTTATAAGCAGTTACTCAACAGCAGAAGTAGGCTGTGCAAATCTATGACGTAAGGATTTATTTTTTTTCTAGCACATGTTCAGATGTTTGCTATTTCACTTCTTCTTGTTGTTGTGGAGTTTAACGCCATTTTTCAGCACACGATAGGCTATACATGGTGGCCAGTATTAATGGTGGAGGAAGAACTCGGGAAAACCCTGGAAAGAACCACGACCCACGAGAAGCTACTGGCAAGCTTTCTCATATACCCACATTGGCTGAATCCGAGACTCGAATCGGCGCAGACAGAGGTGAGATGGCAGTGCTCCGTAACGGAGAGCGCTTTAGACCACTCGGCCACTCGGGGCCCCGCTATTTCACTTGAGGTATCTCCAAATGTGCAATGGTGGATTATTGAACATATGCTAATGTTATTCGAAATTCAGTGCATAGTCATCAGCAGTTCTAGCATTTAGAAATAAAGACAAAATTGGTATACCGATTTTGCTACTCTGGAAGACTACCTGGTACATATTTTGTCTATCAAAAAATATTATTAACGAAATCCCCAGTCAGATGTCAGCATCCACAATATTCAGTTTAGCTGGTTCTGACATAATCGCATGCAAGACGGTGCACATTAATTCTTTTCATAAAATTATAATTGACAAATTGTATGGTTCAGTTATAAAAATGTATATGTTTACGTAAAATTAAGTTTAAGTATAGTACATTTTATCTTGCCTAATAGTTTTTGTAATTTTGAGTCACACTGTAACGTTAAACTCATTAGCAGTTTTTGTTTTGATCTTTAGTCTAGATAATTTTAAACTTTGCTAACCATGAAACTTATATGAACCATGAACCTTTATTAACTGGTTTTGCACTGATGTAATTCTGTTGAATTTCCTCTCTAACCTGTTCAGTTCTACTATTAGAATACCAACATAGCCCTTTTACTTGTAAACAATGTATACATCCCTGTATTTATTAATTCGTCTTCCTTTTCCTGTTTCAAATTCTCTGTTACATTTTACAGGACCGTCGTTCTTGAACAGTCTCCTTTCCGAATTCCATTGTACCGTATATTTTAATAGCGTTATTCCAGACAGATATACTCAAATTAAAGTTTTGTGATGACTGAATCAAAATCTGTGTCAACGAATGCCATGAAAGCTGTACTGTTTTTCACTTATTCAGAATGGGCAAAAATTATTTTAATATTATCCGAGTTTGGTTAAATTTGTAGCACTTCATTGTGATTGAAGATGTTATGGATGCATTTAAACTGCGCATGAAAAGAATATATCTTAGGATAATTGAATAATTTATTGAATATTTAAGCGAGTTGCTGCTATACATTGGCTGAACGAAGTTTGAAAGTTTAAATATCATCTCCACTGTGTAATCTTCATTGCTTTTTCTCGTTTAAAATCTCGTTGACCAGCTTTACATTGTTTTTATTTTTCAATTTTATAGATGGCGGTGTCTCTTTTCTTCTGTACTATCATTTGTTATCATGTTAGGAGATTGCATACATTATAGTCGTCTCATGTTTCTCGTACGACCTATATTCTTGTTTAACTGTGACGTTTGTTGGATTGTAGTAGCCTTATCCCTTTTCCCATGTAACGCATCATATTGTTTAACTCTGATATTTTTAATTGCAGTCACCCTACAACGTTTATCGTGAAATACATTTTTTTTTTTACTAAACTGTAATGTTAGGGGATTGTAGTCACCTTGCTACGTTTTACATGTTGGCCCATTTTCTTATTTAACTGATATTTTGTGATTGTAGTAGTATTGTTTTTCATGTTGACACAACTTTTCTTATTTACCCGTCATGTTCGGTTCTAGGCGCCTTATCAAGTCTCTCATGTGACTAATTTTCTTATTGAGCAGTGATTTTTTAGCCACATCGCCGTATCACGTGACACATTTTCTTGTTTACCTATATTTTTGGATTGTAATAGTATTCTAGTTGTAATAGTATTCTAATAATATTCTAGTTGTAATAGTATTCTAGTATTCTAGTTGTAATAGTATTCTAATAGTATTCAAGTTGTAATAGTATTCTAGTTGTAATAGTATTCTAGTATTCTAGTTGTAATAGTATTCTAGTTGTAATAGTATTCTAATAGTATTCAAGTTGTAATAGTATTCTAGTTGTAATAGTATTCTAGTTGTAATAGTATTCTAATAGTATTCTAGTTGTAATAGTATTCTAGTTGTAATAATATTCTAATAGTATTCTAGTTGTAATAGTATTGTAATAGTATTCTAGTTGTAATAGTATTGTAATAGCATTCTAGTTGTAATAATATTCTAATAGTATTCTAGTTGTAATAGTATTCTAGATTCTTCTAGCCTTATCACTTTTTTCATGTGACATTTTCTTGCTTAACAATGTTTTTGGATTGTAGCCGCCTATCACATTTCTCGCGTTACCCATTTTGTTATTTATCGACTGTTTTTGTATTGTATTCGCCTTATCGTGTTTTTCGTGTGACTCATTTTCTTCCTCAATCGTTAGGATCTTTTCTTTTGTCTTTTTAGATGCTTTATAATGCTTTTCATGTGACTCATTTTCTTGTTTAACTGTAATTTGTTTCGACTGAGGTCACCCTATCACGTTTCTCATGTACCCATTTTCTTGTTTGTGTTAAAGCGCCTCTCAAACATGATTCATTTTAGAGAAATCTATTTTGCCCTACATGTTCCCAACTGTTAAACAAGTCATTTGTTTCGCATGTACGTATATTTTACCTTTAATTCCTATGCAATTCAAAAATCTTTAATGACATCTATTTTATCATACAGAATTAACTCTTGCTCACCAAGTCCCCAATTATCCTCTCTCATTCGGTCTTCTAGTTTGTGAGCAAACAGTCCCCAATTATCTTCTCATTAGGTCTTCTAGTTTGTAAGCAAACAGTCTCCAACTATCACCTCCTAGATCTTCTAATTTGTAAACAATCCCAAATTATCTCCTCTCATTAGATCTCCTGTTTTGCAAGCAGTCCCCAATTATCCTCTCTCGTTAGGTCTTCTACCTCGTAAGCAAAGTCCCCAATTATCTTCTCTCAATAGTTTGTAAGCAAAACAGTCCCAAATTATCCTCTCATTAGGTCTTCTAGTTTGTAAACAGTCCCCAATTATCTTTCTTTAGATCTTCTAGTTTGTAAGCAAACAGTCCCCAACTATGCTATCACAGATCTTCTAATTTGTAAACAATCCTAAATTATCTTCCATCATTAGGTCTTCTGATTTGCAAGCAGTCCCCAAATGTCCTCTCTCATTAGGTCTTCTAGTCTGTAAGCAAAGTCCCCAATTATCTTCTCTCAATAGGTATTCTAGTTTGTAAGCAAAACAGTCCCAAATTATCCTTTCATTACGTCTTCCAGGTTGTAAACAGTCCCCAATTATCTTTCATTAGTCTTCAAGTTTGTAAGCAAACAGTCCCCAACTATCCTCTCATAGATCTTCTAATTTGTAAAGAATCCCAAATTATCTTCACTCATTCGGTCTTCTAGTTTGTTAGGTAAAGTCCCCAATTATCCTCTCTCATTCAGTTGTCTAGTTTGTACGCAAACAGTCCCCAATTATCCTCTCATTAGGTCTTCTAGTTTGTAAGCAAAGTCCCCAATTATCCTCTCATTAGATCTTCTAGTTTGTAAGCAGTCCCCAATTATCCTCTTAGATTAGGTCTTCTACTATGTATTGTAAGCAGCCAATCACCTAACATTACTTGCACAATATTGTATTTTTCAGTATAGGCATATATATATCATTTTGCATTTTAAAATTATGTTTATTATGCCAGTTTTTAATTTAGGAGTTTATAAATTATTTTATTGCTGGGTATCTCAAGAGATTAATCAATACTTCTGACACATTTTCTTTCTTGTTCAATTCAATTAGTTTTGGTTATACATAAACCCATTTTCTGCTTTCATTCAGGGTGTAATATTTCCACAATCCAGTCCCTAGTGTTTTGTTAAACCTTTCCCCTACACACATTTCTGTTGTCTTAGTAATCTGAAAATTACCCTCTCTCTTCCTCGTCAAAACTACTATGTCTGCAGTGAGGCATTTTAGTGTAGCGTGTAGCATGATATCCCACCCATTAACATTATCCTGACACCAGGCCGATTAGTCCTAACAGCAACCTCTTAATGCTGAGCGCCAAGTGAGGCAACGGCTAGTACCATTTTTATAAGTTTCTCGTATGACTCAACTGGGTTCAAACCCATGACCTCCTTCATCCAAAGCAAGCACTCCAACCACTTAGGCCATAGGAGCTATCTTATTCAGCTTCAATCAAAGCCTGTTTCCTATAAATCCAAGTTTACAACAAATTACAGCTCTTTTTTGCTGAATCAATGGTCAGCCTTGTAAAGTTTACAAAATATTTTATTTGTTCTGTAAATTTAGTCTACCAAATGTGAATTTTAAGCATTATTTAAGCCATACTGCATCAACAAAATTATTATAGGGACTTGTGATGCAAAACAGCCACGTATGGTGTACAGTTTATAAACACCATAACTTTGTCTTGTCCATTTGCTTAATAAAGAGATGAAATAAGTTTAATGTTTTTGACTGAAAAGATTAATAATCTACTTGTTGATATAATTCAATCTCATCATTAAAGTTATGGCTGGCCAGACACAAGTATTTCAAACAATACTGAAACACAGTTTAGTGTGAAATCTGTTCAGAATATTATTAAATTTAGTCTCAATTCATTAAATTTACACAATCTCTAATTAAATTTACACTGTCCATCTCTAGTCATTAAACTTATGGTATCTATTCATTAAATACATACTTTCTCTAGTAATTAACTCGACACTGTCTCTAGCCATTCAATTAACATGGTCATTAGTCACTAAATTAACATGGACAGTACTCATTAGATTTACACTATCATTAGTTATTAAATATAGCGTCTCTAGTCATTAAATTTACACTGTAATTAGTTACTAAATATACTGTCTCTAGTAATTAAATTTACACTGTCATTAGTTACTAAATATAGTGTCTCTAGTAATTAAATTTACAGTTTTATCACTAAATTTAACCTCTAGTCATTAAGTTAACATGGTCTCTAATCATTAAATTTATACTGTCATTAGTTATTAAATATACTGCCTCTGGTTCTTAAAGATAGTCATTAGTTACTAAATATACTTATCTAGTCATTAAATTTAGTCATTTACACTGTCAATAGTTACTAAATATAGTCACTAGTCATTAAATTTACAGTCTCATTATTAAATTTAACCTCTAGTCATTAAATTTACAATCTTTAATCATTATATTGGCAGACACTAGTCAATAAATATATACTGGTTCAATACTGAGCAATAGTGTAATCTGTTGAAATAAGGCCTGATGGACTGAACTAAGCCACAGTACAATTTGTTGATATTAAGGCCTGATGGACTGAACTAAGCCACAGTACAATTTGTTGATATTAAGGCATGATAGACTGAACTAAGCCACAGTACAATTTGTTGATATTAAGGCATGATAGACTGAACTAAGCCACAGTACAATTTGTTGATATTAAGGCCTGATGGACTGAACTAAGCCACAGTACAATTTGTTGATATTAAGGCATGATAGACTGAACTAAGCCACAGTACAATTTGTTGATATTAAGGCCTGATGGACTGAACTAAGCCACAGTACAATTTGTTGATATTAAGGCCTGATGGACTGAACTAAGCCACAGTACAATCTGTTCATATAAGGCCTGATGGACTGAACTAAGCCACAGTACAATTTGTTGATATTAAGGCATGATGGACTGAACTAAGCCACAGTACAATCTGTTCATATAAGGCCTGATGGACTGAACTAAGTAAGCCACAGTATGATCTGTTGAAATAAGGCCTGATGGACTGAACTAAGCCACAGTACAATCTGTTGATATAAGGTCTAATAGACTGAACTAAGCCACAGTACAATCTGTTGATATAAGGCCTGATGGACTAACTAATACACGGTACAATTTGTTGATATAAGGTCTAATAGACTGAACTAAGCCACAGTACAATTTGTTGATATAAGGTCTAATAGATGGAACTAAGG
The DNA here is from genome assembly GCA_028554795.2 of Sinohyriopsis cumingii. NCBI lineage: Eukaryota > Metazoa > Mollusca > Bivalvia > Unionida > Unionidae > Sinohyriopsis > Sinohyriopsis cumingii. The sequence goes on along the minus strand of CM068832.1, from coordinate 66,285,556 downwards.
CACAGTACAATTTGTTGATATAAGGTCTCATAGACTGAACTAAGCCACATTACAATCTGTTGATATAAGGTCTAATAGACTGAATTAAGCCACAGTACAATTTGTTGATATAAGGTCTAATAGACTGAACTAAGCCACAGTATGATCTGTTGATATAAGGTCTGATGGACTGAACTAAGCCATAGTACAATCTGTTGATATAAGGTCTGATGGACTGAACTAAGCCACAGTACAATTTGTTGATATAAGGTCTAACAGACTGAACTAAGCCACAGTACAATTTGTTGATATAAGGTCCAATAGACTGAACTAAGCCACAGTACAATTTGTTGATATAAGGTCTAATAGACTGAACTAAGCCACAGTATGATCTGTTGATATAAGGTCTGATGGACTGAACTAAGCCATAGTACAATCTGCTGATATAAGGTCTAATAGACTGAATTAAGCCACAGTACAATTTGTTGATATAAGGTCTAATAGACTGAACTAAGCCACAGTATGATCTGTTGATATAAGGTCTGATGGACTGAACTAAGCCATAGTACAATCTGTTGATATAAGGTCTAATAGACTGAATTAAGCCACAGTACAATTTGTTGATATAAGGTCTAATAGACTGAACTAAGCCACAGTACAATTTGTTGATATAAGGTCTAATAGACAGAACTAAGGCACAGTACAATTTGTTGATATAAGGTCTCATAGACTGAACTAAGCCACATTACAATCTGTTGATATAAGGTCTAATAGACTGAATTAAGCCACAGTACAATTTGTTGATATAAGGTCTAATAGACTGAACTAAGCCACAGTATGATCTGTTGATATAAGGTCTGATGGACTAAACTAAGCCATAGTACAATCTGTTGATATAAGGTCTAATAGAATGAATTAAGTCACAGTACAATTTGTTGATATAAGGTCTAATAGACTGAACTAAGCCACATTATGATCTGTTGATATAAGGTCTGATGGACTGAACTAAGCCATAGTACAATCTGCTGATATAAGGTCTAATAGACTGAATTAAGCCACAGTACAATTTGTTGATATAAGGTCTAATAGACTGAACTAAGCCACAGTATGATCTGTTGATATAAGGTCTGATGGACTGAACTAAGCCATAGTACAATCTGTTGATATAAGGTCTAATAGACTGAATTAAGCCACAGTACAATTTGTTGATATAAGGTCTAATAGACGGAACTAAGGCACAGTACAATTTGTTGATATAAGGTCTCATAGACTGAACTAAGCCACATTACAATCTGTTGATATAAGGTCTAATAGACTGAATTAAGCCACAGTACAATTTGTTGATATAAGGTCTAACAGACTGAACTAAGCCACAGTATGATCTGTTGATATAAGGTCTGATGGACTGAACTAAGCCATAGTACAATCTGTTGATATAAGGTCTAATAGACTGAACTAAGCCACAGTACAATCTGTTGATATAAGGTCTAATAGACTGAACTAAGCCACAGTACAATTTGTTGATATAAGGTCTAATAGACTGAACTAAGCCACAGTACAATCTGTTGATATAAGGCCTGATGGACTGAACTAAGCCATAGTACAATCTGTTGATATAAGGTCTAATAGACTGAACTAAGCCACAGCATGATATGTTGATATAAGGTTTAACAGACTGAACTAAGCCACAGTACAATCTGTTGATATAAGGCATGATGGACTGAATTAAGTAAGCCACAGCATGATCTGTTGAAATAAGGCCTGATGGACTGAACTAAGCTACAGTACAATCTGTTGATATAAGGTCTAATAGACTGAACTAAGCCACAGTACAATCTGTTGATATAAGGCCTGATGGACTGAACTAAGCCATAGTACAATTTGTTGAAATAAGGTCTAATGGACTGAACTGAGCCAGAGTACAATTTGTTAAAAGTTGGTCTAATGGACTGAACTAAGCCAGAGTACAATCTGTTGATATAAGGTCTAATGGACTGCACTGAGCCACAGCACAATTTGTTCAAATAAGGTCTAATGGACTGAACTGAGTATTATGTTAGAAAGACAAAAAAATAAACTGTAGAAAGATCAGTCTTATCTATGCAATATAGATGTAAATTACATTTCCAATGCCATTTATACCAGTTATAAAAAATGGAACTTATAAAAAATGGAAGCCCATAACACACCAATGAAGATCAAATTTATTATTTTCCAATGATAAGCACACTTTTCCCATCTGACCAAAACTAATCTGTAATAACCTGATCTTTAAAAATGCCGCTCTCAACTAACATACAAGTTTAATGTTTGAATAAAAAGGCATATACATTTAATGCATGAATGATGCCATCCTTTAGCAGTAGAAATATTCTACACAGAATATCTCCACAAGATGGAGAATAATTGCTGCTTGTGATGACTTCTGCCAATGCCTACTATTATTGTTTTTCACAAGGTGACAAGACACACAGTCTTCATGTTCAGCTGTGTACAGTATGTTTCAAAGAACTATTTACATTCCATTCAAAACAAAATCACATCTCAAACTCATAAAAAAAAATTTACATTTAGTGGCTGTAACATAATTAAAATTTGTATCTCTTTCTAGGATCAAAATGTATTAATTTTCACCAGACATCAACAATGACAAAACATCTGTGTAGAAAGTCTGCACTCATACTCAATACCAGCAAATCAGAAACATGTCATCTGATACCACTCTCTATATATATATATATAGAGAGAGAGAGAGAGAGAGAGAGAGAGAGAGAGAGAGATAGAGAGAGAGGTTAGGATAGAGACAAATAGAGAGACAGTAATGGAGAAACAAAGCAAGACAAAATTAATCTAGTTTTGAATGTCTGGTCATTATATATTCATTCTTGATAAAGTAACGAAGACTTTAAATTTTAGTCAATATTCTCTATTGAAACCAATTAACCAATCTAGTCGTTAGTTTATACGGCTTTTGAGTGTGAATACATATTAAGAATTTTTATATTTAAATGCAATTACCACTTTAGGAATGAAGCATATTAAATCTATGCATCAATTTTTAAAGACGAATTATGTGTGACATTGATGGACTTCAAAATTTAATTTAAACAAGGACAGGGTCTGCATGGTGAGCCCACGATTAAAGCCTTGATGTGAAATGTGTGACCTTCATCACAAGGACAAAAGGTCAGGCATGTATGTCACATAATGGATAGTTTTAACATAACAATGATTCATCCAAAATATGAAGGAAATACATCAGTACTTGGAAATAAAAGCAAGCAAAACAAAAGATACAAATCACTTGAACAAATACTTACCTCAAAGAACTTGACCCCAAGGTCAAGGATCAAGTGAACATGTAGCAGAATGAATCATATTAGGTTGATACTAATTCAACCTAAGTATCAAGAAAATGCATCAAGGGGAAATTTAAGCAAAATGAAAAATCTTTAAATAAATTACAAGGAAAATTTCCAATGACTACTTGAATCCAGGGTAAACAGAAAAGGTGAGCATGACAATGAATTCTCTCAGCTTCATGATTATTTATACCTTGTATTAAGAAAACCTATAAAAATTTAGGAAATACATCCAAATGAAAATCTTCAACCAAAATCATACCTTTTGATGACAACAATAGAATCAAACAAACAAAAAAAATGTTTGATTTTGTGCAGTTTAAGTACAAGGAAATCTGTAAACCATTCACCATATGATTTCATTGTATCACAAAGATTTAATGATGTAAATAAAGATAGTAATTGAGAAAATGTTCAGCATTACAAAGTAGTTTGCTGATCGTTAGACTAGGCGTTAGAGCAACAAGAACTTGATTCATGCATTCAATCAAAGTACATATATTTATATTGTTAAACAATATATATGCATTGCTCGATTATCTGTTACATATCAGAATAGATAAGAAAAAATCTAAGAACTTAGAATACAGTTGGCTTTGGGGGGATCAGGTAATACTATATTAAACAGGATCAAAGAAGGAACAGGTATTATTACATGCTCTTTTCTTTTTTCTCCGTTAACTTTGCATTGTCAGAATCGTTCAATATTTTACGATACTGAACACGCATGCAACTTCAGATTGCACTCAAAAAGGAACTACTTTCTATTGTAAACAAACAATGGATGCAGATGCTAGCACTTTTGATTCGTAAACAAATCATGTACACTTGCATAGTAGGCGCTTAACATTTTGGTTGATTAAATTTGTTTCGGAATGAAGTAAAGCAGATGTTTTGTGATCTGCCACATACCAGCTGCTTTGGCACATTCCACGTTAACTTTTTTCATACAATGTTTTGGATTTAAGCTAGCTATACAGTAGATGCCAGAAAGGTCATTACAAATAACATGCAAGTGACAAGGCATAAACTGTCTTCTTTAGCTGGTAATAAGAATGGCAAAAATATATACTTAGTTTTACATCCTGAATTTCCTCAAAATGTACTTTCTTAGTTCTGCAAATCCAAATTACATGAGCCATGTCATAAGTTCTCAATCTTGATTACAAATTTCAAAATTGTACTGTAATTTCAAATAGAAGTGCAATTACATCCTCCTTACTGCGCTCAAAATGAAATAAGCATTAAATTTCATAGCGTCTTTTTGATAATTGCAATTGAAAGACTTTATTTTTTTTTCCCCTTATGATTTCAAACATTCATAGACAGAAACAGAAACACATTTGCAGATGTCAACACGCTTCTCCCTCGCTTCTTCAATCCGATGTATTTCATGTGGAATTGTCACATATAAATCCAGTCCATAATCATGAAATTTCATAGAATCGACAAAAATACCAAAATCTATTCATTCCAGATGGAAAAGTTGTTGCAATGTGCATTCATTCACAACATGACTCCAAATTTCGTTTTTAGTTAAACGTATAATTATTATTTTGGGGAAACAAGACAAGATACTGAACTTGAATCACTCAAGATATTCTTCCACTATATCCCCAAATTTTGTTCAAATTTTTTTAAATCATACACGTGTTTCTTCGCAAACCAGTACATCTAAAAACCTTAGTCAAAACCTTTGATTTCAAAATCAATGTAAGAATTTTTGAATTTCAGTTGCATTCAAACTAATAAAAAAAATCTAAAAATTCATTTGTATATATAACAGTGTTCAAAAGCTCAATGTAGCAAAGATAGGGAAGCAGACGACCTTTCACTTTATCAGGGATTGCTTTTCAAGTTCAGTCACAAAACTGAAAATACAGAAGTTCCTGCACAATTTTCATTAAAAACCAATCATAAATTGCAAGAAATTCTGCAGTGAAAACCCAAAGTATGTGCAACAATTCATGTCAGAGAAGTGATAAGACTGTAAAGATGGCCAACATCGTGCCATGCTTGAGGCCAGATGAGCACCAATTTCAATCAGAATCTGTTAGATATTGCTAAAATGAAACCACATATCATCAGTTCTGGAAAAGCAGCCAAACAAATATTTTCAGAATGGATATAAAAGCAGCCACTTTGTGGCCTGGATAAGCATCGTTTTAAAACAGGAAGAACTTTGTACTGCAATAAAGATGACTTACAAAACTGACACAAAAAAACCAACCCAAAATACAGCCTGTCAGTATGGCCATAAATTCTGAGATGTAATACAATTTACACATTTTGAAAGGACACATCAGCATCAAATAGAGCCGAATACACATTTTGAAAGGACACAACAGCATCAAATAGAGCCGAATACACAGAGTGAAACTTGTTTTGGTGAAAACCACAGGTCTATTAAAATGTTGGCTTCAAAAGAAGTGATAACAAGATTTACAATTTTGTTTAAAAAAATGGTCAGTATGGCAGATATTGTGGATGCAAGATTAGCACCATTTTCATTTAGAAGCAACTAACAACCAGCAACATGATAGTAGTAGTAGTAGTGGTAACCTGATTTTAGAGATTGCTAACATTGTGGCCAGATGGCTGTCTAAAGAGCATTTTCATTTCAGACCAAATAGTTCAAAATTTTTCCTGATCAGCACCATCTTTTGTGTTGTCTCAACTAGACATCAAGAAGCCCTTTACTGAAAATCCATTGCAGTTCTGATTATCAGTTCAAAAGGACGTGGTGTGATTTGGTTTTGTTTTATGGCACAGCAACCCAAATTAAATTATTTACTACCTGGGCAACCTGAGCAAGCACTTACCAAAGGACACACCAAATAAACTGACCCTGCCTGCTACAACAGTTAAGGTCTGAACTGCACCCTTTCGGTTTTGACTCCAACACTAGCCACAATGGTTTCCCATGACAGAAGTAATTGTTATATAAAGATTTTTAAGATGGATACTTTGGTGGCTATATTAGGTGTCCAAGGGGCACCATTTTCACTGAGGATCAAGTAAACCTTGGGATGAATGTGCATTTAAAATTTGATGGCAATCCTTCTAGGATCATTTGTTTTGTGGGTTTAATGTCCTTTTTCAGCAAATAGAAAGAACCACCAACCCACCAGCAGTAACAGGCAAGCTTTCTCACATACCCATAGTGGCAGAGTCAAGACTCAAACTCATGCAGACAAAAGTGATACATCAGTGATCTGTAAGGTAAGCAACTTAGACCACTCAGCCACCCGGAGCCCTTATTTAGGAAGAATAAAGAGAAACTTCTGACAATAAAAGGACAATGGATGACACACCATCTAATAGGCTCTTCTGTTCTACCACAATTGGAGCTACAAATAGTATCTGTTGATTTTGTGTTGACATTTTTGACATTCTACTTAAGAAAATTAATTTACTATTTAACACGTTTTCAAAGAGTAAAGCCTTTTCATTTGATATGATCAAATCACCATGACATACGGCAAGCTTTCTCACACAACTGAGTTGGTCAAGCCCAAAACTAAAATTGTCAATGTATGATAAACAAAAGGGAGAACAAATGTTCTTGCACAGCCTACTTCTCTATGCATACTTTAGAAGGGTTCATATTCTGATGTAGTGCATTAGGAACCTACATGCCTCAATTATGGTTTGACCTGAAAGGTCTGTGAATCTTTAAAGAAAATGACAACATTTAATTTTGGAAGATCTTTTTCAAACAATTATGCATTAATTTAACTCAAAGAATATCTCAATATGAAATCTATCAAAAGATCAAATCCAAATTGTGAAAAATATTTCTATCCATTTGGGTGATAAAAACAAAACAAACTGCAGTTTCAGAATCTACGTAGCTGCGACTTAAAACCAACGCCTCACTCGTAAGTCTTTATGCTAGTATCTCTTTGTTTTGGGGATTTTTTAAAAGACTATCTTGAAATATAGTTTTTTTTGGTTACACATTTGCAGGCGATGTATCTAGTAAATGTTTTACTACAAAATAATTCAAACTTCCAACTATGATAAGAAATGTTTATGATTACATGAATACTGTATTTTGATCCAAATACCCAGCTAACTGTAATTACTACAGACTAAGATCTGCCATGAAAAAACAGATAGCTCAGTGTTATTGCTATTCAGTCTGATTTCAAGCCAACAGCTCCGACTGAGATTATTTTCCAGTGTACTACATCATGTCATATACATGTCTACAATGCCTGCAGATGTATAATATAATCATATAAATACAGAAGTGCTGATTGTATCATCTGCATTGTGTGGAGGTAACACACTGTCCGAGGACAAAATTATCTATTGTATGTATATGTTCTCATATTCACTAAGTCTGTGATAATATAGAAATAATGCAGCTGTATGAAAGACTAGAGAATCATTCAATAAACAACACTCCCCTATATAACAAAGCTGTTTGATAAGCTTTTCTGTACAATTCCATATTTTAAATCCAAAACTCTTATTTTCTAATTGAAGTCAGGAAAGGATAAAACCATTTCTTTTTATCTCCCACTCCTCAATGAAGACTTAAAACACAACCTGCAAGGTCCTCTAAAACTCAAAGCCACTAGGTACCCCTCTCGCACATAAGACTTAAACATTAAAAATGCTGCTAATGCAAAGTCAGCAATGACATTTTCGGAGTGAACAAAATACCATTTACCAAAATGTTTTACCAATTCCAGTTCAAAGTGGGTTTATTAAATGTACCTGCGTAAATTATATGATGCTGAAGGGATTATACAATGATTTCTATATCTGGGGAAATTTTTATGTTTTGTTTGATTTCATTTTTGTTGCTTTTGCATCTCATTTATCATTAGGGAAATTTCTACAATGCAGAAAATGTACACTGAGAACTAAATGATAAGCAAAGAAATACTTGAAATTTCCCCAAAACAGTATTATCTGTGTCAATGCTGATAATGAAATAAGGTAGAAGAATATAAGTCCTCAAATTTAAAAAAGAAAAAATTGTAATGCTCATGATTGAGCATAACGCACAACAAAAATAAAAGAAGAAATAGATGAAAAAAATCCACATTTCATTTACTTTGAAAGAAATAAGCAGAGTGTTGTACAATGAAGTACCACGATGTTGCACTAAACCTTAACAATATTTGCACTGTGGACAACAAAGGAGAAAATTTATTTTAAATCTCTTGCTAGGGGTGTCATTCTTGTAAAGCAGCATACTTGTTTCCTAAGGAGAGCTGGATACCACTTTTACTGGGATCTTCTAACTGTCGGCCACCATGTTGGACGCGCTCAAAACTTCTTGTGTCACTGCATGAGACAAAAAAAGCAAAATTTATTACTGAATGCAGTAAAGAATACATCTACTAAAGATTGCATGTACATACTCAAACTTTTTGTAATACTGTTTCCAGACCCTAAATCATTTTTATACAAGTCGTGAAGGCCTGTGTCATCCATGACTGCTCTTACATGTTCTTGCATATAACTAAAGTTTCTGAAACGAATACTCTGACAAGCATTGGAATTATAAATATTTGTGGCATGAAAGATACAACCTAGTTTATATAGCTAGAAAGTGTTCAAATTTATCAAGAACTAAAATGCATGACACTGTCATGCTAAGATAACTTGACATAAATTTGGTGGCAACAGATAAATTAGTATTGGAACTGGAGCCTGGCAAACAATATACATTTGAAACAACATCTGAACAATGCTGCTTAGAGGTAGAGCTCAATGACCCAGTTCTGACTTTGGCAGACTAAACATTTCAACCCCAAGATACACATATATTGCAAGGTATAATGGCAGAAGAGTTATAGCCCAGACAGGAAAGGCAGATAGATGAAAGTATGGTTAGAGAAGATGCTAGAATACTATTTTTGCCAATTTTTGAAAATGTTTCTTAAATATGGCTTATCTGATCATAATACTTTAGGAATATGACCATTACCTCACAAATCCAGTCATCCCAAACTAGTATAAAGCAATTTAAAAAAACTAAACATTATCTGCCCCCAGAGATGGGAGTCAGACAAGAGTGATCTCCCATACGATATAGGGATTGACATTGAGTCCCACCTATGCTTCAGTTACTACTGGAGTAGAAATGCATGTTCTAGCAGTAGGATGTCATTATGGGAAGGATGGGAGGGTGTGTCTGTATTATTATCAGGTAAGTATTATAAAAAAAAACATTTTATTTATTACACAATCATAATACCTTAGGAGAATAAATAAGAGGTGAAGAGAATTGCATCTTCTTAACCCATAGAAGGCCCAATCTCCAGCCTAATGCATAGCTGCCAACCTTCCAGGCTCACAATTAGTGAAAATAGGGGTAAAAAGTAGTGAATCTGGACATGAATTAGTGAAAAATACCATGACAGTAACTCCATCCACTCTGACCGTCAATACTACACAATATATAGATCGCAATATAAAACACTACATATATGCAGAAATATTTAGTTATCAAGACATGATACTGTGGCAGACTTGAACTTCCTCAGCTGCTTGATCGTAAATTTCAGGGCTTTTGATGAAAATGTATTTAGGCTAAGATCACATTGCTTAAGACAAAAAGCGATGGAAGCCAAGTGTAGGGACCTATCTCTAGTTATATTGTAGTAGTAGTTGTTGTTGTTGTTGTAGGGCTTAACGCCATTTTTTCAGCACAAGATAGGCTAAACATGGCGGCCAGTATTAATGGTGGAGGAAGAACCCGGAAAACCCCCAGAAAGAACCACCGACCCACGAGAAGCTCTGGAAAGCTTTCTCACATAACCACATTAGCCGAATCCGAGACTCGAACCGACGCAGACAGAGGTGAGATGGCAGTGATCCGTAACAGTGAGCGCTTTAGACCACTCGGCCACTCGGGGCCCCTGTAGTAGTAGTTGTTCCCTCTGGAGGCTTGTGGTGGACAAGGCTAGGCTGTGTTCAAATTGCCAGATAATAGCCATGGAAACCAAGTCAAAAATAAATTCTAATGCAACAACATTTCAAATCATTAGTTCTTCATCAAAGCTGGTCTTACATATGGAAAAAAGGGGCATGCATCTTATCATTCCCCGATGTTAAATTTAGGAGTGATTCTTTACTCTAAAGAAATACCTATTGATGATTGGATCTCCAAAAATGTAACATGTGATAAAGCTTGGGAAGATTTGTGGATAGCAAACTAGACTAGAAGTCTGGCCCTACTGAGAAAAAATTACATCCAGACAATCACTTCAGTGTATTATCAATGCTATGGGGATGGTATAAAGCATTTGGGTCTGTAATGTCACAGCAGCCAGTACCTGGTTGGCAAGTAACAATGGGCTGTCTACTGTTCCATGTGTGAACAGTTGATGGTACAGTGCATCCTTGAGCAGACCATCATTATAGTTAGTGCTGTGTTGCTGGCACGCCATGATAGGGTGTGCTGGAATAGTTCAACTCAATTCCATAGCAATGAACTGATATGGGTATGTAATGGCAATGGGCTGACCTGCCTCTATAATGGCCATGGACTGACATGGGTCTGTAATGGCACTGGGCTGACCTGCCTCTATAATGGCCATGGACTGATATTGGTCTGTAATGGCAATGGGCTGACCTGCCTCTATAATGGCCATGGACTGACATGGGTCTGTAATGGCAATGGGCTGACCTGCCTCTATAATGGCCATGGACTGACATGGGTCTGTAATGGCAATGAGCTGACCTGCCTATATAATGGCCATGGACTGACATGGGTCTGTAATGGACTGGGCTGACATGGGTCTGTAATGGCAATGGGCTGACCTGCCTATATAATGGCCATGGACTGACATGGGTCTGTAATGGCAATGGGCTGACCTGCCTATATAATGGCCATGGACTGACATGGGTCTGTAATGGACTGGGCTGACATGGGTCTGTAATGGCCATGGACTGACCTGCCTCTATAATGGCCATGGACTGACATGGGTCTGTAATGGACTGGGCTGACATGGGTCTGTAATGGCACTGGGCTGACCTGCTTCTATAATGGCCATGGACTGACATGGGTCTGTAATGGTACTGGGCTGACCTGCTTCTATAATGGCCATGGACTGACATGGGTCTGTAATGGCACTGGGCTGACCTGCTTCTATAATGGCCATGGACTGACATGGGTCTGTAATGGCAATGGGCTGACCTGCCTCTATAATGACCATGGACTGACATGGGTCTGGAACGGCAATGGGCTGATCTGCCTCTATAATGGCCATGGACTGACATGGGTCTGTAATGGCACTGGGCTGACCTGCCTCTATAATGGCCATGGACTGACATGGGTCTGTAATGGCACTGGGCTGACCTGCCTATATAATGGCCATGGACTGATATTGGTCCACAATAGCACTGTGCTGACCTGCCTCTATAATGGCCATGGACCGACATGGGTCTGTAATGGTACTGTACATACACGATGTCCTCATGGCAGCTGACCAATATGGCTCTGTACAGACAGATGGACTCCACATAATTAATGAAAAGAAATGGGTCCATCATAGCACGCCTAACAGTCCAAGAATGCAAAACAGCAACCAAGACATTCATGATGTTTGGGTTGACATACTTAAAAAATAACTGATATTGCAGCCCATATTAACACCTTTCCACGAATTAAAGTCTAATTGCTTTAACTGGAAAATACTTACTCTGTAGTCTTTATCCTGACTGAATCAAATTCTTACACAAGCAAAGTGAGCATATTTTCAAGTTTGTTTTCATAAATTATAGTTTGATCAAATGCGATAGTAGCTGAGAATATGCCGAAGTCGGTTAAAGGAGAGTTAAGTTTCTTTAACGAAAAAAACAAAAAAAAAACATACAGCAGTCCCTCTCCTACAAGGCCACCCTTCTGCACTTGGAAAGTTGCTGTACAAGATGGGAGGCCTTTCCAGAGAGGGACTGTATTTGTGACAAGTATGTGTATGTAGTAAGAAAGCTACAAATAAATGCATTTAATATCTTCAGTTAAAGTAGCACTAATTATTAAAAGGTTCCCGTTGTCTTAAGAACAGACTTTTTTCAAGCTAACATACATGAACAGCTCTTATTCTGAACATCTCCAATGAAAGTATTTAATCTGTGAAAAGATAAAAGAGATTCATCCCTTCTGATAAAGGTAATGGGTCATTCAATATTTAGAAACCTGTTTGTAATGGCAGACAATGTTTCAGTTCATGTGTTGCAGTGGCCCCCCTCTTTAAGGGACCCCTCACAAGCTGCCATTTCCTCTACATTACCAGTTTTTTTTTTTTAAGGCTTCACTGAGTTTGTGTATGAAAGTACCCCTCATGGGAGGCTACCCCTCTGATGTGACATGTGGCCAGCATTTTAAGTCTGTGTCCAGATCCAATATTTCATATGTTACGGTAAGTTATCCAATTATCTCTAACGGTGTCTGTTCCCAATATCAGGTTTTCTTTACTGAATTTCAGGTTTTTGTTATTGAAACATGTCTTGGCTAAGTACATTATAACATGTACCACTACAATTAATATTATATCATTATCTATAAAAACAAGCATTTACAGGAAATGGGCTAAACAATGCTGCAATAAGAGTTTTGGCTTTGCACAGCTGTCGAGTTCTTATATTTGATGATTATGACTGGACATAATTGTCAAGACCATAACATGGTCAATACAAGCTAAATATAGCTTTTGTGGCCTCACTCACAAAGAGCAAATAACCTTGAACAAAACCAGGCACAAGATAATGACAAAAGAATCATGTGACAATATTTGTTTCACTTCCTTTATAAACAATTCATTTTGTTATTGTTGTTATTATGGTGTTTAACACCCTTTTTTCAGCACAAGATAGGTCTTACATGGTGCTCAGTATAACTGATGGAGAAAGAACCAATGATCCATGGGAAACTACTGGCGAACTTTCTCATGTATCCACACTGGTCAAGCACAAGACTCAAACCCACACTGACAGAGATGAGATGGCAGTGATTTGCAATGGTGAGTGCTTTAGACCACTCAGCCACCCCATTTCATTTTGTCTAATCTACAAAAGTTTTGTCTGCATGAAAGTAATGTTTGTACCAAAGACATTTTTTAATGTTTTTTATTTTGCAATGAGTATACCAACAATACCCCACATGTATTTGTTTATAAGACTGATTAATGACTGATTAGTAATATTTTCTAAAACATAAGTTTGGGGGAGAATGTGCATTAAATTTACTCTTTTGCTGAATAGTGCACTAAACCAAATCCGTCGATAGCACAATTATAATACTACTACTACTTTTAATAATAATAATAATGGTATCTGGAGCATAGTATTTGTTTAAAAACCAAGTCTGAAAGATGAACCTGCGTTCAGCGGTCACATGTGTTCAAAAATATGCCTATTCCCATCAAAGGCTGCTACAGACAGGCTTTACTGTCAATTAATAGCATTAGGACTGAAGGCAGACTGTCTTGATCAAAAAAGGATATGACTCTAGTTTGTTCCTCTCAGTAAATTGTGGAGATCTTGAAAATGCTGGTGATTTTCCCTCATGGACCAAATAAGCATATATGTGCTCTAGAGTTGCAAGTTTTCAATACTCTAACATTATAAGTCTCCCTTCATTACAACAAAAACAAGAAGGTAAATGTGAAGGGTAAAAATATTCAATTCTATAAACCTGTCTGCATGTCCTGGTTGACCTCCCAGAGTTGGGAAGTCCTCCTCACTGGTGATATTCGGTGCCTTTTTCTTGTAACGTGATTGAGTACTGCTTGATGGTGTGGATGATGCAGCAGCAGCCCGAGCACCTGGGGGAACATATTTACCAACTTTTGAGGCTGTCGAATCTTCCTTTGGTTTCTCAGGTGCTGTTGGGGCTGAAAATAATCAAAATTCTCAAAGATAATCAAAGTAATGACACAATGTATCCAGCTTACTGTATGTGTCATGAAGGCAGTGTTATTTATTGTCTCACACTGTTCCATACTGAACAGATTTGTTAATGTGCAAGCAGTTTCCATGTCTGATTCAAATATTAGTTGTGTCATGAAAAGTTGTCACTACATTCTTCATTCAACTGGTCACAGATCCTATTCATTATTCCTCTCAGGAAACTGAACCCAAGAGTACAGTGTTATCAATACAGGAGTACATTGTTAGTACATTACATTGTTATTACTGTTTCATACACACAAGAGTACATTGTTATTAATACAAGAGTACATTGTATCAACACAAGAGTACATTGTTATAACTAATTGTTTCATACACAAAAGAGTACATTTTTATTGCTAATTATATTTTATACATCAATAAATAATCAACAGACAAGTTCCATTGTATGTATCAATGCCCGTTAAAATCACATGTATCTTAAGTGATACGTTGTCACGTTGAGAGATAATCCATTTTGTGTCCAATGAAATATGGGTTGATATTTTCAGGTCAAATCAAGACCATTCACTGTCTTCACGTTGATCTATTTTCAGTAATCACCTGGGCTGAATACTATTTGTTACAGATTAGAGTTCCTTCTCAATGGAGAATTTGTTGATATATAAATATGGGGATCTGTGCTCGCAGCTATTCCTACAATATGAAATACTGTCCAATTTAAATTTCATTTGATACACAGTGGCTATATAGAGCTATTTAAAAAACAACTCTAAATAATTTGGAAGATACAGTTATTCAAATATATGTAAAAAAGTGTCCTTCAAAAAAAAAAAGCAATGATCTTAAAAAGGTTGTAAAAGTGTAAAATTTGATTGCTAAAACCTTTATGAAGATAAAATCCTTCCAAATAAAAATGAATATTTTCTCTTACAACATAACTGATAAAAGATAAAATAAGCCAAAGTTCTGTAAATGGTATTTAAAGCAAAACAACAAAAAAAGGAAAAAGCATAAAAACATTAAATACAGATCAAAAAAGTAATTGGATATATTAACTGCTTTCGTTTATAAAGTTAAAATTTTTCAAACATACTAGCAAAAAAGAGTCACAGATCAAGTTTAACTTTTTTTTAACACTTTTAAAGTCAAAATACTCAACAAATATATGTTTCACTGTCACGTTACATGCTCCACTTTAAGTTAAAACTTCAGGAGGTATGCATGCATCAAGCAAGCTCATCTTGAAATTGAGCAATACAATACCACCTCGTCAATTAATTATATATGAACATACCACTATTCAATGTATTTTGCCAAGAATACAGAACATGTTAATTGGGGTAATATCCAAATTTCCCATACTGCATCTTCATTCCAAAAATGGGTGAATGCTGGGCAGCTATGACAGCTTCACTTGCTCAAATCACCACTGATGCTAACTGACGGGGTAGCCACTGATGCTAACTTGACGGGGTAGCCAACAGTACAGCTTTTCCCAGACTCTATAGGCAGATCATGTTTCTGGGAGACTTGGGATATTAGGAAATTGGCAAATTTAAGATTCTGTAAGTTTTCAATGTGGAAAATGAATCCCAAAAGATAATGAAATTATTGTTTTGATCGGTTTCAATCTAGAGCAATGATTTATGTGTTGCGTTAACTTCTGTGGTAAAGATGGTAGCTGTATTTGGTAAATGACATGATATGATGTTCCAGTTGTTGAAGGTGGAGTTAAATTTGTTTTCTGATCATAATTTTTAAAAAAAAATTGTTTTCTGATCATAATTTTAAAAAATAGCAATGTACAGTACTCAAGGACTTTTTTTCTGTGTTTGTCACAACCAATGAAATCAGTGAGTACATCATCTCTACTTTCACAAGTCTCCATTAGCCACTGTAAACATACGCAAAAAAAAAACTATTATGCTAAAGAGATCATGGTCCCTTTTAAAACAAGATTTCTTTCAATCTTCTATCTTTACATCTGAACTTTAAATACTTTAAAACTTGAAATTTGAACTGTTAATTGGCATTATGTGGCCAGAACTGTGCTGACATACTGTGAAGCCACCTACCTACCATTATAATGCATAAAAGACAAAAGAATAAAAACAAAAAAGAATACTGTTATTGTCGTATCAAATCAGAGGCAATCAGTTGATAAACAGATGTTTTTAATGTTATTTTTGTATTATTTTTTTAAAATCATCTACTTGAACATTAACAGCACACAAGAAATAAACTGTTAACATAAAAATTAAACTAAGTAAATGAGCATAAAATATAAGTGACATGACTTTTGGAAAATTATACAGAACTTGTCAGGATACATGTGTTTTTGATGTTTAATGTAGTTTAACACTTTTTCAGTCATACTGCTAAGATGTCTGCAGTGTGACAGTTTACAGTCATGTCCAGCACTGGGCATCATGCCCCACCCTGTCACATTACCCTGACACCAGACTGACATGTCCCAACACTAACCTCTTAATGGTGAGCGCCAAGCGAGGCAGCTGCTAGTACCATTTTTATAAGTCTTTGGTATGACTTGGCTTGGGTTTGGACCCGCAACCTCCCGCATCAGGAGCAGACACTCTAACCACTAGGCCAGTAGAGTGGTCTATATCAAGATACATCCACTCACCAAGTTTAATAAATTTATGAAGGTTAGTTTGCATTTAATAGGCCTAAAACTTATATGGTCTTGAGACAAAAGCAAATAACATAACTAAGCCAGCAAAAATGTAAATATAAGTCACAATCCATGCAGTCAGCTGAGGTGTGAGTGAACTGGAAAAGACAAGTGCTATAGACCACTCAGACGCCTGGGGTGCCACATCCTGTTTGGATGATGAAAATTAATGAATGAACAATGGAAATATTTTTTTCTCATCTGCTTTTAAATTCCAAAGAAATTAGAATGATCAGTCATCAATCAAGAACAATGAGGGCTGTCACATTTACAAAATGGAAGCCACGTGTAGGCCTGATATACCTCACCTGTGTAGTATTCATGTCAGCTTGTCAATGCAAATTCATATATGTCTTCCAACTACAGTGAGAAAAGAAAATGCTACATAGTCTATTAATGTTGGTTTCACTTTTTTTCTTTAGAAGAACAAATACACATTCTCTGTAAAATAAGGGCACGTTACGGATATAACCAGCAGTGTCCCCTTGATCTCCCTTTGCCCCCTGGGACCAGGCTGTCTTACCCCCCTCCACACTGAAGCCATTACTTGAGTGGCCCAGTGTTTAAAGCACTGAACTTGAATAACATAAGGTCGCCGATTCAATTCCCAATATCTGATTATCCTGGATTCACTACTAAAATTCACAGGATTTTCTTAAGGACACTTGGGGTTATTTTTTGTTGCTCTTAGTACCTGAATTTGAAAGTGTTGCGTTTAAAACAACTTGTGAGTAAAGGCACCGAATATATGAAATTACTTAAAACACAATACATCTGATAGCATATAAATAACATTTACTATGACCTATCAAACCATATTGAACCAAAAATATCCAAGTTGTTTCTAAATATTCAAAGTATGGTCAAATATTTTGCAATTCTTCACTGCCAGAGATGATAAACTTAGACATGGTTTCCACTTTAAATATGCACTCATCAAAGCAAAAACGTTTTATCGTGCACATAGTTAAATACGTAAAGAATTTCTGACATTAAGATACATATAATGGTTATAAATGAGAGTCTGGTTAGTTAAGCCACGTTTAATTCTGCTGATAATAGAAAGGGTGCACAAAATCTGGAAGTCAATTCAGGCCCATGTAAATAGTTGTGTTGTGCACCCTTGGCTCAGAGAGTACAATGTATTTTTAAATTTTCACACAATGTTTTTCCTGCTGGCCCTATAATTTATATTTATCAGTTATTTTTAACTTAAGAGTATTACTGTTATAATACGTTTTTTTTTTCTTCACGATAAATGACCCAAAAATTAATTACAATCACAATACATTCCTTTTTATAATCTGATCTATCAAAATTGATTAATCTTGAATTCTGAAAAAAATCAGATATCACTTTATTTTCTTACAATTCTCCATAGAAAAGAACTCAGCATTATTCCAAACCTGTGATAATAAATATATTTTATCAAAGGTTACTTCCCTTGTCTTTCTCTGCCAAGAAGAGGACCAAGTGGGCCTGGGATTATTTGCTGTCTGACATCTTAATAGTCAAAAGCAAGAGTTACTGGCCAAGAAATATGGGTTAAACGGACATGTAATGCTGAAATGTATTACAGTAAAACCTGTTATGAGAGACCACCCCTTCTGCCAACAAGAAGCAGTCTCTCAAGACAGGTGGTTTCTCATAGCAGATTTGTACAAAAAGATGTTCCCAAGGTCCAGTTTCAGAACAATTTCAAGAAAAATAACCACAATCACTGTACATATATTCTGTTCTTTATTAATAGTTTTTGCTAAATTATTGTATACATTCATCTAAAAACAAAATTATATAGCATTAAAGATATACTTCTATCATTAAAAATGAAATCACATTTGCATTTGAAGATCACATATTTTAGCATATAAAATCATATCTGAATAACTCGTTTTCCTTTATAACAACCTAAATTTGTTTTACCGACGTTTAAACCACTTTTGTTGCAAGTGGTCTGCTTTTTTTCAAATTCTTTCAGTTACAATAGTTATTTTCTACAGCCTTAAAAAAAATTTTTAGTTGGAGGTTTGTCCATTGTTATCAAAGTTCTAGGTGTTAAAATTATTAGTGCTCAACTGCAATATCAAACGTAAAGACGGTTTTGACTGGGCTGTTGGAAAATATGAAAAATCTAAACATGTGCATTGCATATCTAACAATTAATGAAACAAAAAGAAACAATTATCTCATCCGGAAACATAACCATTCACCCAGAAAAGCTTCAATGAAAGATGACATACAGGGATTAACTATATAAGCAAAGTATGTAACTCAGTCACACCAACTTGAATAGATGACAGCTTTGTGATTGGGGTAGTCACCAATTCACTCAACATCGGGGGTAAATACAGCAAACATCACAAATCTTGAACACTATCACTCTAAGCCCGCAAATTATTCTTTCTTGCTAGTTTAATAGACAATGACCTCCTGGCAATATGGATTAACTCTATAGACAAACAATATACACGACCACTACGTCAACTTGGCACTACAACAGCAATTTGTGACATGTACATTAGCCTGGTTTACGGACTGTAGCATCAATCACTGGTAGCAATAATCCTTTTTTAAAATATTCCTTTTACGTTTGTTTTTTATCAGAACAATCATTACTAATCAATCGTCGCAACAACTGATTACATATAAGTCAGTGGTGTTCTCGCAATACGGTCATTGATAGGGATACCGGGTCCTACAATAAGGCCGGAAAGCAGGCTAAGTGCAGGAATAATTAGTTCCCAGCTCTTTATGCTCCCTGCGTTGCTCACCCCTATACGAATAGCGGAGAACAACGCAGGGAGCATATGAAGCAGGGAACCAGACTAGGAAATAATCTACATATCCTTTGGTCTGGTTCCCGACAGAAACTATAAAACACTATAGGCATAGCTTAAAACAATATTCAGGCATCGGTAGTCAGCCTATTTTTTTATTTCTTTAAATTTAGAACAGTATGAGCGGTTGTCTTTAGAGAGATTAATTAAAGGTCAGTGGAGTTTATCCTCGTTTTTGTGATGCGGTCATTCATAACAGTGTAAAAATTCATATTTTGCCAAGATATCGCAGTCACTGGTCGCGTTCAGCAGGTGGTCGCTCATAGCAGAGTGTTTATATAATAAAATCGACCCGTGCATTACGATTGTGGTCAGAAATGACAGGTGGTCGCTCATAGCAGTTTTTACTGTATTTGACAGTACACTGGCATCAAATGTACATTACTGAAAGGCCCCAAAGACAAGACACTGTGTCAAAGTTTGCCAAAATCTATCCATCAGCACTGAGATAATGTTGTGCAAACGTTTTTCTCCTTAAGAGTGTATCGGCATTATCTGTACAATCTGAAAACTGTTTATGCCAGGATGCTCTCCGACAAATCCACTTGACTGGATTTTGAAAAGAAATTGCTTTGACGTTTTCTATATTTAGTAATGTTGGCCAGATTTGATGATGGATTGGCACCATTTCTATTAATCATGCGAGGATGCTTACTATCATGATTTGCTAATTCTATTCAGCAATTATGAATTTAATTTAAAACAATGACCAATTTTAGTAATTTGCCCAAGAACTTCCTTAATTTAGAAGCATCCTATGGGAAGATAATCTTTCATTTATGCCAGTTTTGATATATGCCATAACTCCAGGAATGCATCTATGGCGTAAATTGATTCTCATCTGTATACTTAAATTTAATTCTTGTAATTTAAGGCAACAAATCGACATTGCAATCTGTTATATTTAAATATCTAACATATCTTGCACATAACCGCTCTATCAACCTTGAACCAAATTGTGCAAAATTACTGGACTATTCAGAATCAAGAACAAACTTATTCTCATTCCCTATTTTACCAGTTTCCCTGTTAGCATGGGAAACCCGATTCTTGAACCTCTCGGGTCTTATTAGTATCAGGCCCAGCAGTAACAATGAATAACGATATGCTATTTAAGACTTGCAAGCAGCGTTAAAATATCTGACAACCTGATGCTAATGGTCATTCTAAGTTTAGATCGGGCCCATCGTGTATTCTGAGGTGAACGTCGGGCTTGTCAAAAAATAATTTAATTTGCCTGAGGAAACTTTGATTTTGCTGATGAAATGTGTAAATGCATTGTCATCATGTTGACATACCTGTCATAATAGAGAGCAATCTACATCAGATGACACCCTGTCCTAAGTGAAATAGATATCTGACTTGAATCAAATTGAAGCATGGCGTCTCATGCTAAAACTATGATTTTGTATTCCCAAAAACCCTGACATGCTCATGTTTCATGAAAACACAATTTTCAGTTATCTTCACCCAAAAAAGCCAAAAACAAAAGGGCAATCCTCAACACCACCGCTTTTAGAATAGACCCGTTACATGTAACATATATTAATGGTAAACAGTCATTACTGGAGCTGATGTAAACTATCCCTTGGGCAGTTTAAATAGCAGCAATTAAAGGCAAAGAGGTCAGGTATTAACCACCATTTCAGTGTACTTATTTGGCTGACAAAAGCAAGCAAAATGTGTTTGAAGGCTGCAGTGGGTAAGCCCATTGTGCTAATTTGCACAGATAGGATCAGGAAGTGGAACAACCCATTATAGGTAATTTGAAGAGATGTTAGATGCATATACAAGAACAAAAGTTATTACATATTATTACCTTGAATGAGAACGTATTTATTTCTAGTAATATTTAGAGGGGTATTTATATAAATATATTATAGTTCTGAAAAGTTTGTAAACAGCGGCTATGCTTCTTTGAAGCTGGATTTTACTGCATATATAGAATCATACTTGCCAACCCCTTGCGAGAAAAGGTGTAATCCAAGTGGACAAAAAAAAGTAATTCTAGCAGAAAAAGAGTAATCCACATATAACATAATAAATATGTACAAAATTATTTATTTACCCCTTCTGGTCTTTTAACATCAATTACTGCTTTTAAGTTTCATATATAGCACTCTGAGCTTTAAAAAGCAAGTCTATCATACTGCAGTTCAAAACACTTTGTACCAGCTGAGACTATGAATGTTTTGCACACCAGTAGAGAACAAAGTGCTGGGTTACTGAGCCTGGATCTGAATTCAGTTTTATCTTTTTTTTAACAATAATGAACAATCTCTCAGACATCATTAGAATGCTAAAGAACCAATATTTCTTTCATAACCTGACAAAGAAGAGGAAATTTATATCTTCCAGTTATTGGATCTTTTAGCTGGGAAATAAGGTGCCACTGCACATCAACTCTGTCCGCATGAGGTACATTGTCAGGTAGAATGCCAACTTGATCCCACAGACCATATTTTAGAAAAGATGGCTTCTACGTAACTACATCACTACAATATAAGAGTATGCTTGTCCGTGCACTTTCCTAACAGTATTATGTTCTATTTATAGCAACTATCCTATTACCCAGATACATGCTGGTCTACTTTCAAACTTTCGACCTCATATTCTATTTATAGCAGCTGTATGGCTTAGTGAGGAGAGAACAGACTGGTTTTCTAATTTTTAATCTTTACTCGCAGATTCTTTTTTCTAGTTTATATTTAGTACAGAACCAGTCTTTATGTATTTGGCGCTAAAAAGTATAATTTATTTTAGTCGATGCGTGTATGAGAGCAGAAATATCTTTCACAGATGGATTAGAAAAAGGCCAGAAATAAACGAAACATAAAATAACAGAATCCTCCAAAGATGAGGACATGAGGGCAGCATCACGTGATGTCTATTGCAGGCCGCATGGAAATAATTTTACTATTTGGCGCTAAAAGTCTTCAGATATATTCTAGTCGATGTTTGTGTTAGAGCACATATATTTTTTCAAAGAATTTCACAGGTGGGTCAGAAAAAGAACAAAAAATGAATCCTTCAAAGATGAATACATGAATGGCATAATACAGCGTTCCATTCTCGGGCACAGGGGCTCGTATCGTTGCTTAAAATTGACCTGTCATACATGTACATGTATGACAGGTCAGTTTAAGTAACGATACGAGTCCCTGTATTCTAGGGCAGCATCATGCTCATTGCAGTCTGTGCAGAAACGATTTTAATATTGGGCATGGTGGTAAATTTTATGTGGAGAAACACTTGAAAACAAAGAAACACAATGAATTAGATCGTCTTACGAACTCCAGTACTAAGGTAACTTCTTATCTGCAGCAGAACTAAAGTGCGGACATGAATGTTATAAATGCAGAGGTGTTATTTACTGAGTTCTTAATAGAAAGATAATGAAGATCTTGCTATTGGTGCAGAAGCATGAGAATTCATAGAACACAATTCTACTCTAGCTGTGAAGGTGTTTTATGATAATGTTAGGGATTATTATGCTACAGCCTGTGATAACATGCTCCATAAATTCCCCTATGGAGATGAAGTGATATTAAATGCTTCAGTTGCTGATGTAAATGAGAGACAGTCAAAAAGCTTCAAAGTGTTAGATTCTTTGTCAAGAGAGATCTCTTTCTATTACCATCCTTGTCTACCTTGGATCATCTGGAAGGAGAATTCCTGAAGTATAAAGTTGGCATTCTACCTGACAATATACTTAATGCAGATAGAGTTGATGTGCAGTGGCACCTTATTTCCCAGCTAAAAGACACAATCACTGGAAGATATAAATTTCCTCTTCTTTGTCAGGTTATGAAAGGAATGTTGGTTCTTTACCATTCTAATGCTGACTGTGAGAGATTGTTCAGTATTGTTAACAAAATTAAAGTGAATTCAGATGCAGGCTCAGTAACCCAGTACTTTGTGCTCTACTGGTGTGCAAAACATTCATGGTCTCAGATGGTACAAAGTGTTTTAAAATGCAACTTGAAAATCTGTTGCTTTCTAAAGCTAAAAGTGCTACATATGACAACTTGAAGCAGTAAAGGATGTTAAAAGATGAGAGGGGCAAATAAATCATTGTTTATTGAATTTTTAACATATGTGGATTCCTCTTTTTGTCCACTTGAATTACACTTTTTCCTTGTCAGGGGTTGGCATGTATGGTTTTACTTTCAAACTTTTGACCTTGGTTTCTTTTTATAGCAGATGTATGGCTTGGTTAGGAGAGAACAGACTGGTTTTCAAATTTTTAATCTTTGCTTGCAGATTCTTTCATATCTGATACAGAACCAGTCTGTAGGTATTTGGTGCTACAAGTCAGATTTATTCTAGTAGATGCGTGTTAGAGCAAAAATGTTTTTCAAATAATTTCTCAGATGGATTAGAAAAAGATGAAAAACTGATTCAAAGATGAATACATGAATTAAACAATACAGCGTTCCCTTCTAGGCAGCTTCACGCCCACTGCATGCTGTGTGGAAAGAATTTTAATATTGGTCATGATGGTAAAACAAAGAAACCTTGCATTAGCTTGTTTTCCTAACTTCAGTACTAAGGTAACTTATAACTTCTATTTTTAAAAGTAGAACTAATAAATGCAGAGGTGTTATTTACCGAGTTCTTAATAGAACACTGACAAACTTAAAGACCTAATAATGTTTCCTACCTGAAATATTCTCAGCATGTTTTTTATTTTTTAATGTTTTTCTAATTTCAAAGTGTTTGTTTTTGTAATAATATTATTATATGTTTTTTTTTTATCTTATAGGTGTTGTCTAGTGTTGTAAAGCGCTTAGAGCTTCTAAAGATTAGGCGCTATACAAAGTCATCCTTGTTATTATTATTATTATTGTTATTATTACCTCTAGCAGTAGAAGACTGCGTTGGTCCTTTTTTCAAATGGATGTTTCCTGATTCCAAAATTGCAGAAAATATGCATCTGAAAGAACAAAATCATCTAATATTGTTAGGTATTTAGCAGAAAATAATTCCCTTAAAATTGCAGAAGCCATAAAAATTGGGCCATTTAGTATTGCAACAGACAGGAGCAGTGATTATGACAAAAAGTTGTACAGAGTCTGGATAAGAGACTTTGACAATGAAAAGGGTAAAGTCAGAGTACTCTTCTTTCATTACCAGAATTAACAGTAGATTCCACTGGAGAAAACATTTTTTATTTGCTTGATAATGCTTTGAATAAACATAAGTTGGCATATCTGTATGGTGTTTTCAGCTGATAATGCATTAGTGATGACTGGAATTCATAAAGGTGTTGCATTCTGTATTTGAAAAATGCCTCCATCAGTGTGCATATCAGGTTGTCCCTGTCATATGATTCTCCTTGCTGCAGGAAAGGCTTCTTCTATCTATCAGAAGCCTTTCCTGCAGCAAGGAGAATCATATGACAGGGACAACCTGATATGCACACTGATGGAGGCATTTTTCAAATACAGAATGCAACACCTTTATGAATTCCAGTCATCACTAATGCATTATCAGCTGAAAACACCATACAGATATGCCAACTTATGTTTATTCAAAGCATTATCAAGCAAATAAAAAATGTTTTCTCCAGTGGAATCTACTGTTAATTCTGGTAATGAAAGAAGAGTACTCTGACTTTACCCTTTTCATTGTCAAAGTCTCTTATCCAGACTCTGTACAACTTTTTGTCATAATCACTGCTCCTGTCTGTTGCAGTACTAAATGGCCCAATTTTTATGGCTTCTGCAATTTTAAGGGAATTATTTTCTGCTAAATACCTAACAATATTAGATGATTTTGTTCTTTCAGATGCATATTTTCTGCAATTTTGGAATCAGGAAACATCCATTTGAAAAAAGGACCAACGCAGTCTTCTACTGCTAGAGGTAATAATAACAATAATAATAATAATAATAAGGATGACTTTGTATAGCGCCTAATCTTTAGAAGCTCTAAGCGCTTTACAACACTAGACAACACCTATAAGATAAAAAAAAAACATATAATAATATTATTACAAAAACAAACACTTTGAAATTAGAAAAACATTAAAAAATAAAAAACATGCTGAGAATATTTCAGGTAGGAAACATTATTAGGTCTTTAAGTTTGTCAGTGTTCTATTAAAAACTCGGTAAATAACACCTCTGTATTTATTAGTTCTACTTTTAAAAATAGAAGTTATAAGTTACCTTAGTACTGAAGTTAGGAAAACAAGCTAATGCAAGGTTTCTTTGTTTTACCATCATGACCAATATTAAAATTCTTTCCACACAGCATGCAGTGGGCGTGAAGCTGCCTAGAAGGGAACGCTGTATTGTTTAATTCATGTATTCATCTTTGAATCAGTTTTTCATCTTTTTCTAATCCATCTGAGAAATTATTTGAAAAACATTTTTGCTCTAACACGCATCTACTAGAATAAATCTGACTTGTAGCACCAAATACCTACAGACTGGTTCTGTATCAGATATGAAAGAACCTGCAAGCAAAGATTAAAAATTTGAAAACCAGTCTGTTCTCTCCTAACCAAGCCATACATCTGCTATAAAAAGAAACCAAGGTCAAAAGTTTGAAAGTAAAACCATACATGCCAACCCCTGACAAGGAAAAAGTGTAATTCAAGTGGACAAAAAGAGGAATCCACATATGCTAAAAATTCAATAAACAATGATTTATTTGCCCCTCTCATCTTTTAACATCCTTTACTGCTTCAAGTTGTCATATGTAGCACTTTTAGCTTTAGAAAGCAACAGATTTTCAAGTTGCATTTTAAAACACTTTGTACCATCTGAGACCATGAATGTTTTGCACACCAGTAGAGCACAAAGTACTGGGTTACTGAGCCTGCATCTGAATTCACTTTAATTTTGTTAACAATACTGAACAATCTCTCATAGTCAGCATTAGAATGGTAAAGAACCAACATTCCTTTCATAACCTGACAAAGAAGAGGAAATTTATATCTTCCAGTGATTGTGTCTTTTAGCTGGGAAATAAGGTGCCACTGCACATCAACTCTATCTGCATTAAGTATATTGTCAGGTAGAATGCCAACTTTATACTTCAGGAATTCTCCTTCCAGATGATCCAAGGTAGACAAGGATGGTAATAGAAAGAGATCTCTCTTGACAAAGAATCTAACACTTTGAAGCTTTTTGACTGTCTCTCATTTACATCAGCAACTGAAGCATTTAAAAGCACTTCATCTCCATAGGGGAATTTCTGGAGCATGTTATCACAGGCTGTAGCATAATAATCCCTAACATTATCATAAAACACCTTCACAGCTAGAGTAGAACTGTGTTCTATGAATTCTCATGCTTCTGCACCAATAGCAAGATCTTCATTATCTTTCTATTAAGAACTCAGTAAATAACACCTCTGCATTTATAACATTCATGTCCGCACTTTAGTTCTGCTGCAGATAAGAAGTTACCTTAGTACTGGAGTTCGTAAGACGATCTAATTCATTGTGTTTCTTTGTTTTCAAGTGTTTCTCCACATAAAATTTACCACCATGCCCAATATTAAAATCGTTTCTGCACAGACTGCAATGAGCATGATGCTGCCCTAGAATACAGGGACTCGTATCGTTACTTAAACTGACCTGTCATACATGTACATGTATGACAGGTCAATTTTAAGCAACGATACGAGCCCCTGTGCCCAAGAATGGAACGCTGTATTATGCCATTCATGTATTCATCTTTGAAGGATTCATTTTTTGTTCTTTTTCTGACCCACCTGTGAAATTCTTTGAAAAAATATATGTGCTCTAACACAAACATCGACTAGAATATATCTGAAGACTTTTAGCGCCAAATAGTAAAATTATTTCCATGCGGCCTGCAATAGACATCACGTGATGCTGCCCTCATGTCCTCATCTTTGGAGGATTCTGTTATTTTATGTTTCGTTTATTTCTGGCCTTTTTCTAATCCATCTGTGAAAGGAGATATTTCTGCTCTCATACACGCATCGACTAAAATAAATTATACTTTTTAGCGCCAAATACATAAAGACTGGTTCTGTACTAAATATAAACTAGAAAAAAGAATCTGCGAGTAAAGATTAAAAATTAGAAAACCAGTCTGTTCTCTCCTCACTAAGCCATACAGCTGCTATAAATAGAATATGAGGTCGAAAGTTTGAAAGTAGACCAGCATGTATCTGGGTAATAGGATAGTTGCTATAAATAGAACATAATACTGTTAGGAAAGTGCACGGACAAGCGTACTCTTATATTGTAGTGATGTAGTTACGTAGAAGCCATCTTTTCTAAAATATGGTCTGTGGGATATTAATAAAAATGAGAAAAAAATTGATTTTTTTGGGAAGGTGGATATACTGAAAAAGCGTAATCCATATACGTTTACACGTAATTTAGTGAAAAAAAGCATAATGATTATGCCAAAAGCGTAATGGTTGGCATGCATGTAAAACCTGCAGATTTCTTGGAAATGGGGTGGATGCTATAAATATAAAAAAATACTATTAGGAAAGTGCATGCAAGGCGAAAGACAAGTGTACTCTTATGTCGCAGTTACATAGAAGCCATCTTTTCTAGAATACGATCTGAATGATTAAAGGGATGTTAATAAAAATAAGAAAATCAATTATTCATTTTTTAGGAGGGGGACATAACGAAAATGCGTAATCCAAATATGTTTACGCATAAGGAATAATGTAGTGGGAAAAAAAGAGTAATGATTACGCCAATGTAAAAGAATGTAATGCATGATCACTTTAGTTATCAGAATAGTGTTCACAAATAATTAATTTTAAAGCTGATTTTAGGAAGCAAATAACTATTGGCAAAACCACACAAAAAAATACATTTCAGAACTCTTGGTTGACTGAGTTTAATTTGTGAAGCACATCTGCGAAAACTAGAAGACAAAAAAAAAAAACAGGGTTGGTAGGGTGTTATTAATTATTTGCACATACTGCAAACAATACATCAACATATATCACTCAAAGAATCCAGCAGAAGTTTGAACACCAGGACCATCCAGTCCCCATTGAGTGTAGTGATGGACACTAATGACACTTGCATTACTTTCAAACCCCATACTGAACCCTGTTGAATTTATATCTGAATTGTAGTTATTGCAAAACTGTGACGACTAAAAAGTGGGAAATTTTGGGGATGTGTAAAATGGAGACTGGGCTTGTGGAATTTCAGTCAGGGCTTATAAGTTTATTTAAGTCACCAGCCTGGGGCTTGTTATTCATTAAGAACTGTTTGTAAGGTTGATCGTTCTTGCCCAAGCGATGTTGAACAGACGTTATTTCTCCAGGTTAATGTGTATTACCTTGCTGTGTTGCCTGTGGCTGTGAGTGTGAGGCACTCCAAGGTCCTTTCTGACTGACATCTTTTTTCTCTTTCGACTCTCTGTCGTCGCTCTCATCACCAGATTCCTTATTCTCCTCTTCTTCACGGGTTTCCTCTTTCTCACTGAAATTTCAGTTTAATTCTGATAAAACTTGCAGGAAAATATAAACCCCAAATGCTAAGGGTCCTTGTGTAGGTAATTATTGACCTAAACATCTTGTTACCCAAATACTAATAGTGGCCAAAATGCATTTACACTACAGTAGGTCACATACTTCTTTTTATCACCCAGCCTATTCTTTTTATAAAGGTACACATGTACTTACAGGTCAAAAGGTTTATTTTGCACATTTCTTGATCAACTTAGTCTGTTGTGAGAAAGTGGAGCAATAGACACAGATGTGTGACCTTTGACATTAAAATCAGTCAGAGTGACATCAACTTGTGAAGAATAAAAAAAATATTCAAGGAATGACTTCTGACCCAACTCCAAGGTAATTAGGTCATCCAAATGAACAGAAATTATGACTTTCAAACTATTGTTGATAGTTCTTCCACCCAATGTGTCAGTAGTACTCTGTAAATTCTGAATACTTTGTTCTACCATTTCTTTTTTCTTTGAACCTGTCAATAAATGTATAGCAGATCAATAAACAAAAGTCTATAAAATTATGTACACATGACATGCCAGACAAAGTAAGAGTTTTGCATGTGGCTTAACACAGGTAAATGAGTTATCTAAATATGGCATCGAAGATTTCTACTTCTGTGCCAAGAGCATAATGTAAAATCTGGACAGTCAGGATACTCTTAGACAAATATCAAGGTTGACTGGGACGTAATTCCCTGTCAGATCCTATACTTTTGAGATGGTTTCATTATTCTTAATTCCCTGTCATATCCTATACTTTTGAGATGGTCTCATTATTCTTAATTCCCTGTCATATCCTATACTTTTGAGATGGTTTCATTATTCTTAATTCCCTGTCATATCCTATACTTTTGAAATGGTTTCATTATTCTTAATTCCCTGTCATATCCTATACTTTTGAAATGGTTTCATTATTCTTAATTCCCTGTCATATCCCATACTTTTGAAATGGTTTCATTATTCTTAATTCCCTGTCATATCCTATACTTTTGAGATGGTTTCATTATTTTTAATTCCCTGTCATATCCTATACTTTTGAAATGGTTTCATTATTCTTAATTCCCTGTCATATCCTATACTTTTGAGATGGTTTCATTATTCTAGAAGACTTCTTTCTGCAGCTATATAATAAGAAGCAGCTACTGGTTTAATGCAGTCTTTAAAAAATGTGACTCCATGAATTTTCCAAAACTTTTCAAAGATCTTTTTTTAAAAAAAACAATTTCAAGAGTACCCACTAGGCAAATGTATGACATCTAATACTTACCTAACATATATTTAACAAAAAATAAACATATTTTACAGCTTTTGTGCAAACTTCATCCTACTGGAGAGGTAATTTTCTTTTGAGTGCTGTGATTTTGAATGGCAGTAATATCCCTGGATGTAGACTATCAAGTTTAAGGGGATCCTACTCTAACAAATCCATTGCTGAAGTTAGGTAGATTGCTAAAACCTTTCAAAAAATTCAAGGTTTTTTCAGGTTTAAAATCATGGTTTTCAAGGTACATTCTTACGTTAATTTTAAAGGATACATCAATGAAACTGTATGTAAACAAAACTTAATACTTACTTTTACTTCTTATAAGGAACATTTCTTGCAAATTTATTATTAAAAAAATATGAAGTCAAGAGTATAATCATTAATATCATTCCATTACTAAACATCCTACATCTGGATAAAGAATAATGTACAGTCACTAAACAAGTTTTGTTATGGACCCTGACCTTTGCATCAGCAAACAAAAATGTGACTGGATAATGCAAAATAACCAAATTCCATGACTTTTCAGGTCTCTGTAAATGCCTTTCTGTAATTTCCAAACTTTTCCAGGATTTCCATGACTGCAGAAACCCTGTTAATGTTTGCATGGTCAAGACAAACCCAATCTTTGAAATACCCATTACATTTTTTTAAATAATATGCATATTGCCGAAGACAGGTCCAAATAAATGCTTCTTTTTGTTTCTTCTGTTAATAAGATTGCTGTTATACATCGTCCAATATTGTGTGTATCATGAGAAATTTTCACACATGAATTTACTTGTAAAATAAAATTTCCATTCATAAAATTTGACATATGTAACTGAAACACTTGGGGCCACAGGTTCACGAGAACCCCAACATACATACAAATAAGCCTGTAAAATATCTACATTGAGTAATTTCTGCACAATCCTACTAACAGTCTTCTCACTGGACATTGGTAAAATGACTACTATGTTTGCCTTGTTGCAAGCAATGGGATATAAATAACAGGTGACAATGTTTAGGGTAAAAATATTGGCCACATATGACAAATAAAGATCTACTAATGTACCATAGTATTTGTAACCACAGCAAATAATACAATGGAATAAATTAAGCAAAATAATTTACCCAATTTGTACATTCTGTATCCTTAAACCAGTGTAGTCTGCCTCCTTTTCTTCTTCAAAATCGTGCCATTCTTCATCTTCCTAGAAATACAAAAACGTACTGTCTTAAATGTTAAGAAAAATGGTCATTACCTTGGCCTCTAATCTCTCTGGAATCAAATATTGGGTATATTTTCTTTCCTCATTCATGTATGTGCAAAATCTGATGACAAAACACATGCAAACAGGGGGCTCAACACTCAGTAAAAAGGGCACACAACTCCATTAAACACTATAATCAAAAAGGCCAAGTGTATGGTAATTGTTGCCATTTTCGAACAACCACTGCTAGAAACTTCAACTGTCAACAACTATAAGTGTAATGATTTTAGTTTAGGAGCACTGTTTGCTTTCATATTCATGTAAAGATCATTGTGTTATCTTTAATTTGAGTTGAGTATCTGATACAGTATCAATCTTGATAAGAAACAACATTGAAAGCACAATTATGCTTCCTAGTTTGTCATCAACTATTACAGGGCTATATTTGGTTTCAAAAATCCTGTTTCAAAACAGGAAAGATTGGGAGGGGTTCAAGTCAGAGCTGCCCTAATTCTCATTTGCCAAGCACTCACATGAAATGCATGTACTCAAATCATCTAATTCCGATATTTATTCATATTTGCAATACAGAAACCGATCGAAATTTACAATGTCCTGTCATTAACGAGAAAAGCTTACCACCGAATAAATAGAGGATCTCAAATGGGTAATGATTTCATACTGAATGAATGAAACAGGTAAAATAGTGTCCAGCTTTTGCCAAGGCTCACAAAAGCTGGTTATTTTTCAACGTTACATAAACTCAGTATTAAATCATTACCCATTTGAGACTATCACAAAGTTTTATTTTAATCAAAATAGTTTAGACAGAAAGAAGAAATAATTTTGCTCATTCTGACTGAGACCCTGTACCTTTGATTTCTTGCACATAGCAATTATTCCTAGACTCTATACAAAATAACTGTACAACTTGATAACCAGTAACATTAAAAGTAGATTGTTTTTACAAATTATAATTAAACAGTGCACCTCTCTTTCTGAATATAAAAAAAAAAATTTCACTTAGACAACATTTTTCAATACAGAATGTACAGTAGAAGTTTCAAGTGACGTCAAGTAGTTTGACTTGTGTTAAAAGTATGTCTTTTTCACTGTATATATCATTCCAGCAGCTGAATATTCATGTGAAAGGATGATTACTGGATGCAGAAATTCCGGATTTACTGTAATGTATTTGTGACCATATATCTGAATTATTTGATTTTGAACAGTAGACAACAGGAGATAGACATATTTTTGAGTTGGTACTGAATTACATAAAAAAGAAACATATATCGTTTTAGCTATTGTACCTCACAAAAATGCTATGGTTAGCTAAAGTCAGTTGGAAGACCAATTTATGCCTATATTTTTCTGTGAACAGAGGTGAGTTTATATATTCCTTAACATCAAATTACTCCTGTGGATCACATGTTACAGGCATAGCTGCCAACCTTCTAGGCTCGCAATTAGTGAAAATAGGGACAAAAAGTAGTGAATTTGGACATGAATTAGTGAAAAATACCACGACAGTAACTCCATCCACTCTGACTGTCAATACTACATTATACATGTATCAAGATCGCAATATAAAACAAAAACACTACATATATGCAGAAATATATCTGCATTTCTATTTATTATGGTATTCATAAACTTCACTTGTTCTTGTGGTTATTTATCAAGACATGATAATGTGGCAGACTTGAACTTCCTCAACTGCTTGATCGTAAATTTGTTTTCTAAACAGTTAAGACTTTTTTTGCCTGCTGGTTGATCTTGGTGACTAAAGTTGCTGACAAATTTTCTGCAGCTAAGGAGGCCCTAAAGTCTGCCTTATTTTTCCTCACTAGAGAAAATACTCTTTCGCTGTCACTGTTGCTGTGAGGAACGCACAGGAGCTGCATTACTTTTGGTTATTCCACAGCTAAATTTGGAAGCGATTTTCAAGTCCTGAAACATTTGTCGGAACAAATGTTTAGCATGGTCTCCAGCTAATAAAGCTAGTTGTGTTCAACAAGAAAACTCACAAATAATGCTTCAGCGTTAGTAGCCTGCAGGTCTTCTGACGATGGCTTAAATTATTCCAGAACTGAAACCTGCGAATTCTTAATTTTCCCAACTTCTACGTGTTTTTTGCAACAGATCTGCTTCCTCTAATCGTCTCTGCCACCATGCCTAATACAACAATTTGTGGCACACTGAGTGCAAAAAGAATGATGTACATCAATGTTTAATGGCAGAATGCATGGCCCATTTTTTGATATATTCCAAATTAAACCTTCACTTTTTGAGCAATACATTTCTTTTTCATTGGTGGTGAAGACTTTTTCAAGTGCTTACATGCGATGCTGAATGGTAAATCAAATCAGCATTGGTGACGCATGCGCTGAGCAAAATTCCAATTAGGCCCCAGTTTCTCTCAAAAGGATTTGTAAAACTACTCTGATAAATATAGATTAAAATCGGCTCAAATGCTCGCTACATGGTCAACTGTACTAATCGGTTGTAGTTCTACTAATATCGCAACCAGCGGTATCGAACTGTTTCGACAACTGCCAATATCACGACTAGCACTTAATGGGAAATCGGTTATTTTATTAAAGATTTAAAATAATTTCGAATTGGAGAATTCTTGAATTTTTGGCTTGCACCATGAATCCATGAATTGCTGAAAAAGTCATGAAATTCACACCAAATTCGTGAGGGTTGGCAGCTATGTACATATATACCGCCATCCCTCCCATTAGACCCACTATCAACTCACCAATACCCTTAGTTTTATTTGCTGTTGTTGATGTTTGGGGTTGAATGCCACTTTTCTGCACATGATAGGCAATACATGGCATGGCAAGCTCCTGTGGAGATTAAACTGTCCATATTCAGATAGATATGATCTTTTTTTCCCCAATTCTATTTGGGCAATTGATTAGAAAAATGGTTGCCAAAATGTTGATAGTAAAACAAAATGTTCCATAAGGCAGAGTAAGGTAAGTTTTCCCACAATTCCAGCCAATCAGTAAAGAGGATACTGCACAAGAATTTCATGGGCTTATTTGGACCAATCAGAATCACATAAAGTGATAGCTTAACATGTTGTTATATAAGATATATTAAACTGCACACACTACATGTATATGTAAAGGTATATGTAAAGTGTACTGTGTGATAAACGCATTTATTTCTACTTCCAACTGTATCAATCATAAAAAGGCTATATAATGCATGGAAAAATCTACGTGGTCTTGCACTGAAGATATGTACATAGCCTATGATAGTGTATAAAATGTAGGTCACAGTGATTTGCTTAGTAAGGGTGTAGTAAAGTGCATCAAATTCTCAAGTTTCATGATTCTAACTTATAAAGCACTCAATAAATTATCTTTAGCAGTGCTAAATAATCTGCTAGCCCGATGCACAGGGACCCTTCAATTCATAGCCGAGTGTTGGGTGATTGCAACACTGTATTGGTAATAGACCAAACTAATCACATGTTAGCCTCTCATTGGATTAAGTCCCAACAAACAGTCCCTCAGAGTGAACCTTTATGGAAACAAGGCTGACAAATGTTTCTCTCTGGACAATTCACCAACAGATGGTATCATTCATATTTAGCCTGCTATACTGAATGCATATGATCTTGTATTACATGTTCTCAATGACAAAAAAAAAGTAATGGCCACTTGCTGCAGAGCATATAACAGTTGTTTCTGCTGGAAAACTTTAGCACAGGGAATACTGCAAGTTTAAAGAAGCAAACCAATCACAACTGTTGCTACATATGATAGTGGTCTGGGGAGGGGAGGGTAATAACATAAACCATGCAAGTAAAGGTTACAGTTACCTTTAGACAAAAGGTTAATAGCATTCTATTAACGATAACATGAACCGTTATGTTGTGAACTTAAAGATAAAATAGATATGTTTGTGGTCAGGTGTGGCAAACGATAGGAAGGCTGACCTGCAACAGAAAAAACGTCAAAAACAGAAAACTATTATTTTATGATCTAACACAGATTAAATAAGTGTTCAAACTTGTGTGACCAACTACATGTGTAACAGAAGTTGATAAATAATCTGAATATGGCAATCTTGGGGTCAACCACAGTAATCTGTCTAGCAACAAGAAAATTCACCTTGGCAACCAGATTTTCACAGCTGCTTGTCGAGGGATAACCAGATTTCAAAATATTTTAATTTCTAAAGTGAAAGGAAATTTAAATATAACATCAGTTCAAAGCTTCTCATTTCATATGTGCATAAACTTGTCAAGAATATAAAGCAAAATTGCAACACATATGCAGTACCAATACTACATATACCCATATAGGATGCATGCAGGTATGATTTAAAGTTTTAACATGGCTTCAACAATTTATCTGTCATATTGCTATGATGTCTGCATTGTGGCAGTTTATAGTGATGTCTAGCACTGGAGTATCATGCCACAGACTAGCCCTACAATGTTAGACACAGCATGCATGTTGGTTTTGTTTCAGTGATATGTCTTACTATCCAAATAACGGCCTTGTATAGTGTGTTCTGATTTCGTTGACATCGGAACGAGTAGTCAGTGTTTCAGGAATATCTCATAAATTTGGCAGCATATAACGATACTCTTCCACTAATTTATGTGTAATTAATATACTGTGCTGCCTTTATCCTGGCGTTATGAAAAAACTAGCTAATGGGCGCATTTTATGTTCCGTTGACATACATTTGAATTTGATGCTATGCAATGGTAGACGAGGTATGCCGAAATAGGTTTAAGTAGGTTCATATGGTGGATATGTTTCTTGAACGAAACGAAACGTTGCTTTACAGTTTCAATAAGCATAATATATTTTTATTTGTTTCGTTAAACAAAAATATTTCAACTTAACCCAATTTCGGCAGTCCCCCCTTTCCAGTCAACTGAAATGTAGGCCAATGA
Source organism: Sinohyriopsis cumingii (assembly GCA_028554795.2). Lineage (NCBI taxonomy): Eukaryota > Metazoa > Mollusca > Bivalvia > Unionida > Unionidae > Sinohyriopsis > Sinohyriopsis cumingii. The sequence goes on along the minus strand of CM068832.1, from coordinate 66,248,942 downwards.
AACCTGAAAACTGGTCCATTTCTTTTGTGAGAATCTGAATTTATTAGAGAAAAGACATCAGAGTAAGTAAAGTCTGACTATATATTACGACTCTACTTCGTAGAAATGAGCCGTTATTTTAGTTGCCAGTTGTGCAAGATATTCCTGACAATTTGACTTTCGTTACGATGTTAGTCGACATCAAAACACACTACACAGCGCTGTTAGTTAGGCTGTAAGACCATGACGCCCAAAACAAATATCAGCGTCAAGGTCCTACATGTAGGACTAGCCTAGCCGCAGACATGTAGCACCATTTCCCACCCAGTCACATTATCCTGACACAGGTCTCGGCAGGGAAAAAGAGGAATATATGCCGACATTAAAGGCATAAATATGAACCTCGCCGAGTTTAGGTATGCGTGGTGCGCTCGTATCACTTGCTGAGCTAGATGTGGCGGACTTGTCTTTCTTTTTCTTTTCTCTCTTAGTTGACTCTTCCGTCTGTTGAGCAGAAGGATCGAGCGAAGTGGCTTTCAACTTCGATTTTTTCTTGCTTTTGTCCTTTTTAGCGAAAAAGTCGTCGAGACTCGAGTCAGCCATTGTGAACTGAAGCTGAATTAATCTTTGTAAAATGAACAAGTATTAAATAATTTCCACGGTTAACGTCAAACAAGCTACGCAACATGCGTCCTAGAACCTCCATGCGCATGAGAGGAAACGACTGTCCCGCACCAATAATAGAATGGTTTACGCATTTTTCAATCACTCATGCTTTGACTCCTGATTTGACTGCTTCTCTCTCTCTCTTTTTTGAACATTGAAATGGAAATTTCAAGAAAGCAGCCAGATATCACCCGTTCCCTTTTAATATTCAAATGAAGTATCCCAGCGATCGGTTGATTAATTTAGTATGCAAATTCCTAATATATATTTTACCTCTTATATTTCCCAAAATAATTACATAAATGTACTCTCGCATCTCTTCTAATTAAAATGATACCTTTATTGTTTATGTAATGAAAACATATAGGAGAGACGAGGTTTACAGAATTATGTACTTGAATTAGATTATGGGATCCGCTCAAAAAATCCACCTTATAATATTATTAGTGAATTGGGTAGTTCATTTGAATGACACATAATCTTTGAGGGCTAGACTGGTATATTTTTCTATCCCAATGTAGCTTAATCTCAGGCTATATTTAAAACTATTGGTATGCCGCCAAAATCCGTCAAGATCTTTCAGTTTGGTCTATTATTATTATTATTATTATTATTATTATTTGCTTTTCTATATAATCATTGGTGTTGAGGATTAAATTAGTAGTCGGTGACGCAAAGATTTTTGAACATGAGATTGGTTTCCGAAGATATAGATGCCGTACTTTCATGCATATACACCCCCTCCACATACACAATAGAAATTCAATAATCGTATAAAATAAATAAATTGTCCATGCTTATACCCGCACTAGGGTTGACATACAACCTCTTTTTCCTGGACATGTCTTCCTTTTCAGTCTTTAAATCTCCGTCCGGTGTAGCATTACATTTTTGCCCTGTTGAATTATGTCCCAGCCGGGTCTCCTTTTAACGTTGAAAGTTGACCCAGGGTCAGTCCTTAACGTTGAAGTTTGATTTTCACAATCGTTGAAAACTGATCTCAGCGTTGAATTTTGATCAAATTTCCGGATATTGTTTTAAGTTTCGCATACATGGGTTTATGAATCGTCAAAAAGGAAATGCATAGTATGTATAAAATCAACAAAAGCAATGTAATGCAGTACATGCAGTATTGAAATTATGATTATAGTCATCTTCCTTCTTTGAAATGGATATAATTTTTTTTTTTAAATTGTACTTCGCCGGCTGCATTCCATCAAACTTGTCAGAAGTAAGCAACTTTCTAGGCATGACCAACAATTTTTGACGACTTATCCCAAATTGTTCAACATTCAATGAGCCTCTTCGAGCCTTAACCAAACAGAATCAACCATGGAAATGGAGTGAAAAACGATAAAGCGTTTGAAAAACTCAAACAGGATTTAACAAATAACGCAATAATAGTGTATTTCGATCATAATAATGAAACGCAATTAATTGTAGATGCAGCTCCTGTCGGTCCAGGTAAATTTTTAACTCACAATGGAAATGTTATTGCCTACGCCAGTAGGGCACTTTCTGATGTGGAAAAGCGGTGTTCACAGACGGAACGTAAAAAAAAAGTTTGGAGTTGTGAGCACTTCGATCCTGTTTTGTTATACCTTTAAGCTAATCAGTGACCACAAGCCACTGGAAATCATTTTCAGCAATCAAAAATCACGACCCTCAACGAGAAGCGAGAGATGGCGACTGAGATTACAAACATACATTTTCAAAGTAATTTACAAACCAGGTAAAACAAATGCAGCAGAATACATTTCGCGACATCCCGAGGCTGGAACTTAATGCTGTAAACATTCTGAAGCTGCAGAAACTTATGTTCAGTTCATATTTGTTTATGTTGTAGTTATCACGGTATCAATTGCTTTTCCATATTCCTCAATGCTAGCGTTTTGTGAAACAAATATACTTTCTGTCCTACCTTAGCATGCATGTCACACACTGTCATAGAGAACAATGTTGCATCGTCAGTTTGACAAGGACAGTATCAGGTACTATATTGCAGTTAAGAGATATAGAGAAATAACTCTGTACGGACAAAACAAAGTTAAGAGTTCCAGTTATAACAGATGCATTTTCAATGACGTGCATGACACTTTACAAAATTCATAAAAAAAATACAAAATATGATCTAGATATGAATTACGTAATCTCACATGCTGCCAAGATACTTGACATTTTTTTAAAGCCCGACAGAAACTACAACTCTTACATAATGCACCAGTCATGGGTTATGAGGGTTCTAGACCACTTCTCGGTGGCTCACTCAGTCGCAGAAATTTTTTTTTTTTTTTTTTTTTTTTTTTTAACCAATTTTACATGGGTAAGTTACTAAGTCGCCTGTGTTTGTTGTGAAACAGTACATTTTGTTGTTATTGTGATGAATTTGACTACGTGATCACCGTTGGGTTCGTCCTTGAAATTTCCAAGAATCTTTTTTCTTATCTGCACAATAAAGCGGGTTATCCTCTGGATAATAACCGAGGTCAATCAATCAAGTTTAATCAGGTTCCATGGATGAAAAGTTATATTGACTTCAATACATCGCAACGAACAAATGTTAACACGGACTTGGACAAAGTTTTCTTCAAACACGTGAACAAGACCGTCTTCGGAAAGACCATCGAAAACACCAGAAAACGCTGAATCCTTTTAGAACATTTTGAAGAAGAAAAAAAAAAGAAGAAAAAAATCGAGGAAAAAAAAAAAAAAAAACGCAAGAAACACTAGGCAAATGCAACAAGAAACCAGCGATGTAAAGCAAGCAGGACCGTTCCCGAGCTCTCCTTCCCACTAATGACAGCCAACCATTCAACTGTAGGGACCTTTATGGACCCACAGATTGAGGCCAAACTATCAGGGTTCCTTGAATCCATAAAAGCCTAAGGGAGGTGGCACCATCCCCTTCCCCAGGAACAACTAGCAGGCTGCGGTGCAGTCAGAAAAAAGTGACACATGCACAATTGTGCACAAACCACTATAATTAAACTCAACAACAACAACCGAGGTCAACGTATTCTCGGTGCCTGTATAAATCCTGGTAAATGTCTTCTGTTTGAATCTCATAGATGAGTTAATCGGTATCCGTCATGAGCAGACAGGCACGATCTCCGTACATCGACTATATAATTCCATAACGGAAATCGACCATGAGCATTTTCGAAAGATTGAGTACAGCGGCTCCAACATAAATGGATTTATTTAGCTTAAGCTTGGTTTTTTGGACTCGATCTTGACTAACTCTTCGTCAAAGATTTTCACGTGCATGAAGGCATCCGATAAAATAAGTTTATCACGTCATTAACGATTTCAATGTTTCTGCGTTTTCTGGTGTTTTCGATGGTCTTTCCGAAGACGGTCTTGTTCACGTGTTTGAAGAAAACTTTGTCCAAGTCCGTGTTAACATTGGTTCGTTGCGATGTATTGAAGTCAATGTAACTTTTCATCCATGGAGCCTGATTAAACTTGAGCGCACGATTAATTTTATCAAGCACCAGTCCGTGTCTCAGCACCTGATCTAGGCCGATAAGTCAATCCCCCACCCGTGATGATGCTGATTTTCGGGTTAGAGACTGGTATCACATATTCATTGAACGCTGCGACTTTTGTCTGCATGCATCGGTGTACATTTTATACATTTACCTGTATTTCTCGTGGTTGTGGAGCTACCTTTGGCTGAAGGGTTCTTTTGGTGACATGTACATTATATTTCCAGAACACATTCTGTGTTTGGTGACTTGTAAATCCACGTGGAATAACACAACTATCTGACTTGTGGTCATTATAAATTTCGCGCTAGATATAGGTTTTACCAATTACCGGTATGTGTTTAAATTGTACGCAGGATTGTTCTGGAATGATTTGCATCCAGCAAAATTGCGTATTTTAATGAACAGATGAAATCATATCCACATATCGTCCATCAGTATCAACACAGATTTGGGGGGTTGATTTCTCGGACTACGCCTGACTTAGTAAACGGTACCGGTAGTGCATGATGTAACTGGTCCTGTTCATGACACTGGGTATAAGTAATTTTTTACCTTGGTATCTCCAAGGCCAAACTTGTCTTTTTGTGCTAGTTGTTCCGGAGAGAGCATCTCATTGGAGACTAACAGTTGTTCAGCGCAGAAGTTTTAATTCTTGTGTAGTTCCTGTATGTTTTGTGGCTAGGTCTAGTCGAATTCGACAAAATAGCCAACATCGTCGACATAACCGTCAACACGTTCCTGCAAAACCTGTTCACCCAATATCCAGTGAAATCCACATGTGGAGATAAAGGATATATGTAGAAGGTTTATTGGGATCTCAGTTGTACACGTATTTGTTGTTGGAGATGGCATACTTTTGGTGACGACTAAGATTCCCCCCGACACCATCTGCTCTGTAATCATAAACATGTCTGGGTTGGTGAAAAGATTGAGTTGCACCTGACATGTTTTAAGAAGAACATCCCATGATAAAACAGATGATGAAAAGTTGATAATGTCGTTGGCAGGTATCTCGGAAATTTTGAAACACGTCTACGAGTAACAGCACGTCCATTTTCAGATACACATCATGGTAATCGCCAAGTGTCTGACAGCCAAAGGTTTCCCAGACAACTGTCGTATTCGTTGTCGGTGATGTTTTTTAGGCAGGGTGAAGAATAAAAAGCGCTTTTATTTGGAAGAGAATTTTACTCAAACCGATGTACTCGTAAGGATAAATTCCTTTTTGTTTGAGCAGATATATTTCTTCTGAATAAATAACTTAATTCATCAATCTTTAGATGTGTACCCTTCTTGCATACGATTTGTATCGCATCGATCTGTAACTTATTTTCTGAATACAAGTAACAATCAATGAAATTACTATGACATTTTGAGTACAGTCACGTGACGATTAGCTTGTGTTTTCCTGATACTGATTACACATCTTCAGATAAGTGGAAAGGCAAGCACCTTCAAGAGTTAGACGATTAAAGTCACCAAGACGATAAAAACTTTTTTTTTTTTTTTTTCAGCAGGAGGGAAATAATAGCTTTAATTAAAAATGTCGTTGAGGAATGTTTATCCAAAGCGGATGAGAGAATTTTCAACTTAGAAACGTACAATTTTACATCGAATAAATTCAACTTTTAAAATAAAAAAGACTGTAATGAAGGAGTGATGATACAGAAAAGAGCGCGAATCATGTACATGTTTTAGACTAGATACACTATAGATTGTCGGAAGATGACATTGAATAGTGCATTCATTTAGTGACTTTAAACTAAGTTATATTACATCTTACTGTGCCAAATGATCCAAGGTCAAATTAATTTACTTATAATGGAGGAAAGTGTGTATCAATTCAAGGAAACGCGTATTTTAAAGATACGAAGGATCTGTAACTGAGACAGGAGTATTTGTAAATTTTATTTTGAGTTGTATCCCTTGGACCACCGATAGAGCAACTAAATCTGTTGTTTCACTCCGAACAACGATGGATTTGTAGTTTCCTTCCATGAAGCAGAACAGAGTTATACACCGGAATCACACTACTTTCAGAACATTTTTAATTTTTCTCCTGTTAACGTGGCAGTTTTTATGGACAACTACTGCCGTGTACACAGTTATGCAAGGAAATTTGATGTAAAAAAACCCTCCAAACAAACAGCAAAACAAAGGGCTCTTCGTGAGCAGTAAGGTATTGAAACTGCTGTTAATTTACGTAGCGTCATTACTCGTAACTGTAATGTATCTGAACCCTATGTAAGATCACCTCACAAGTCCATCCAGCTCAATTATAAGATGTTTAGTAGTAGTAGTAGTAGTAGTATTGGCAATATACGTGTTTGAATATTTTGAGTTATACGATACAACTATTATATTTTCAACACTAAATTTTATGGATTTTTACTGCAAGAGGAATGTGCAAAAACACGAGTACGAAATAGATATAAGATTATCATAATTACACTGGGTCCTGTTCTTTATTCAAAAGCTGGACATAAATCGAATATACCAGGGTTTTCTCGCTGCGTATTGACAAACAAAGCCAATTAAAATTAAGTTCGGGTCACTGGAGCATGTGCTTTGCATGTCACTGTGATTTGTAATACAAGGGGTTAATAGGTCAGGGTAGATATTTTATAACGGTACCGAGTTAATACAGGAGCTGACTAATTAACAGGCTATCTTCGTTAGGGAGGCATTAACTGGGGTTTCTTTTTGTTGTTGTTGTTGTGGGGTTTAACGCCATTTTTCAGCACACGATAGGCTAAACATGGCGGTCAGTATTACTGGTGGAGGAAGAACCCGGGAAAACCCCCGGAAAGAACCACCGACCCACGAGAAGCTACTGGCAAGCTTTCTCACATACCCACATCGGCTAAATTCGAGACTCGAACCGACGCAGACAGAGATGGGATGGCAGTGATGCGTAACGGAGAGCGGTTTAGACCACTCGGCCACTCGGGGCCTCAACTGAGTTTTCAGTCTGACTGAACGCGTGCAACATATATACACAATTTTAACTAAGAAAGAATATACGTGGCCAATATATATATATATATATATATATATATATATATATATATATATATATATATATATATATATATGTGTGTGTGTGTGTGTGTGTGTGTGTGTGTGTGTGTTCAAACAAAATTCAGTAAACTGTTTTAATGTATATACGTTTCCTCCTATGGTATTTCAGAACCATATTTTAGCAAGTATTAAATGTAGCATTGATTACGCTGAGTGGCTTTATTACGTTTGAAATGAGACGAGGGGATAGTCAGTGAAAGTCAGTAACTTTATATATCTAATATCTTTCTGACCAGAATAAAGTCACTGTTCTTGTACTGTGTATTCTATAACCATGACACCTATTGACCGTGTATATACTCTCTTTGGCAGTATTGTTTTCTACTTGAAATTATATATATATATATATATATATATATATATATATATATATATATATATATATATATATATATATATAGCAAGTAAGCAAATTGTCAAAGTCAACTCATGGGTACTCTTTTCAAGATAAAACAGAGTTCGTAATGTTTGTGGTATTGAAGTGTACAATTAATGCGGTTAGTTATGTTAAAAATATTTAAGATATGAAAGAAAAAAAATGATAAACCCCCCAAAAATGTTTATATTGGTTTTTGTTTTCTGTTTTACTTTGAATCGCATTATGAAGCAATTGCAAAGATGAAAATGAGCTTTTAATTAGATAAACGATGTTCTCTGCAATGTTACTAATAATCTCTAGTCTAAAAATATAGCAGAGTAGTGAAACCGAACAATTTATGTAAAATTGAACAGACAATTCATTTCCATAAAGTAGAAAGTGAAAAATTAAAAATAACTTGCATTTAGGTGAATTAAATCCTAGAACTCCTAACAGTTCGATCACAAGTTCAAAAGTCTCGAGTATTCAAAATGAGATCCAATGGAAATTCGAATAAAGTTCAGTCTGTTATGATGATTTGCCAATATTCTTGATGCATCATAATGATATCATGTAAAATGTCTTTCAATCAATTCAAAGAAATTCCGAAACAGCTACTAAATCCTAAAGTCTGAGCACCTTGTAATTCCAGTGAATAATTAAGATAAGTTAAATCCTTTCGACTGAATTGAACACAACTGTTTTCCTCTTCTAAGACTGGTATGTATGATAGGAATTACTGTCTGTAAATCATCCCTTAAATCAAACAATGATACACAGTTTCATAACGAGAACGAGGTTTAAATAAATAATTTTGATATAACTAACTTTGTCCGCAGTGTCAGGTACTTTAGCAGTTAGCCAGTCCGGAATTAGGTCGGCTGGATGTTCCCAGGGGAATTACATGACATGATCTCATTTCAGTAATGTGTGTAAAAATGACCTGATCTTTATGTACAAGCCCACAGTTATAAAGAAATTAGTATTCAATATGTTATTTACTAAATGACCTTGCCAAAATACAGTCTTCAAAATGAACAAATGATATATATACACAACACCTTCCCTCATAAAGAAAGATTTCTACAATAAAGCTTTCTTTTATATATTAGTCGAACATATAAATAATTAATATTGCATACAAATACATCTTTTGAATTATACAATATATATATATATATATATATATATATATATATATATATATATATATATATATATATATATAGAGAGAGAGAGAGAGAGAGAGAGAGAGAGAGAGTCTTTAAGTTTCATAATCATATAATCCAAAATGTCTTTTAATTAATTCACAGTACTTCCGAAACAGCTACTAAAGGCAAAAATCTGAGTACTTTGTAACTCCAAATTAATTAAATTAAATCGTTTCAAATGAATTGAATACAACTATTTTTTGTCTTCTACGACTGGTGTTTATGGTACGAAAAATATTTTTGATGTAAATCATTCGTTATATATATATATATATATATATTAAGACAGAGTTTCCTAACCAGAACGAGGTTCATATAATCATTGTGAACTCACCATTCTTGTCAATATGGTCAACAAGTTCAAGTACGTTGGTAGCAAGCCAATGAACATTTAGCTAGGACGGTAAAATACATCATCGTGACTAAGCGTAAAGCCAAGAGTTATAGAAGCTAGGACGTAATTAAGCAACAATTCGAATAAGAAACAACACACATTAAGAAGGGAAAATATTTGCCGTAGCCTAGGATTTAATTTATGTATGAAAATCTGTGACAATTAAATATTGGACATCATATTTAAAAAGCAGTGCTCCTTATTATTGTCATGTAATTAAGTTTAAGGCTATATTTCACCGAAAACGTTGCACACAAATTAAAAGACAATACAATGTACAACACTGAAAAAAGATATTTCACATACAGGCAGCTGGATACTCTTGTAGTTTTTATAGATCACTGCGTGATAGCAAAGTTTAGCAGAATCAGCTTAATTGGACCTTATGGATGGGGACATTTTTAGCTGGAATTTCTCATTCCCTCTTGACAAGTCAAAGCCTACTAAAATTAGCGAAATCAAATTAAGTTTGACACTTTCGTTGAGACACTAAGATTATTATTTTAATGTGCAACAATATCAACTAATAACAAGAATTAATTTCCAATATCACAAAGATCTAAAACAATTTGAAATAATTTTAGCAACTTTAGTATTATTGGCGTCATGATTGGAGGTACATAATTGGTAAGAATCAATTATTATTAGCTGAATGACACGAGTAGGCAAGAAAATGCAACAAGAGAAACTACAAGTCAAGCTGTTTTCAATCACTGATTCAGCAAGTGTTACAGCATCTACGTATCATTGTTGTTCTCTTTTATTCTTGAAAAGTAAATAGTTGTAGCTCTGCTGGGAGGGGGAGTTCTCGACTTTGAATTCATTTTTGGTAATCATCTATTAAGGTGAAACTATTTCTTGCTTGCTGGTCGAATGATTCATGTATGTTGGCTGTTTGAAGCACTGTTTCCTCTGGCATTATTATTGGCTGATTTATCATATATGCTGGTCTTGTGCATGCTTGTGTAGTAAGGTGGAAAACACGTCATTTATATGAAGCTTTAAATATTTGTCATGGAGTTTTTGGGAATGTATAATTTGGAAGTAATATGTTTGACTTTCGTTTTACCTTTAAAAAATTTGCACACATTGTGTATCTCCAGATCCATATTCTAATTTGGTTTCGGTTACAGTTTGTTCTGTTTCCTCTGTGATATTCTTACTTTGTTTCCTTCTGTGTCGTAACAGTATGTGTTATCTTCATTTTAAAAAAAATATTTACTCACACCTGATATTGTTTTTTATCTATATTTAAAGTTTTACAATTTGTTTTGTTGTAATAATTGATTACGTTTACTTGAACATCGTGTTGAGGACGTATAGAACATTCTGTTGATAGGCAAGAATTATTGATACACGAATCAGTTTTTTTTTTGGTATTGATTCAGTGTATTTATAAACAGCTTTCCTGCAACCTTCAGGTATTTTAAAATATTTCTAAAGATCTGCACCATCTTAAGATTCTACGTATTTTGCATGGTTCAAAATCAACTTGAAAAGTAATTAAACTTCAAAGATGATATCAACAGCTGTAGCTCTATTTTTCCTGAAATTTATCAAAAATAAACAAGAATTCAACATTTATATAACGAATAGGTTGCATAAGTAAGTAGCTAATACTACTTAATCTGACAGGGTGTTTAAAAAACATAATACGGAATTTAATAACTTCATGGGTTTATCATTTAAATTGGCATTATCTCTATCAACATTGGGTGAATCGAGTGATTGCTTGATAACATTTCAAACACACCAATGTAAAAGATCAGGAAAGGCAAAAACGACCACCACCACCCTACAAAAAACAACAAAACAAAATAAAACAGAATATACTAATAAGTGTAAACTGGATGGGTTGTAATTGATGCAGGTGTACAGCTTTGGTTTTATTACTGGAATCTAATACGTTGTGTTACATCTCCCCGGGAAACCAAAAATATGATATAGAACAGACTGAAACGTGTAATGTAAAATTTTCTGTTAGGAAATGTTTGGATTCTGACAGCCACGACTTGTATACCATGTTCCTATGTTTCTCCTTCTTACAACACATTAGTGTATTTAAATCTGATAACACTTGAATGAATTTCATATTTGATCAGTCAAAACGTTGTATGTACTGTTCTGGTTTCATCTATCTCATATTTGATCAGTCAAAACGTTGTATGTACTGTTCTGGAATCATGTATCTCATATTTGATAAGTCAAAACTTTGTATGTACTGTTCTGGATTCATGTATCTCATATTTGATCAGTCAAAGCGTTGTATGTACTGTTCTGGATTCATGTATCTCATATTTGATCATCAGTCAAAACGTTGTATGTGCTGTTCTGAATCTGATCGAAAATGGCACCCGAAATGAAAAACATTCATCTTGAACACTCAGTAGGGTACTAATGGGGGTGGGGGCGGAAAGGGCGGTTACCCTGGTGCCTGAGGCCTTGGGGCGCCAAAGACACATAATTGGATCTATAGTGCTTTTCGAATACAACATAGTTTCAAGTGAGACAGATACGGAAGGTATTAAAATAACTTGCTATGATGTCAAATGGATAAACATTGAAAAATAAATAAAATAAATAAGCAGTATTGATTCTACTGTATTACAGGTATTATTATATACAAATTACTGTTGTATCTTTTTGTAAATCTGAAATCAGAAATCAAACGTTAAATATCAGTTAAAGAAACTAAATTCAGTTGAAATGGGGTGGGTGGGTGGTAAAGCAACCTAGGTAAAGTAAACTCCATTACACCTTTCACGGTGTTCAGATAAATAAATTTTGACGTTTCCATTTCTCAGCATATTCATTTTACATCTTGCAGTAATTGAAAATGAAAGTGCACAAATAAATGGTGTATTCACTTGTAAAATGTTAACATTGCAATATAGAAGATCTGGTAGAACTAGAAAAGCATGTCATTGTAGTTGAAGAAATGAACAGGCCAGAGAGAGAGAGAGAGAGAGAGAGAGATTAACAAATGGTTGTATGTAAATCAAGAAAAGAGTAAATAAAACCTCGCTGTCGTTGCACAAGACAAGCCATTTTCATACAATTTTTTAAAAAAAACCTCTCTGAACAAATACCAAAATGAAGTTTACTCACAGAGCAGACATTGTACAACTTCTTTAAGCCCGGCAACATTGGTAAGTGATAAGCATAGTCCATGTCGCTACTGTGCATTCGACGATGACTTTGGATTCATTCCGAATTCGGACAATTTGCATTTGTCCAGCGATTCAATTTATAACGCACCTAAACTTACTTAACACAGCACAATATTTTAGCGAAACTAAACTTTACCATTTGAAAAATATCGTTTTTCATATACTAACAATTCAACATATATGATTGCTAAACTTTAAAATTTGAAAAGGATAACTTTACGAATTGATTCCGTGCACAATTTGACAAGAGACTTGCAGAATTAATAGAGTATAGCAGTGGGGATAACTTCACCTGGTTGTGAAATTTCCTACTGTCAGTTACTGGATGTACCAGGATTAGTCTGATCGGTATACAAGTTTTATATTTATTTCCAGATGCAAACCTTCTGCACCAAAAGTGTAATACCGTCGCCCGGTGATGATATAATAGATATAAAACCAAGTATTATAATTTGCATCATTTTCAAAATCCACTACAGTATGATTGGAGATACCTACAGGAAAACAATACCATCTGATTCACTTATAGGACGAGTCAAACTGTAAGCAATAAATATACGGACAAGCCTTCGCATAATGCGCATGCAGATCAGAGTCTGTGATGTTTGTTCTACTGATTACTCCTAGCAAACTCCGCTGATCCAGATCTGCCGGAGTATTGTGCGAGGACAGGTCTGGGTCAGTGCAGTTTGCAGCTCTATTCCGCTTATAAACGATTATATACGGTAACTGCTCTATACTAGATCTAAAGAAAGATACATCAGCACACCAATAACAAATCCCCCAAAATAACCGTTTTAAGTATGACCCCCCCCCCCAATCATTTCAATTAATACTACAGATACCACGAGTTGCCATATTTTACCTTTTGACACTGGTTCTTAAATATTGACAACGTCCGGCATCTTCTGCCAGATGACTTACTTAAAAGTGAGGCCATAGACCCATTTCTGTTAGATTACCTGTTTACACCTGTAATCAATAACGTAAATATTAAATCTTCTAATGCTTAAACATGTAACATGAAATGGTTAGATAGAAAGGGATCTTGGCAAGCATTCAAAAATACCCATCATATCATTCTACCAGTAAAACCAGCTATTGCAACTGATGTTGATTTTTCTAACTCAAACGAATAATTGGCAAAATTATTTGAAATAGGAGAAACAGGTAAAGACAGAATGGGAGGTTGAGCATAAAACTTGCTAAGATAAAAAATCGTTGACATCGTCACTGATTCTGCCGCTATTGTTTCGCCTTTGTCTTTAAAAACTAATCTGATAGTTCTTTCACCTAATGGTAATTAATCGTTTTAATGCTGATGTATGTGTTTGTTTATTTGTTTGTTTGTTTATTTTGTCTTTTGTTTTCGTTTAGGGTGGAGATGAAGTCGGAGCTGTGGTGGGGTGGGGGAATTTCTAAAATTACTCTTTTCAACTGTACTTGGTGTCCAGCTCATTTTTACTTGAGTACTATCAACACTGTACAACTGTTTCTTCATAGATTCATTGCTAGGATCTCTTTCTTTTCCGCTGCTTTTATAAACTGTTAAGCTGTTTTCTTCCACACATTTCAGCGTCAGATTTTATTGGTCCATTTTCTATTTGACAACTCTTCCATAACCGTTTAATTCTCTTTCCACTGGCGAAGTAAAGATCTTTTCACTGCAGACGCAATCTCTCTTCTTTGAAATTGTCCCTGGCATTCGTCAATTTTATTCTCAGTTTTACTTACGTGTTGGTATTTGTCCCTGGTATTCGTCAATTACATTCTCAGCTTTTCTTACCTGTTGGCATTTGTCCGTGGCTTTCGTCAATTACATTCCCATCATTACTTACCTACTGGTATTTGTCCGTGACATTCGTCAATTACATTCTCAGCTTTACTTACCTGTCGGTATTTGTCCCTGGCATTTGTCAATTACATTCTTAGCATTACTTACCTGTTGGTATTTGTCCGTGGCATTCGTCAATTACATTGTCAGTTTTACTTACGTGTTGTTATTTGTCCGTGGCATTCGTCAAATACATTCTCAGCTTTACTTTCCTGTTGGCCTTTGTCCGTGGCATTCGTCAAATACATTTTCAGTTTTACTTACGTATTGGTATTTGTCCGTGGCATTCGTCAATTACATTTTCATCTTTACTTACCTCTTGGTATTTGTCTGTGGCATTCGTCAATTACATTCCCAGCTTTACTTATGTCATGGTATTTTTCCGTGGCATTCGTCAAATACATTCTCAGCTTTACTTACCTGTTGATATTTGTCCGTGGCATTCGTCAATTACATTCTCAGCTTTACTTACCTATTGATATTTGTCCGTGGCATTCGTCAATTACATTCCGAGCTTTACTTACCTGTTGGCATTTGTCCGTGGTATTGGTCAATTACATTCTCAGTTTTACGTTTTACTTACATGTTGGTATTTGTACGTTGCATTCGTCAAGTACATTCTCAGCTTTACTTACCTGTTGGCCATTGTCCGTGGCATTCGTCAATTACATTCTCAGCTTTACTTACCTGTTGGTCATTGTCCGTGGCATTCGTCAATTACATTCTTAGCTTTACTTACGTGTTGGTATTTGTCCGTGGCATTCGTCAAATACATTCTCAGCTTTACTTACCTGTTGGCCATTGTCTGTGGCATTCGTCAATTACATTCTCAGCTTTACTTACCTGTTGGCCATTGTCCGTGGCATTCGTCAATTACATTCTCAGCTTTACTTACGTGTTGGTATTTGTCCGTGGCATTCGTCAATTACAATCTAAGCCTTACTTACCTGTTGGTGCTTGTCCCTGGCATTCGTCAATTACATTCCGAGCTTTACTTATGTCTTGGTATTTGTCCGTGGTATTGGTCATTTACATTCTCAGTTTTACGTTTTACTTACATGTTGGTATTTGTACACTGCATTCGTCAAATACATTCTCAGCTTTACTTTCATGTTGGCCTTTGTCCGTGGCATTCGTCAAATATATTCTCAGCTTTTACTTTCCTGTTGGCCTTTGTCCGTGGCATTCGTCAAATACATTCTCAGTTTTACTTACGTGTTGGTGTTTGTCCGTGGCATTTGTCAATTACATTCTCAGCTTTACTTACCTATTGGTATTTGTCTGTGGCATTCGTCAATTACATTCCCAGCTTTACTTATGTCATGGTACTTTTCCGTGGCATTCTTCAAATACATTCTCAGCTTTACTTACCTGCCAGTATTTGTGCGTGGCATTTGTCAATTACATTCTCCGCATTACTTACGTATTGGTATTTGTCCGTGGCATTCGTCAAATCCATTCTCAGCTTTACTTACCTGTTGGCCATTGTCCGTGGCATTCGTCAATTACATTCCCAGCTTTACTTATGTCTTTTTATTTTTCCGTGGCATTCGTCAATTACATTCTCAGCTTTACTTACCTGCCAGTATTTGTGCGTGGCATTTGTCAATTACATTCTCCGCATTACTTACCTATTGGTATTTGTCCGTGGCATTCGTCAATTACATTCTTAGCTTTACTTACGTGTTGGTATTTGTCAGTGGCATTCGTCAAATACATTCTCAGCTTTACTTACCTGTTGGCCATTGTCCGTGGCATTCGTCAATTACATTCTCAGCTTTACTTACGTGTTGGTATTTGTCCGTGGCATTCGTCAATTACAATCTAAGCCTTACTTACCTGTTGGTGTTTGTCCCTGGCATTCGTCAATTACATTCCGAGCTTTACTTACCTGTTGGTATTTGTCCGTGGTATTGGTCAATTACATTCTCAGTTTTACGTTTTACTTACGTGTTGGTATTTGTACGTTGCATTCGTCAAATACATTCTCAGCTTTACTTACCTGTTGGCATTTGTCCGTGGCATTCGTCAAATACATTCTCAGCTTTACTTACCTGTTGGCCATTGTCCGTGGCATTCGTCAATTATATTCTCAGCTTTACTTACCTGTTGGTCATTGTCCGTGGCATTCGTCAATTACATTCTTAGCTTTACTTACGTGTTGGTATTTGTCCGTGGCATTCGTCAAATACATTCTCAGCTTTACTTACCTGTTGGCCATTGTCTGTGGCATTCGTCAATTACATTCTCAGCTTTACTTACCTGTTGGCCATTGTCCGTGGCATTCGTCAATTACATTCTCAGCTTTACTTACGTGTTGGTATTTGTCCGTGGCATTCGTCAATTACAATCTAAGCCTTACTTACCTGTTGGTGTTTGTCCCTGGCATTCGTCAATTACATTCCGAGCTTTACTTACCTGTTGGTATTTGTCCGTGGTATTGGTCAATTACATTCTCAGTTTTAGGTTTTACTTACGTGTTGGTATTTGTACGTTGCATTCGTCAAATACATTCTCAGCTTTACTTACCTGTTGGCATTTGTCCGTGGCATTCGTCAAATACATTCTCAGCTTTACTTACCTGTTGGCCATTGTCCGTGGCATTCGTCAATTACATTCTCAGCTTTACTTACCTGTTGGTCATTGTCCGTGGCATTCGTCAATTACATTCTTAGCTTTACTTACGTGTTGGTATTTGTCCGTGGCATTCGTCAAATACATTCTCAGCTTTACTTACCTGTTGGCCATTGTCTGTGGCATTCGTCAATTACATTCTCAGCTTTACTTACCTGTTGGCCATTGTCCGTGGCATTCGTCAATTACATTCTCAGCTTTACGTTTTACTTACATGTTGGTATTTGTACATTGCATTCGTCAAATACATTCTCAGCTTTACTTTCATGTTGGCCTTTGTCCGTGGCATTCGTCAAATATATTCTCAGCTTTTATTTTCCTGTTGGCCTTTGTCCGTGGCATTCGTCAAATACATTCTCAGTTTTACTTACGTATTGGTATTTGTCCGTGGCATTCGTCCATTATATTCTCAGCTTTACTTACCTGTTGGCCATTGTCCGTGGCATTCGTCAATTACATTCTCAGCTTTACTTACGTGTTGGTATTTGTCCGTGCCATTCGTCAATTACAATCTAAGCCTTACTTACCTGTTGGTGCTTGTCCCTGGCATTCGTCAATTACATTCCGAGCTTTACTTATGTCTTGGTATTTGTCCGTGGTATTGGTCAATTACATTCTCAGTTTTACGTTTTACTTACATGTTGGTATTTTGTACATTGCATTCGTGAAATACATTCTCAGCTTTACTTTCATGTTGGCCTTTGTCCGTGGCATTCGTCAAATATATTCTCAGCTTTTACTTTCCTGTTGGCCTTTGTCCGTGGCATTCGTCAAATACATTCTCAGTTTTACTTACGTATTGGTATTTGTCCGTGGCATTCGTCAATTACAATCTAAGCCTTACTTACCTGTTGGTGCTTGTCCCTGGCATTCGTCAATTACATTCCGAGCTTTACTTATGTCTTGGTATTTGTCCGTGGTATTGGTCAATTACATTCTCAGTTTTACGTTTTACTTACATGTTGGTATTTGTACATTGCATTCGTGAAATACATTCTCAGCTTTACTTTCATGTTGGCCTTTGTCCGTGGCATTCGTCAAATATATTCTCAGCTTTTACTTTCCTGTTGGCCATTGTCTGTGGCATTCGTCAAATACATTCTCAGCTTTACTTACCTGTTGACCATTGTCTGTGGCATTCGTCAATTACATTCCCAGCTTTACTTATGTCTTGGTATTTTTCCGTGGCATTCGTCAATTACATTCTTAGCTTTACTTACCTGTTGGCATTTGTCCGTGGCATTCGTCAATTACATTCTCAGCTTTACTTACCTGTTGGCATTTGTCCGTGGCATTCGTCAATTACATTCTCAGCTTTACTTACCTGTTGGCATTTGTCCGTGGCATTCGTCAAATACATTCTCAGCTTTACTTACCTGTTGGCATTTGTCCGTGGCATTCGTCAATTACATTCTCAGCTTTACTTACGTGTTGGTATTTGTCCGTGCCATTCGTCAAATACATTCTCAGCTTTACTTACCTGTTGGCATTTGTCCGTGGCATTCGTCAAATACATTCTCAGCTTTACTTACGTGTTGGTATTTGTCCGTGCCATTCGTCAATTACAATCTAAGCCTTACTTACCTGTTGGTGCTTGTCCCTGGCATTCATCAATTACATTCCGAGCTTTACTTATGTCTTGGTATTTGTCCGTGGTATTGGTCAATTACATTCTCAGTTTTACGTTTTACTTACATGTTGGTATTTGTACATTGCATTCGTGAAATACATTCTCAGCTTTACTTTCATGTTGGCCTTTGTCCGTGGCATTCGTCAAATATATTCTCAGCTTTTACTTTCCTGTTGGCCATTGTCTGTGGCATTCGTCAAATACATTCTCAGCTTTACTTACCTGTTGGCCATTGTCTGTGGCATTCGTCAATTACATTCTCAGCTTTACTTACCTGTTGGCCATTGTCTGTGGCATTCGTCAATTACATTCCCAGCTTTACTTATGTCTTGGTATTTTTCCGTGGCATTCGTCAATTACATTCTCAGCTTTACTTACCTGCCAGTATTTATGCGTGGCATTCGTCAAATTCATTCTCAGCTTTACTTACCTGTTGGCATTTGTCCGTGGCATTCGTTAATTACATTCTCAGCTTTACTTACAAGTTGGCCATTGTCCGTGGCATTCGTCAATTACATTCTCAGCTTTACTTACGTGTTGGTATTTGTCCGTGGCATTCGTCAATTACATTCTTAGCTTTACTTACGTGTTGGTATTTGTCCGTGGCATTCTTCAATTACATTCTCAGCTTTACTTACGCGTTGGTATTTGTCCGTGGCATTCGTCAATTACAATCTAAGCCTTACTTACCTGTTGGTGTTTGTCCCTGGCATTCGTCAATTACATTCCGAGCTTTACTTACCTGTTGGTATTTGTCCGTGGCATTCGTCAATTACATTCTTAGCATTAGTTACATGATGGTATTCGTCGTTTACATCTCATTATCCAATGAAAATTATATTGGAGGCTCTTCATAACAGGCTTTTCCACTATTTAAAATTAACTGCCGAGTTATTCCAGAGACATCAATTACGTTATTTCCCAATGACAAGTAATATGGACGATTATATTTAATAACTCCTTGTATAACTTCATGCTACGATGCCACGATGCTGTAATTCAATTCTCGTCTCGATTATACACGAGTCTATGAAATAAATTCACTAATATGGGGATGCAATCGAACGTGTCTATTTGAAAGTTGGCAGTCAGTGATACATATGGCACCTTTTCGTCCGTATTTGCTTAAATGCAAAATATTTTGAAAAAAAAATTGAGGAAAGGTTGACCAGAGCTTTCCTACTTTCGATTACATTTAGCCAAGATCATGTAAAGTATTTTAGTATCTTCAGAAATAGCCTTTAAGTTTTTTACTGACAAATTTCTTTAGCAATTGTACTCCACCCAACCGTCAAATTTACAAGTTTATGTGTGGTCTGAAGTGTCACTATGATTAGGTTAACTGGAATAAAACTCAGAATTTAAAATTTATAAGGTATATCATTGAAGGAGTTATTAAGCGAGACATTGTCTGATGAAACATCAAAATAAAGCAAACATATCTTATTTTATTTTATGTGTAGATAATTTGATTAATACGATAATAGTTGTATGCCCTATAAAAATAATAATAATAATAATAATAATAATAATAATAATAATAATAGTGAGTGGAAGCATACGCAGATAAGACGAAATTGTTCTTTTTCAACCAATTGTGTAGGGAAGAGTGGACTTTTATCTGGAAAAAGATTTTCACTATGCTTTTAATGTCCCAGCCATCGAAGACGGCGTTTGCTCAGCAGGTTGTACATGCTCGGATATTTTCACGCTGCAAAATCTGTGTGGGACGCGGTCTTGCCAGCTGATTTTCAGGATGAGTTTTAGGCACCGTATATGGATGGAGTTGAGCCGGCGCTTTTGTCTCATGTAGGTGCTCCAGGCCTCACTTCCATATAGAAGGGTGCTGTGAACGCAGGCCTGGTAAACTTTGATCTTCGTGTGATCTGTCAACGCGTTATTTTCCCACACGCTTTTCGTTAGTCGTGCCATGACCATCATGTTTGCCTTCCCAAGCCTTCTGTCCAGCTCCACATCGAGTGAGAGAGTGTTGCTGATGGTCGACCCCAGGTAAGTAACGTTGTTGACTGCTTCCAGGGTGACACCGTCGATTTTGATAGAAGGGATAATGGTGGTATCTTGCACGCTGTTTGTCTTTTTAGGGCTTATGGTGAGTCCGAAATGCTTGCAGGCATCAGCAAAACGGACTCCTAGTCTCTAGAGGGCATCCTCGGTGTAGGTCACAAGAGCCACATTATCCGCAAAGAGCATCTCCCTGATGAATATCGACCTCACTTTGGTCTTCGAGCGCAGTCGTGCCATGTTGAACAGCCTCCCGTCTGACATGGTGTGCAGCTATACGCCATCAGTGGACGAGTCGAAGGCGTAGGACAAGAGCAGGGAGAAGAGGTCCCAAAAAGGGTTGGCGCAAGCACGCAGCCCTGCTTCACGCTACTGTTGATGGGAAAAGAATCTGAGGAGGATCCATCATACAGGGCTGTTCCCTTCATATTGGCATGGAAGGAGATTATCATGCTAAGAGGTTTTGAGAGGCTAAGAGGTTTTGGTGAGGTCGATGAACATCATGTAAAGTTGCTGATCTGGCTCTCTGTTCTTCTTTTGGAGTTGTCGTAGGGAGATCGTATCTGTTGTAGACCTGCCTGCTCTGGAGCCGCACTGGGATTTCGGGTACACACAAACTTTACCAACGATGCTTAGGAGCGAGATCCCTCTGTAATTATTACAGTCATTTCGGTCCCTTGTTTTTTGCAAAGGGTTGCAGTCATGGCGTCGCGCATGTCTTGCAGGATTGTACCGTCCTCCCAAAGAGATAGAGTAGATCGTTCATCGGCTGAAGCAATGTTGGTCTCCACGTTTTCATAGCTTCGGGTGGGATGCTGTCGTTACCTGGTGCTTTGTCGTTTGGGAGGAGGTCGATTGCTTTGCTGAGCCTCTCTAAGGTGGACACTTTGTCGAGCTCCTTCATAGTGGGCAGTTTCTGTATGCAGTTAAGGGCTGAATCGGTGATTTTGTTTTTCGGGAGTATAGCTCTAAGTAGTGCTCCACCCATCTGGCCATCTGTTGCTCACGGTCTGTAATCTTCTCTCCCGTCAGAGATTTCAAGGGGGAGACCCCTTTCACTGTATGGCTTAGAGCCTTCTTGATGCCACTGTACATACCTTGGATGTTTCCAGACTCGGCGCTGCGTTGGATTCCTTCACACAGTTGCTGACAGTACTCGTTTTCGCACTGTCTAACAATGCGTTGGGTGATGCTTCGGTCATTGTAAGCTATGAAGACTTTTCGTTTGTCTTCGATTATTGGTTCCACCATTGAAATGTGTGCGTTGAACAAGTCCTTTCTGAGCCGTTCCTTCTTGCCAAACGTCGACATGCTGTGCTATAGATGGAACCCTTCGTGGCATTGCACTTGGCTGTGGCATCGTGCTCTGACATGTCCTGGAAAGTCTGGTCCAGGGCGGACACACACCCAACACCTTGGAGGGGACTTGCATCTTCGCAGTGTTGATGCGAGGGAGACCTTTCAGTTTTGAGCGGGGTAGTGTGCGTGTATATGTAGGCGCACATTGCTGCTCACGAGGGCGTGGTCGGCGTCGCCGTCTGCACTGTGGTAGCTTCTGGTGAAGCGGACGCTGTTAAGGGCAAAGCGCCTGGTGATGGTTCCAGCGATGACATATGGGGTGTTTCCATGACACTTTGTGTTGTGTTTGTAACGCACAGGTCATGGTAGGTGCACAGCTCCAGCAGTCTCTGACCGTTTTCGTTGGTCTTTACAATGCGATGATGTCTGAGGCAGGTAGATCATGACTCGTGGACCACACCTACTCTGGCATTAAAGTCGCCGAGGAGAAATAGTGGCTCATCTTTAGGGCATCCTTTGATCTGTTCATCCAGCTGCCCATATAACCGATGCATTATGTCTGCTAAAGACGTGAGAGTAGGAGAGTAGACACGGAGGATGTTGACAGGACCTGCAACAGTGGCAAGGCGGATGAACAAGAGACGTGTTATCTTCTAATGAAATTAAAAAGCCAACGTCTTGTAAAAGTCCGTAAAGTTTGCTGTATTACAGGTCACGGTGATGTAAAGCTCTCTGGCTCATATAATATACTTATATATTAATTATTAATTATTATATTAATTATTAATATATTAATTATTAATTAATTATTAATTATATATATATGTCTGTGTGTGTGTGTGTGTGTATCTTGTAAACGCGTCGGTTGACGATGTATTTCTCTTGTTAACGTACTCGGTTCTATGTTGTGTCTCATAATCTTGAAATATGTATTATCTGTAGTTTTATTAACGTGATGTAATCATTGCTGAAGAGGAAATGAAGTCAGTCAGTCATAGATAAATGAGCGCACGCATACATACATGCATAAAAGACATGTATACATGCATACGTGTGTCACGAAAGAAAGAACTACATATATTGTTACCCTTGTATAGGTTTTCCATTTTATTTTTTTAATACTTCAAAGTTAATATTAAGCACATAACAATATAAACGTACTAACATTTTTGGAGCATTATCATCATCAAGCAAATGTTCAAAGATCAGTGCCATGCTAAGCCAAATGCTAGTTA
Source organism: Sinohyriopsis cumingii (assembly GCA_028554795.2). Classification (NCBI taxonomy): domain Eukaryota; kingdom Metazoa; phylum Mollusca; class Bivalvia; order Unionida; family Unionidae; genus Sinohyriopsis; species Sinohyriopsis cumingii. The sequence goes on along the minus strand of CM068832.1, from coordinate 66,225,938 downwards.
GCTCTGACTACAAATTGGTATGACTGCAGGTATTGAGATATTCCGTCAATACGGTAGCTGACACAGTACTTCTGTTGTATTTTTGTCACTTTTCTGTTGTATTTCATGATCTTGTATTATCCTGAATTTGATTAATCTGATGTAATCTCTGTTGAAGAGGAAATAAAGTCAGTCAGTCAGTCAGTCTGTCAGTCATACATACATACCTACCTGCCTACCTACCCCCCCCCCCACACACACACACATATTCGTGCATGCATGCATGCAGGCAGGCAGGTAAGCAGACAGGCAGACAGACATACAGAGCTTTAACAATCACCATGTTTGAGTGTTATAACTAACCTTATTGTCATAGACTACACATGCTTATTTTCATTGATAAAATGTATGCATGACATTAAAATGTAAACATTATATATTATATAGATAAGTATTAAATCTGCAAATAATTGCACACTCTTGACCTTAATTGTGTGGGTTCGAATTCCACGATCGGATCATCTCATCAAAGCAAACCACATATTTTGTTAAGAGAATGGGGCTAGTTTCAACTTTTTTTTAAAGAATTCGACCTAAGAGTACATGTTTGCATTGTATTGTAACTCCCCAGTCGATTACTGATAGTTGTTTGTAAAGTAGACTGCCGATAGTGGTTTGTAACTCTCCCGTAGATAACCGACAGTTGCTTGTAAACTCCCCTGTAAACTACAGATGGTTGATTGTCCCTACCTAGTTGATTACAGATAGTTGCTTGTAACTCCCCAGGTAATTACCGATAGTTGCTTGTAACTCCCCAGTAAAATAACCGATAGCTGCTTGTAACTCCCCATGTAATTACCGATTGTTGCTTGTAACTACCCAGTCAATTACCGATAGCTGCTTGTAACTACCCAGTCAATTACCGATTGTTGCTTTTAACTCCACAGTCAATTACCGATAGTTGCTTGTAACTCACCAGTGAATTACCGATAACTGCTTGTAACTCACCAGTAAAATAACTGATAGTTGTTTGTAACTCACCATGTAATTACCGATAGTTGCTTGTAACTCCCCATGAAATTATCGAGAGTTGCTTGTAACTCCCCAGTCAATTACCGATAGTTGCCTGTAACTCTCCATGTAATTATCGAGAGCTGTAATTATCGAGAGTTGCTTGTAACTCCCCAGTCAATTACCGATAGTTGCCTGTAACTCTCCATGTAATTATCAAGAGTTGCTTGTAACTCCTCGTGTAATTATCGAGATTTGCTTGTAACTCCCCGTGTAATTATCGAGAGTTGCTTGCAACTATCTAACTATATAGTGATTGTTGCTTGCAACTCCCAGTAGATTACTGATAAAGGATTTTAACTCTGCAGGATATTATCGATAGTGGCTTGGAACTGCCACATATAGTACAGATACTTCCATTTAACTTAGCAAAGGAAAAAAGTTGGATCATTATATCCTTTACATTACGTAATTATTCATCAGTTGAGTAAGTCCCATAAAATGTTACAGTACAACCTAGACCAATAATTATTTTTGAGACGAACACTATCTTATTTAAGAAATTTCTTTGACCATTTAGCCAAAGTCAAGTCTTCCCGACTGTTATTTTCTTCGCTTTGAAGAGAGTACTAAAGTCTGAAGAAGAAAAAATTCCTCAAAGAATCCGTCTAAACTAAAGTCACTGAGTTTTAGTTCTACATATCGTATTAAGCTTTTTATGTTAAAGTATGCAGTAAATACACATGTGTGAGAAGACAAGCTTTAATTACGTAATTATACGTTCTATGGAAAAGGCACCATGAGGACAACTAAGTACACAGTGTCTACGCAAGAGGAGCCCTGTTTCAAACAAATTAGGAATCAATACTTTATCACTGTGCCGTAACGTTAATAGTAGCTAGTAGGAAATTAAACTCTCTCTCTCTCTCTCTCTCTCTCTCTGTGTGTGTGTGTGTGTGTGTGTTACTTTTGTGTGATTCAAATATATATATGAAACATATATTTCATATCTTGATCATGTTATTAATGAATTCAAAAGTTAGAAAATACAATATCAATGAAATATTTCCCTAATGTTATTCTGATCTTAATAATAATAATAATAATAATAATCTTTATTTGTAACATATGTCACCGGCTCAAATTACATGCATGTATTAAGAATATAACACAATCACAAAATATAATAAATCTAGGATTATCGCACTGATTCTCTAGCTTGTATAGGCTAGATAAATAGCGAATTATTTAGGATGGTAATAATAGTATTGATTCTCTGGATAAAGTTATAAAACTTGATGTTTTTGCATTACTATGAAGGAACGAAAGTACATAGGCCATTCTCATGTCATCATACATGGGAATTTAACAGACAAGTGAAATGTATCTTCAACATCTGCATAGGAATGGCACCGTCTTTCAACATAGGAGATATTTTTATAAGTACCTATACTTACCATCATGGGAAAGGTTCCATTTCTCAACATGCCTTGCAAGCTAACACTTTTTGAACAGTTCCAACAATCTGAATAGTATCGACAACTCAGATAGCTTCTGATCTTATTAAATAATATTTATCTAGTGCAATCAATTTAATTCTCCATTTAGTTCTTGTTGAAAAATATCTTTACAACGTTGTTTAAACATTAAACAAAAGTTTTTGGTCACCCATCCATCGATTAACCCAAACTTCTCCCATTCCGTATGAAAATAGTAGAATTTGAACTATTTACTCCACAGACACCACGTTCGCCCAATTCCATTTGTAGGATATAGCTTTGCTATTGGAATCTCTATCAGTCGTCTTTGATCATTCGAAGCAGCACTTAAAAAATTCTTCTATATCTTACTACTTCCATTGACATTCTACCTAACTCATTATACATAAAAATATTTGGAGTGTGTTTAGTAATACCAACGATATATTTAAATAATTACGTATGTACAGCTTCAATGTCATTTCCAGCTGCCTTATATAATCAATCGAAAGGTCATCAGTACCACCTGATTTTCCCAACTATATATTTTTTAAAGCATGTTGCACTGCTACTTCAGTTATGATACCGTCCGGATTTGCATGGCAAATATTAGTTTTTTAGCACAATCTAAAGGTTTGGTCCATCATCTATTGTAGACTAAATAATTCGTAAATGTATTGGTGCTATCCGTTGATGTTAATTTTTCTATTCGTGGTGTTTGGACATTTAAATAATAGTAATAATAGTAACAAAAATAAACAAATCATTTTTTAAAAGTTATAATAATAATAATGATAATAATAATAATAATAATAATAATAATGATAATAATAATAATAATAATATTGTTATTATTATTATTATTATTAAAACTATAATAATAATAATAATAATAATAATAGTAATAATAATAGTAATAATAATAATAATAATAATAATAATAATAAAAAACGTGTGTAGTAGTAGTAGTGGTAGTAATAGTATTACAATGATAACGGTGTGTGTGTGTGTGTGTGTGTGTTTCTTTAGGATTACTTTTAATAAACTTTCATAAAGAACTATCGGTATACTGTTTAAGTACTTATTTAACAAGCCATTGGGAATATTGTTTTGTGTCTCTTATGTACTTATTTAACAAGGCATTGGGAATATTGTTTTGTGTCTCTTATGTACTTATTTAACAAGCCATTGGGAATATTGTTTTGTGTCTCTTATGTACTTATTTAACAAGGCATTGGGAATATTGTTTTGTGTCTCTTATGTACTTATTTAACAAGCCATTGGGAATATTGTTTTGTGTCTCTTATGTACTTATTTAACAAGGCATTGGGAATATTGTTTTGTGTCTCTTATGTACTTATTTAACAAGCCATTGGGAATATTGTTTTGTGTCTCTTATGTACTTATTTAACAAGGCATTGGGAATATTGTTTTGTGTCTCTTATGTACTTATTTAACAAGGCATTGGGAATATTGTTTTGTGTCTCTTATGTACTTATTTAACAAGGCATTGGGAATATTGTTTTGTGTCTCTTATGTACTTATTTAACAAGCCATTGGGAATATTGTTTTGTGTCTCTTATGTACTTATTTAACAAGGCATTGGGAATATTGTTTTGTGTCTCTTATGTACTTATTTAACAAGCCATTGGGAATATTGTTTTGTGTCTCTTATGTACTTATTTAACAAGGCATTGGGAATATTGTTTTGTGTCTCTTATGTACTTATTTAACAAGGCATTGGTGGTATTGTTTTATATTTCTAATGCACTTATTTAAGAAGCCCTTTTCTGGCTGCACACCTATCAATTGCTGAAAGATAATTAAATTATATCAAATTGTCTGTAGTGTCCGTCATTGTAATATGACCATAATACTAAAATAATAAACATCTAAAAGTCAAGCTCATTCTACTGTTACCACACGTTCCTACTTTTGTAAATGAGTTATATGGCTATATTGAAGTTATATCAATATACGGGCTATTACAAATGAACTTCATGTGGCCTGAACCTTACATTGATGTACGGGCTGTTACAAATGAACGTCATGTGGCTTGAATTTTACACTAATGAACATTATGTCGATTGAACTTAGATTCATGTACGGGCTATTACAAATGAACATCATGTCGATTGATAAGCAACCCCGAAGCAAGTGTTCAAAGAAATAGATTGCCAAATAAGCCATCAATTAAACAAACATCCATCAGCATCAAGGAATATGGCCTTTTCATTACAAATGAATGAGAAATATACTGTAAAGGTATAAATACCTCAATTTACGTATGTACGTGCTCTTCTTGCATGTCATGCAACCAAGGAATTTGTACAACTAGATATAAATTTATCTTGTCAACATCCGTTTGTCTGTCTGGTTATCTATTTGACAAATCGTTGATTGCAACCTACAACCTGCAGGATCTAGAAAATTAGTTTTACTGACTTGATTACATTTGACAAGTGCCTACTGAATCTTTTCTAGGTTAATTCTTTTCACTTTCAAACCCTTCGGAAGGTTACACCAATCAGTGAACCAGTCTTCTTACGAATGGGACTTTTTCACTTTAAGCTAAAAATTATATTGGGCACGCAACTGTATTTGTTTCAAAAATAGATTTACCCGGTAGATAACGTATTCAAATCTCTAGGTAGCTATAACGTAATCAAATTTCCAGGTTGATAACTTATTCTTATTTCCAGGTAGATAAATTATTATAATTTACTAGGTGGATAACTTATTCTAATTTCCACAGTAAATTGATCGAATAGCAATCGACAAGATAGTTACAACATTTACTTTTGAAGGATCAACGTGAATTACCTCATTTGTATGATCTCCAGAATGATCGGCGTTGTCTGTATGTACTAATAGACTGTGTATGAACACTTTGCATATATTGTCTTTTTTAATCTATTTTAACATATAATTACATCTACATACCTTACTAACCATGTTAGATCATCCTCGTTTACTTCAGCTGTGTTTTAACGAAATTTGAATAATGTTTTAGAAGAAAAGGACTCCATAACCTAGTGGACGTTTTCTTTTTTTGTTAAATGTTAATACTGTTGTTGAAAATAAATTAAATTCCAGCCTTTTGTATTTATTTTCCTTATGGTCATTGGAGTCTGGAGTGGAGCTTCTATGTATCAGATTCACACATCCATTTGTGAAACATCTGAGTGAAAAACACTTTAGCATAACTGGATTAAATAAATTATGAGATATCAGATATTTTATTAATGAAATACACCTTTTTATACCGGGATTAAAATAATTGTAACTAGATATTTTGTATGAGTGACAAACACTTTTATATACCTGGATTAAAATATTACAAAATAGTTAGGCATATCATGTCATTAAAAAAAAAACTCTTTTACATACCTGGATTAAACGTAATTATGAAATAATCGGATATTTTATATGAGTGGCAGACAATCTTGCAAATGGATTAGAAATGATATGAAATAGTCAGATGTTTTATATGAGTGAAAGAAAACTTTGAATACCTGGATAAGACATAATTATGAAATAGGCAGGTGGTTTATACGAGGAATTAATGTGCAACATTAGTAAATAAAACATGCATGGTTATCATTGTAATTCAAACACTGTATTATTTCTTTGTACTGAACCGCTAATATTCATTTAGTATGAACGTGCCGTTGGCTCATTGTTACAAACTAATCTGAGATTAGTGTCAATTTCACGACTCTTTTAGCAAATCGTATTTATATCAGATAAACATGTAATTGTAATATATGGTATATATATATATATATATATATATATATACACATGGGTGTCGGTGTGTGCGATGTATGTGTGAAAATCGTGTTATGCTTTTACGTTACAGTAGTCTGTAACCTTGTGTCGTAGAAAGAAAATGCTGAGTCATTTGTTATTACAGAACAATATGGTAAGTTATTTTTCTGCCCGTAATATATAGGTCGTACTTTGGTGTTTACTATACACGACATTCTGGGGGTTAAGGCAGTGTGAAAATTTGCTGATGGATGTAGGCAGTCAGATTGACTCTCTCTTGGTAGCTAAATCATCGAAGTACCCTAAACCATGTTTTTTTGTTTTGTACTGGATTTATCTCTTCATCTTTCCCACAAAAATCTCTGATCTTTATTTTGGATTTCACGGTCCCTCTTATTGTTGTCGCATTCAATAACGTTGTGTGATCAAATGTAATTTTCATTTTCAAAATTATTCGCATACACAATCGTATGCGCAAATGACACAAAATTTGGGTGATAATAACCCAAAATGACACACAATGGGTAATTTTCCCACCACAGCCATTTAACTCTAGGCGCCTGGAAAAATCCATAGCCTTGCTTAGGCAATTATTGAAATTTTTGTCGTCACTATTGTAGTTTGATAAGATTATCTTTACAGGCAAGGCACGCGCCGTCCTAGGATTGGTGCCGAATTCCCTTCCCTAAGGTCAGTCCATTGTTTTATAGTTCATTATTAATACACAGTGTATAATATATTGGGTAGTAAATATTTAATGTCCAAACAGCTTGATATAAAAATTATAAAAATAAATCACTTCAAGTTATGAATGATCTGAGTATTTTAAGTTGTACAGGAAAAGTATATATATATATATATATATATATATATATATATATATATATATATATATATATATATATATATATATATATATATATATATATATATATGTGTGTGTGTGTGTGTGTGTGTGTGTGTGTGTGTGTGTGTTTTCACTCCCTCTAAACTGGGTGTGTGTGTTTTCACTCCCTCTAAACTGGTTTTAGTGCCTCATAGCATGTTTTTGCACGTTTGCATGTTTGCATTTTTCTCATTAACGTCTTCAATACAAACGATTCCTATCAACGTAACAGCAACATTAATAATTGCAAAAATTGTATTTCCGTGACTTTTAATACAAAATATAACATTGTTCTAAACTCTCCATTAATTTGTATTACTAATATTTCTTCTTCTTTGGGTATGCTGTGGTTTTCGGTATAAAATTAAGTTGCGGTGGGAATTTGTCACAAACAGTAATGATTATTAAAAAATGAACTTTTAGTTTTAAAACTAGATGGAGAGAATACCTACGAGTCTAAAGGTAATGTTATACATAAGAAAAGTACACACACTTGTGGTTAATTTACCTCTGCTACACTAATTACTATAATAATTACTACCAGTAGTATTGCACGTGTCATAACATACTAACAACAAAACAGAACAAAAGAGAAATAAATCCATGCACCTTACGTAGTATGATTTGATTCGGTATTTATCAAAGCCATAAAGTGACTTGTATTGGTATAATTCCGAGCGTGATTAATATGTTATCTGCGTAAAACATCAATAATCTACTGTTTGCCTTATTGAACTTCACAGTGATTAGAAAGAGCAAGGTTATCGGCCGCTATTTTCTAATTTTCTGTTATTTACGAAGCAGTTATAAAGCAGACACGGATGTTTTCTCAGTATTTCAAGTTAACCTAGAGAATGAAAAATACGTGTTTCTTTTCGCCACTTCAGGAATGGAATCTGACTAGGGAGCATATCATTTTCTGTAGTTTTCATTCAAGAGAAGCGAACAGAATGCATGGATTTGTAGAACTTAAATGCAATGGATGTACAATTAGTCTTTGAATCTACATCAGGTATTTTAATAGTGGCTAAGATTTTCACACACACACACACACACACACCACCACCACCACCACCACCACCACCACACGCACACACACACACACACACACACACACACATATATATATATATATATATATATATATATATATATATATATATATATATATATATATATATATACATCCATATGCATCCAAACAGAGATAATTTGCATATACTTCGGAGACTCTGACGTATCCAGAGATCATTTGCATAAACATACTAGAGTTAGACGTATGCAAAGAGAAATAATTTGTACAAACTTACAAGATTATGTCTGTATCCAAGTAGATAATTTGCATAAACTTACGAGAGTGATGTATCCAAACAGAGATAATTTGCATAAACCTACGAGAGTCTGATGAATTCACAGATAATTTGCATAAACGTTCGGGTGTTTTTTGACGTATCTAGAGACAATATGCATACACTTATGAGTGTCTGACGTACCCAAACAGATGTTAAGTGGCATAAACATCTGACAGGCTGACATATCCAAACAGCGATAATCTGCATAAAGTTTCGAGAGTATGAAGAATCCATAGATACTTTTTTGCATAAAGTTTCGAGAGTATGATGAATCTACAGATAATTTGCATAAACGTACGAGAGTCTGATTATCAGTAACCTTAGAGTTGAAAATGAAATTAATTTAATTCTCTGGTACTATTACTGATATTATTATTCTTGCTGTTACAGCTGCAACTATTATTATTATTATTATTATTGCTATTATTATTATCATGATCATTATTATTATTATTATTATTATTATTATTTTCTTATTTCTTCTTCTTCTTCGTCTTCTTTCGCTTTAGAGACCTCTAATTTTTGTGCAAGAAAAACAAATTAAAAATTAGAGAGAAACAAATACAAACCTGCAACGGAAACATAGACAGCGGAAAAAGAAACAATTAAACAATTAATTAAAAAAATTAATCAATAATGAATAATAATGTTGCTAACAGTACGTTTATTATTATTATTATTATTATTATTAACAATTACAATACATTGCAATATTGCATTAAACGTAGTGTATGTATAATCACCACTGCATAGCAACGAAAACACTCGAACCATTACCTTAGTGGAGCATAACAGATTTTATGGACAGCTGGGTGTTAAAATTACTGGCACATTTAAATGAACTCAGATAATACTTCTAGCTCCATCGTAACACTGCATAGATGATTTATGTATTTGTAAGAGGGCAAATCTATGACACAGAATGTATTCATTTCATCACTTTAACTGAACGTTAAGATAAAGATAGAAAGAATGCGTTGGGATAAATAAAGGCACACCATTTACATGTTGCAATAAGAAGTCTCAATGTAGAAACGTTTACTGTATTGAGAAACGTTGACATCCTATGCCAGCAATAAAAAGTTGTGGTAACGATGTTTGGTTTTGTTTTTCTGTACAAATGCGATTGCTAACTGGTCCTCTTTTTTCATGACTTCAGTGCTGTATAATTTGGATATTCATGTTACAGAAGATACATTCTTTTGGCATAACTATATGAAATCTAGATATTGTTTTATTGTAAATGACTGAAGCAAACTAAGATCTATTAACGAAACATGGAAAGTCAATTAGAACATGTTACATTTACCGCTGTCGCTCTAATCGCAAATAACATTGAGTTCACATGTATTACTGTTGGGTTTACTTCTTTTTTATACTCAAAAATGGCTTACTTGCATTCCTTTCTATTGATTTTATTTTAGAGCTCAAAGTTTCTAAAACTGTTAAAATTTTATTGTAATTTACAGGACAATGATCTCAACGTAATCTCTGTATGATGGCCCCCATTCATCATTGCTTTCAGAAATGCATACTTATAATTCTTTATCTGGTGTCAATGTTGCATTATTTACTTATATACCTTGTTGGTTTTGGATGTTTGTGATCATTATTGACTAATTTTGAATTTAAAAAATCATTTCATTGAAGTTTTAATTAGGCAAATTAGAAACTTATCTAAGGAAACTCGGATAGCAGTGCGAACAGTCTTGGGGCAAATTTGTTCAACATTTTCAGTGGAAGTTGTTCGTGTACTCATCTAATTTCAGTCTTTGTTTGCTTCGTGTAATTAGAGTCCTGCAGAGATATAACATCACCAGTGTAGTGCAAGATTCAGCATAAATATTATTTTGCGCATGAGCACTTGACGTCTCCACCGCAGACCATTCATATTCTTTTCGACTAAAGAACACGCATTTCCGGCAGAGTTCCGTCAGGCTTTCAAAGCAGTTGCTTCACGCTTGATTAACATCTTAGAAGATGAAAGAAAAACTAGATCAAAATGAGATCCTTTGACCGAAATTAATCGATATAATTCTTTTTCAAATCTCTTGCCTGAAGACATGCGGTGTTTTCTCACTCTTACCGGAAGTCAATGATGAAGTCTACCACATGTGATACTGCTGGGAAGAGATATTTTATGTTGTCTATATTCCAGCAACTGCTGAAAAGGAGAGCGTGACATGTCGTGTCCAACGAAATCAGATCTTCCTGATCAGTAGAATGGAACCTATTTTTGCAGGCCAAGTAACTACAAAATCATATTTATTAATTAATTTAACAATCTGGTTTAGGTGTAGCTACATTGTATGATATCCTACTCTTCCCATAAACCTCAGCAGTTTTTCTCAGACCTGGGCGCTGTTCCCATTCGTTTGGTCAGTACGAGAGAATGAACGAGGGAAAAGAACAAGGGTTTGTCAGAAGATCACATCACAAGGCAGACAAAATTGTTTATTGGGATAAAACAATAAAGATCATTAAAACGTATTGAACAATTTACTTAACGTCCAGAAAATGACGATCCTGGATTGTAGCCTCTAATGATTCACTTTCAGTGGAAATGACAATGAAAAAAGCACGAGCTCTATTCAGATCCAGGTCAAATGACAACTGTTTCACTGCCATAATTAGCAAGTCCAGTTGAGAGAAGGTGTTCTGTAATTAGTCCGTTGGAAACGGATACAGTCTGCAGGGTTGGAACATGAGCGTTAGGAACTGTCACTGATTAGAAAACCAAGATATCCATTCTAAATGTAACCATATCCGTCCATGATATTGCGATCTATATACATATGCTGTTTTGTGTCAAATACTTTGATTTAACAAAATATAATCAAGGTTTGAAAAGGTACACCTGACAACTTCCTAAAAGAAGACTCTGTGCATACACTGGAACAAAAGCAAAAACACCCAACCCACACCTCCCCCTACTCAAAATATAGATGAATTTTCTTGAGCTGATGCTTCAATGACTATTGGATATAAATGATTATTGGATATGAATGACTATTGGATATAAATGACTATTGGATATAAGAATGGAGGAGAGAAGAATAACACAGACTTAGCAAAACTAGTTCTTAAAAATGACGTTTACAATTTGTTCATGAAAGTTTAGACCATTAGTTTCGAAAAATCAACTTTCATTCCGGAACTCAAAGTCACTGCTTCTCCTAATTATCGCAGGAATGAATGTAATGAATTTACACAGAGTGTGTTAGGATCGTTTTCATCATAAGCTTGACATTCATATAAGAAAATCACCACAAAAAAGCTGGCACATAGACAAATATTTTCAACTTTGTAGCGAAATAGAAACTGTTGGAAGGACTTTATGTTCGGGTTACCACTGTAAATCCACGACGGTGTGTGTGAAATTAGACAATACCTTTTGCCGATATTGCTGTGGGCGCAGTTGCAGAAATTGGTTAGTTGTATGGTGAACAATGTCGACGTGTATTTTGCATTTCGGTTTGCTGGACAACATTTTTACCTAGAATACACATTGTGATGCGCACATGATGATATGCATTATATCTAATGTTGTCGTATTTCCTCCCCCCTTCTCTCTCTCTCTCTCTCTCTCTCTCTCTCTCTCTCTCTCTCTCTCTCTCTCTCTCCAACCTCTTCGGATTCTCAACCTTAACTTGGTTACAGTCTTTTCCCTCTATGGGATTCACTATTGTTTCCTTCAACTAAAATATAATACCTAACCTAAATATTTGTTAGAATTTTTCATTCTGGAATCGAATAATATTCCCACTCCTTTTACGTCAGAAATCGTTTTATCGTAATTTCAAATAACTATGCTAACAGTGTCAGTTCGTATCTGATACTGACACAGGATACTATTAATATAATGTCTTTTCTATCGGCTACTTGCATTCCTAACTAGAACTATGCCATAACTAGATTTTGTAGTGAAACTATTACATAAATATAAATCCCTAGCTGAACGATGTATGTTGACTCACGCAGATTTTCTGTTAAGAGAATTCACACCTTAATTACACAAATTAATTAATGGACTTAAGTCTTGTTTTGACTATATTACTTACTAACTAGCGATTCACTGACATACATATCGTAAAACCAATATTAGCATACACGCTACATATTATTTAAGACACATCAATTAATTCTCACAATTCCTATCAGAGTTATGCATGAAATTCCTACAATGCATGATTTCTATTACATTTAAACCATTAAATCCAAACACATCCATGACAATGAAATATTGAGTGACATTCTTACAATACATGAATCGTATAACATTCGAGACAAGGAGTTCACGATTTAATTCTGAAATCAAGGAAAATTCAAATATCAATTTTGACCCAATAACATCAACAAATAAGTACAAACTTGCATCAGTGAATATACTGTATACGAATGGGACAATACCTTGTGCTTTCCGGGACTCCCTCCCTTTCTATTAAACCGAATAGGTCTTTCTCGTGTCCTCAAGTTTGCAGACATCGCGTTCCTTGGACGCATTATTTAACGAGAGAAGTTATTGTTAATTTCCTCTGAGTCCCTCAGACGTCCTATTTCGATACAAAATTTTACTGCCGAATTTCGCAAGGAAATTGCTTAAATCCTTAGATTTCGTCCAATAAACACAATCTCTTTTCGCTTAGCCAATCAAAATTAACTTTCTCTAACTGCAAAAAATCATTCATGAAAATCAAAGTCAGAACAATTATCTTTAGTCCGCGTCTATTAATAACTATTTAGGAAAACATCATTTTATGACACCTATGTCAAATAGGCCAAGATTTCCAAAATATATATCCTAATGTCAGAACTATATCATTTTCCACCACGTGACCCTAACATTCAATCTGTCTCACCCTTATCCGAACGGACTCTAATTAAAATGCACTCATGCCCCACAAATAAGAGTGGTCAACCATTACAAGCTACAATTTTATTGCGAGTCTAGCCCATACGTCAATCTATACAATTTTGCACCATTAATATCTGATATAATTTCAACAACCACAACAACAAAAAAAAAAGAACGAAGAAGCCACGAAAACAGCCGATACAGTTGCAGCGAATGGCATCAGATATATCCAAATTGATTACTGGATATAAAAATAGATATGTCAACGAGATAATGAAAATTGTTTGATATATAACATGTAGATCAACGAGGCATTCGAGATTCATGAACAAAATATATAAATAGATACGACGATATCTGGCTGCATACACCACGGAGTTTACATCTTAAAGTTAGACTGCAAAGGGCACCATTTACAAAAGTTTCCATCTAATTCATACAAGGGATAATAAAGAGCATGTGCGACTACGCCACCCGCTCTACTTCAGAATAACTTTGGAGAATTTCAGCAACCATAATATAAACTATCCAGTTCACTGCATATATTCTTCGGGTAAATATATATATATATATATATATATATATATATATATATATATATATATATATATATATATATATATATATATATATATATATATATATATACTTCTTTCCTTTTTTTGAAACACTGATGGAATAAATTATTGGGCATGATGATGATGACGTATCGGGTAATATGGACATCCATTTTGATTTCATTTCAGATTGCAAAAGTACAGTGTGAAAATCAGGTCATGAGGTCAATAGGTAGAACACATGGTTTCAAAAATTTATATTTCTTCTTCATCAGTTAAATCTCAAATAATATTAAATTTACTTCAATCATTAAAGAAAACACATTTATAAAACTGATTTTTTTATACTTGGATCATTCAATCCTCTAATGGGTCGAGAGCTGTGTACTTGACTTAACTTGGGTTAGTCTTAGATGTTTCTTGAAAAAATATCTGGCTCTTTTGATATGTTACACCTTTTACTACTAATACCACTACTACTGCTACCACACAGTCTGGCAACTTCTGTTACTGACACTTTTTCTGCTGCTGCTACTACCACTGCTACCACTACTACTACTCACTTATGAGATTGCTTTTGTTAAAGCTTCGAAAAGACCGAGTCCTATATTTTAAATGGAGACAGGATAATTCGAAGAAGAAAGTACCATGAAATGAGACACTTAACATGTGGAAGAGAGTATTAGCAGCAGTAACAACAACAACATCAACAGCTACTACTGCAAAAATGAACACTGCATCTGTTAGCATTGCTCATACAAGTATAATCAGAGCAATGGTTCAAAGGAACACCATGTCTCACTCAAATTTTATACACAATTTCGCGACTATATTAGTCTCAACATTACTGACGTTGTCACCAATCACAAAGGTGACGTTATGTTTCGATATTTGCTACAGCAGGCTAGATGATAATAGCAATAATAATAATAATAATAATAATAATAATAACAACAACAACAAAAACAGCAAGGACAACAACATTGGAAGTTTTAATAAACAGATTTTGCTTCAGTGTCATGACAAAGCTAAGCATCAGGTCCTGCCGTTTCGTAATTTTTTTATCCAGATGTGTCAATTAAAAGGAAAAAAATATATTGTCACTGAAAATGACAAGACAGAAGACGTTTTATTTACAAGAGTGGTCGCCGCTGTATCCCTCTTATGTTTGGTGCTGGATGTTACAAGTCAATGATGGGGGAAAACAGGTGCCTGAAGGGTTTACTTGCAAATCGGCGACATTCAGTATAGGAAAGGTATACAAATTCAGAGGGAATTCGGAAAACAGCACCCAAATTCGCGTAAACGTATGTCTGTGTCTGTTACGTCCAACAAACATCGCTTTGAAACTTTTGGACCTTTCTTTGAAAGTCACGTGCTGCATATTCCATCCCTATAAACATTTTACAAAATTCGAAGCTTGAACACAAATGCATTTATTTTTTGGGTTTCCTTGCAGTGAAATGTTTGATTTAGGCCCCATATTTTTGTATTCTCTGCTGACATGGTGAAAATAAAACTTAGTAAAAGTATGTTGTTTGATGGAGTTGCATACCTTGTCTCTGTATATAAATATAAATCCCTATTAAAAGAAGTGTCTATGGGAGTGGTAATGAAATACAACAATATGATATACCTTATAGCAGTACCCGTCTATTCCATCCTCGCATGCAAAAAAGACCTGAAATTATCAAAATACGTGGAACTCTACCAGAGAACTTAAAAATTCGGAGATTATACTAAGTGTGGTGGGAGCAAAAGGAACAATAAAAAAAATAAAACTTAAAGAGAAGCCAGGAATAGCGCTAAAGTCAGATCGTCTACAGAAAGATGAATTCTTCTAAACAACAAAGATATTTCGGACGTTCTTTGAGATCAGACACTACGGATAGCATCGCTGTCTCAGGCATAATAGATCATCCCAAAAATAATACTGTTACAAGACTGATGAAGAAAATAATAATAATAATAATAATAATAATAAAAAGAAGAAGAAGAAGAAGAAGAAGAAGAAGAAGATATTATTATTAGGAACAAAACTACCACTACTACTGCTGCTGCTGCTGTTAGCCATAATAATAATAATAATAATAATAATATAAACAACAACAATAGTTGATTGGTCGTTGTCATTTTAAAGGCACATTAAAACATGCATCGTTATATCATGCCAAATCATTGCAACTGGAGTAAACGTCTAAGTCCAACGGCACACACCATGGCCATCTGACCCAGCCTAGTCTGGGCAAGGTAGATATCAAACCCGTACCCTTCTGGTCGCAAGTTCTACACTCTAATCACTTCATTAATAAAGATGATGATGACAATGATGCTATTCTTCTTGTCACTATTAGTAATAGCTGTAGTAACAGTGATGGCAGTTGCTGTCTTGTCACTATTAGTAATAGCTTTAGCAACAGTGATGGCAGTTGCTGTCTTGTCAAAAAAGAATTAAATAAAAACAACTGGTCAGATGGACGTATTGCGAGAAGTGAATAGCCAGTCTTGTCGTCTAAGACACTTAAATGGAATCACGGTAAGAGCGAATAGCCAGTCTTGTCGTCTAAGACACTTAAATGGCATTACGGTAAGAGCGAATAGCCAGTCTTGTCGTCTATGACACTTAAATGGAATCACGGTAAGAGCGAATAGCCAGTCTTGTCGTCTAAGACACTTAAATGGAATCACGGTAAGAGCGCTCTCTCTCTCTCTCTCTCTATTGAACCAGTTCAAACTTGCTCACCGTACGTGAAAATAAAGCGGGATCGTGAAAGTATTACATCAAAGCACTGACATTACTCAGAAGAAAAAGAAACAGTGAGATTTTGTTTGGTATAATAAAATGTTGGAGATAAATATTTAAAACTGGTGCTGATTATTAGTTAAGATTGGAGAAATGCATGCAATCCTGCATCTGTTGAATGAACACGTGCGATTAGTGAGCGATCTTTGCTGAATACGAAATTTAAATCAAGCTGAGGCGTTCGTATCTGATATCATCAGCTTTAAATGAAAAATGGTGTTTGGGAGAATGTCCACACAACTATGGAAGACGATACATTTCTTTCTAGATGGGTCTGATAAACGTAATGCATGATAACCATGCCTTTATCCTTGAACTTTTTATATACTTGTCGACTCACAATTGTTCTGATGTTTTTTAAATATTTATCTGTATGTAAATTTCATTTTCGCAATTTAGCAAAAAATAATAAAAAATAAAACAACATATGTAGGTAAAATGGAGCAAAAGTGGCATGACGATAACCTTGAATGGATAGAAAATGTAAGTTTGCAAGTAGCATGTTACAACTCATGTCAATTGCTCATACAGAAAATCCATTCTCCGTTTTTTTTATTGTTGTTTTCTTTACCCCCTTCAGTGACACTGTTGCCGACAAAATAATCATAACAATCTGATATTTTCCCTTTTTGCAGTTATTTAAGGAACTGGGTGGGGATTTTGTCTGATGGCGCCAAGGGAGTGTGAAGTACGTCTGATATGTCACAAAGCACAAATAGCAGACGACAAAAATAAGGGAACGGTAAATTCAAAACAAGTCTATCGGAGTAAGCAGTTATTGTAAACTCAACTTCTCCAATCGATAGATCATGTCGTTATGTTGGCATTAATCTTTAAACTTCATTTCACTGATTTGCTTCAGTATCTTTTCTTAAAAAGGCACAACTTTTTGAAAAGTATTGTACAAAGTGTCATTTTTATATGACAAATCCTGAATAGTTTTGTTTATCATCTTACTAAGTGAATTGATTTAGGATATACCATAAATAGACAACTTGGCGAGTAAAATAACATGAATTCTTTGTGCCTAAAAAGAAAAAGAGAAAACGGAAACATAAATGCACAGCCGGAAAACGAATAGGTAACGCTGAAAGTCACTCAAACTGTCAGATCTACGTTACTCCACGATAGAGCTGTCACTACCTAGCGAGATTAGCCGATCTAAACTTTCAGATTACGTGTAGGGCGGAACTCTTAGCCAAACATACAAGTCAAACAATGGGCACTAATTATGATTCTGTTCTGCAACAGAATAATTATCGTTTTTTTGTCCCAGGGTCGAGACTTGGATACGTACTTATTAAAATTAGAAGCAAAATCATATAGTATGATTTACATCCATTGATCACAAGAAAAATAACAAAAGCTTTCAATGTATAACATGGAGATTTTAACAGAATTATTTACACTACACGTCATATTTATGATAATACATTATATTACAAATTCATGACGTCATTCACTCTTATGTGTTGTAAAGGAATATTTTATGTTGGCGTGATGTAGCTGAAAGGATATGTTCCAATTTAAAACAACTTAGATATTGCATGTTGCACTAAATCATATAATAAAATAACATTAACGTTGGTATCAGTCAGTGTGGAACTTTATAAACCAGTAAACGAAATTATATTTAAATTTCTCTGAGATTTATTATCAGGACCATGGCAAATGGCTAATAAAGAACGCACCCAGCCGTTATAAAATCCACTTGCCCAACAGGGTCATATTTTCTTGTTACTATTATTTGCACCACCCACCTCACCGCAATTCCCCACCTGGATGAGAACAGAGTTCATGGTTGGTCTATTATATATGCGATATTCTTCGTTAGAACTGAATATTATTCTCTAGAGAATCATACAAATTGTGCGATTTCCAATGCTTTCACCATTTCACTATTTCAGATACGGAATTCTAAATAATTGTCGCATGCACCATACATCTCTGCCTTGGCGATGTCTGGCATGATATCGTGAGCTGTGCTTCTCGTTCATTTCGTCAGTAGCTGTAGAGATGAGCAATTGATAGCAATGGAATAGCTTGCATGTTCTGAGCACTGCAAAAATGTCCATGTTCTTTGATCAAAGTTGAGAATAAAAATGAAGTACGATCGGCAAATTTGTAGCTTCAAGTGTCGTAATTAATTTGTGTAATCGTACTGTGGAGAGTATAGTTGATCTGCATACAATTCAATAAAACAATCACTCATTGTATCAATAGGGTCAGTGTCAACCAACTCTTTAAACTAAATGGGTTCAGTGGCGTCACTAAGGGACGCAGGGGGTGTGGACCGCACCGGGTGACACCATCAGAAGGGGTGACACTAAAATTACTGTCATTAACGTTTTGAATTTTTGTGCAGGAAAGAGGTCCATGTGGGGTGGTGGTAGTAACACCAGGAGCTACCGCACATGACTGTGTATAAAATGTTTGAATTTTTGTGCAGGAAGGATGTCGATCGGGGTGACACCATGAGTTACATCACTGGGTGTCACCACCCCTACCGACGCCACTGAATGGATTAAAATATAATGTATCTGTCTCTGTTCCTTTAGGGGTTGGAGTCTCGGATTCAGCCAATGTGGGTATGTGATAAAGCTTGCCAGTTGCTTCTCGTGGGTCGGTGGTTCTTTCTGGGGATTTCCTGGGTTCTTCCTCCACCATTAAAACTGGCCGCCATGTATAGCCTATCGTGTGCTGAAAAATGGCGTCAAACCCTACAACAACAACAACTGTTGATTTATGGTGAAAAACATTGCATTGAAAGTCAGAAAGATGAATGAGTGCTAATCATAGGTAACCAATACACTCCTGAAGTTCTTCAGTCCTAGGAGCCAAGACAAGAAGCCAGTTATAATAAGAGACTGTGTGAGATGTTGCTGATGACTGTTTCCTGATATGTGACACAGTATGTGCCAATTCTTTTCATATTGTGACGATTTCGGTCACACAGTCAGTATCAAGAAGACATCAACCGTAACACGGAAAGCCTTATGAAGAGCATAACATTACAGTAAATGGACAAAACTCTCTTGGCAGTGGACAGGTTCACCTATCTCAACAGCACACTGTCACGTGCAGACCACATCGATGATGAAGCCAACGCTAGAACTGCTAAAACATGAGTGGCCTCTAGCAGACCACGTGCAAATGTGTTGGGGCTTAACGGGTCAGTCTATAAACAAAACGTAAGGTCCACAAAGCAAACGTTAATACAGACCGTGCTGTATGCATCCAAAACCTGGACATTGTATAGATGCCATGCCAAGCAGCTTAAATCTGTTTCATTCAGGTGCAGCATTCAAAGCATCCACACTCTGCTGATGAAATCGCATTTGAGACGAGAAGACCACGTCACCAGGATGTCAGAAGAGCAACTACCAAAGAAGATTTTCTATGGCGAGCAGATGGAGAGAAAACAATCTAAAGGTGGTCATATGAACCGCTTCAAAGAGTCACTCAAGTCATCCTTGACTCACTTCAATATTGACCCGGAGTCTTGAGAAAAATCACACACAGGAGCTGCAGACTTTTAACGGACTAGACTTACAGAGGCATGCAGAAGTTTGAGCAGAGTAAATCTCTGAACTGCAGCACTTCCTCTATTGATCCAACAATCATGAACTATAGTCAAGTGTGCCATGGACAGTTCAGGACAAAACTGACTTGATCAATGTTTCAGTTGCTCACAAAAACCCTTGGCATCCGTCCGTCTACGAGAGACGATGGCATAGCTCCAAAGTACGCTTTTGCTTATCCTTCTTTTTAGCTCTCTTTTCAGCTTGCTTTATTCTTCTCTTTTCCTCTGCGTTTTGAACTCCCTGCCTGACAGCTAGACGCCAGCTGGAACGGTTGTTTGCACAGCTCTCCCAGTCGTTGACATTGATGTTTGCTGTCTTCATATCCTTCTTGCAAACATCTTTGTAGCGCAGATGTGGTCGTCCAGTTGGTCGTGCACCTTCTGCTAACTCCCCATATAACAGGTCCTTGGTAATGCAACCTGGGTCCATTCTCTTGACATGGCCGAGCCAGCGAAGGCGCCTCTCGCTGAGTATGGAGAACATGCTGTTCATGTTGGCGCGTTCTAGAACCTCTGTGTTGGGTACTTTTGTCCTGCCACTGGATGTGCAGAATGCGCCCCAGACATCTCAGGTGGAAGCTGTTGAGTTTCCTCTCGTGTCTTGCATAGGTGGTTCATGTTTCGCTGCTGTAGAGAAGTGAGCTGAGCACGCACGCTTGGTAGACACGCAGTTTGGTCTTCTCTGTGAGGTTTGGGTTGTTCCAGACCCTCTGGTTAAGTCTGGCCAACACTGCTGCTGCCTTGGCAATCCTGCCGCCCACCTCAGAATCAATGGAGAGTGAGCTGGAGATGTTAGACCCGAGGTATGTGAAGTTCTCGACAACTTCCAAATTGTACCCATCGATGGAGACAGAGGGAGGGGAGTCTGTGTCCTGTGCCATGACATTCGTTTTCTTCAAACTGATGGTCAGTCCAAATTCCTTACATGCATGGGAGAGGCAGCATACCAGCTGCTGAAGTCCATCTTCCGTGTGTGATGTCAAGGCTGCATCGTCGGCAAAGAGCAATTCACGGATGAGTACCTCTGTGACTTTAGTCTTAGCACGGAGACGGGCGATGTTGAACAGCTTGCCGTCAGCCCTGGTATGGATGTACACTCCCTCGCTGCAGTCCTTGAATGCGTACTGGAGAAGAAGATGGCAAAGAGCGTCGGTGCAAGGACACAGCCTTGTTTGACTCCGCTAATGACTGGGAATGCTTCAGATGTTGCGCCATTGAAGCACACTGTGCTGTGCATGTTCTCGTGGAACGACATAATGACAGCAAGCAGACGTGGGGGGCAGACGATCTTCTGCAGGAGTCTGAAGAGTCCACTCCGACTAACCATGTCAAACGCCTTCGTCAGGTCTATGAAGGCAATGTAGAGGGGCATCTGCTGCTCGCGACACTTCTCCTGCAGCTGACGTAGTGAGAAGATCATGTCTACAGTTGACCTGCCGGTTCGAAATCCACACTGGGATTCTGGGTAGACGCGGGAGGCTAGGATCTGCAAGCGCGCCAAGGCAACACGGGCGAAGGCCTTTCCGACGATGCTGAGGAGGGAGATGCCCCGATAGTTGTTGCAGTCGCTACGGTCTCCTTTGTTTTTGTACAAAGTGACGATGTTGGCGTCACGCATGTCCTGTGGGATGTATCCCTGTTCCCAGCAAAGGCAGAGGAGTGTGTGTAGGGGCTGGAGCAGTGCTGGTTTTCCGCTCTTAAGGACTTCAGGCGGAATGCCGTCTCTTCCAGGAGCCTTCCCACAGGCAAGGCAATCGATGGCTTTTCCGAGCTCTTCCAGGGTGGGCTGTGTGTCTAGCTCCTCCATGACAGGCAGGTCTGGAATGGCGTCCAGGGCAGTTCCAGTGACATTGTTTTGGGTTGCATATAGCTCGAGATAGTGCTCAACCCATCGCTGCAGTTGTTTCCCCTGGTCTGTGATGACTTCGCCTGTCTTGGACTTGAGGGGGGCGGTCTTGTAGCTGGGGGGGCCTGTCGCCTTTTTGATACCCTCATACATTCCTCTTGTGTCCCCAGTGTCAGCAGCTGTCTGTATACTGTTGCAAAGGTTCAGCCAGTAGGTGTTTGCACAGCGGCGGGCGGTCTTCTGGGCGTTATTCCTTGCAATCCTGAGGGCTTGTAGTGTTCTGGGGCTAGGTACAGCCTTGTATGCCAGGAGGGCTTTCCTCTTTGCCTCAGTCACGGGCTCCATCTCCTCCCAGTTTGCCTCATACCAGTCGACATTCTTTCGCTCTCTCTTCCCGTAAGCTGTGATGGCTGAATTGTACACAGAGTCACGGACATGGGACCACTTGGAATCAATGGTGTCATCAGGTGTCACTTTGGTGAGGGCTTCCTTCAGTTTGCTGATGAACTGCTGTGTTTTCTCTGGGTTGCTTGCACAGCAGGTGTTGATACGTGGGTGACCCTTCTTCTTGGCGTGGTGCAGCTTCTTGGGTAATATTCGCACCTTGCTGGCCACGAGGGAATGGTCCGTGTCACAATCGGCACTGTGGTAGCTGCGGGTAAGGAGGACACTGGCCAGTTCTGCACGCCTGGTGTTGACGAGGTCTAGCTGGTGCCAGTGGCGTGAATGTGGGTGTCTCCACGACACCTGGTGGATCTCCTTGCATTTGAAGAAAGTGTTGGTCACACATAGGCTGTGGGAGCAGCACATCTTCAGCAGTCGCTGACCATTCTCGTTAATCTTGCCCCTTCCGTAAAAGCCGAGACAGGTGGACCAGGCCTCATGGTCAGCTCCCACTCTAGCATTGAAGTCTCCTAGTAAGTAAAGGCTTTCATTGTTGGGGATACTGGATATTGCCTGATCCAGAGCCTCATAAAACTTGTCTTTCTCCTCGTAGGTGGAGTAGAGGGCTGGGGCGTACACACTGAAGATGTTGACCGGGCCTAAGGATGTTGACAGCCGGAGGGCAAGGATTCTCTCAGTACCTGATGATGGAGGTTCAATGAAGGCGATTAGCGTGTTCTTGACGGCAAAGCCTACACCATGCTGCCTAGGTTCATCCAAGGGCTTCCCCTGCCAAAAGAATGTGTAATTGGCTTCCCTGATGGTGCCGCTGTCAGCCAGTCAGGTCTCCTGGAGGCAGGCAATGTCGATGTTCAGTCGGGAGCGTTCTCTGTCAATGACAGCAGTCTTCCGTGCATCGTCGATCTGCTGTAGGTCAGTGGTCAATCCAGGACACATGGTCCTGATGTTCCAGGTTGCAAAACGAAGAGTTGGAGTCTTTTTATTTCTTCTTTTAGTCTTTCCTGGTGCAGAGTTTTGTGGCCCACTTGTCGAGATGGTTCTCTAAGCTCCACGCACCCAGTGAAGCAGGCAGGCCATGGCGGGCAGCACCTTACTGACTGGGGGCTGCCCAGCTTGAGGCGGGCGGTAGCTGTCCAGTGAGACCTGATGATCTCTCCCACCGTCAGAAGTAACCCCTCGCGCCAAGCTCTACGCCAATCGAGCTTTGACTTAGAACCGGTAAACTGTTACTTCTCGTGTTGTGCCGACGCCGTACGACGACGTTGGAGTGTCCTCTCCAGTGGAGCTATGAAGCCTGGGCAGGGTGGTATGGAGAATCAGCTGTTGCCCATGCAGCAGATCCCCCCCCCCCTCCACGCAGCTGGTGTGCCCAAGGGAACGACGAATGCCGATACAGCTTGGCACCAACGGCGTCGCAGGAGTTGCCGGAATGACGTTGAAGTCAATGTCATACCGCCTTAGGGACTCCATCTCCGGATTTTCTGTCGGGATTTACTCCCTTAGCCTTTCCCATGAGTGGGTATAGCCACAAAGCAGCAGAGGTTTGGAATCAGAGTTTTCCTTCTCCTAGATGAGCTACCATCCAAGGTTTACGAGTCCCATCTACCCGAAGCAACTGGTTTAAAGGCGCCAGTGGGCCGCCTTCACCCCTTCTCCTGTTAGTAGAAAACTTGGTCTGCCGGGCTTCAAATCTAAGCCACTCGCGAAGGCCAGGAGCTGGATTTTAGTTGACAGAGGCAGTAAGAGACGCAGGCCGTATGGGACATTTTGGAGGATTGGGGCGCTTGTCTCCCACTCCCACCCCGGGCAATGTCAACCTTAGACCACAAAAACCAAATCAGTTTATATTGTCACGATCATGTTCTAGCTCGAAGATGAAAAACAACCAATAACATAGCGAGAACAGAATCAGTAGTGTTTCCCATTCATAGGTCACGGGATTGTTTCTTGTACACAAGGATTGCCGTATATATAGCCATCGATCTTTATAAGGTGAGGGACATACAAATAAAGCCCCAGCTGGGAGCTGAATATTAATAGAATACCAATGATTTCCTGAACATGAAGATGAAGATGCCGCATTTCTTCGATGCAGTCAAGGATTTCTTTCAGTCAAATTTGATGATATTATTCATTGCGATGACCGACGAGCAACCCACTTAAAACATTGTATAGGTTTAATCGTGATCTAGAAGGGGACACTGGCTTCTGGCTATCCGATTTATTTGATCTCTGAATTAAACATCTATCTATCCTTATGCTTCTTTCTTAGATTGCAGAATAGCGTAATAGAAGAACTAATTTTTATTGGTTACAAAGAAGTGTCAATTATTTCGATAACTAGGATATGAACATATTTTTCATTTCAACGACGCGACACAACATCAATAAGAACAAACGTTCAAATGTTTTCAAGACAAAGCGTCATTGAAATTTACAACTTAAGTTGTACGTTATGAAGAATGACGACTAATCATGAGCTCATAATATATTTGTTTGTTTTAATTGTGATTCATTGCCCTACCTGTTGTAAAATGCTCCTACATTCGGAATACATTACCTTTCCAAAGTATATTCATGACAATAAGATTTGCAACATTTAAATAAATTTTAATTTTCAAAGTACGCCATCATCTGGCATTATTTCTTTTATAACAATTTCTTCTCATGTTTACTTACAGAACTCTTAAATTACAGAATATCAATTCAAAATGAAATGTATAAAAACTGGGTGCCTTCTCGTGAGATTCAATGTAGCACATATATGTTTACCAACATGCATGTTTTATAATTTCTCTCATCTCCAAATTTTTTATAATCCCTCTATAATTCTAGCTCTGTTCCAATTATAATCCTCCCAAAAGTTTAAATTTTGTTCCAGAATCGTTTGACAGTCTTACATTTATTGCATAATATATATTCTAACGTTTCATCGTAATTATTTCTAGAGCAGACATTGTCATCATTATAACCAATTTTAAAGAGTAAAACCGTTACCGGTAAACGCAGTATTCAGAACAAGTTCATGAGTCTTTAAAGGTTGATTGCTCTTTCATTCAGATGCTTCTACGGTAGGCACTCCATATGACTGAGGATTGCAGATGTATTTATTGTAAATGTAGAATATTCTTTTTTTCACGTGTTTGAATTAATAAGATTTTCGAAGTAAAATAAAACACAAAGCTTTAAAAACAGGCAGTACATCTCAACCATGTCCAGCAAATATTTACATACAGACCAACTGGCTCGCTTCCTGGCTTAAGGAATGCGATTCTTAAACCGCAATAGCAAATCTATTTTATGAGCGCCCTCCTCCATCCTTCTGTGTGTGTGTGTGTGTGTGTGTGTGTGTGTATATATATATATATATATATATATATATATATATATATATATATATATATATATGTATATATGTATATATATATATATATATATATATATATATATATATATATATATATATATATATATATATATATATATATATCTTTAGATAATGTAGATAAATTAGTCGGACAAAACAGTGTATATCATAACATATTTCCTACATAAAGCATTCATTCTGTATATCAAATATATCTTGAACTTTTCATTTCTTTTCTGTTCATAATGTTTACAGGCCACGTTCTTCCAATCTACATAATGTAAAACGTCATGCTATGTCCCTCCAGGCTTTATCAATAAATCTAGCTGCACATTTTCTTAATCCTGATCTCTTATTTCTCGACTTATTATTTTGTATCAATATGGTTCAACTTCTTCTAAAGTACAAACATAGCCTGATTAATTTCCTTATCTATTGCTTAAAATATGTGTTCGTTTATACGTCTATCAAATGAGTCATAGAATTTGATGATATAATTTTACCTTTATTTTCATTACTAAATTTCAATTTTTTACATTGTTTGATATCAAATTTAAGGAGTCTTACATCCACTTATGTCATTTTCTTTAAGTTTTCTTTTTCTGACAAGCGACTGTTTCACCATTTTCTCTGTTGTTATTTATTATCTCCTGAAAATTCAGAATGTACTTTTTGTTTTTATGATTGAATGACGAACCAGATTTTATAATTGTTACACCTTGGCAAGTAATTATTGGTGTTGTGTTCTCTGACTTTGACATTCCTTAAATATAATATCAGTTTTTAAAGCTTATACAACCTTCGTATTGATGATTGCTTTGTTCCGTTTAATCTTATTTTCACGATGATTGTAGAATGTAGTATTTGCTTCCGTTTATTCTTATGTCACTTGTTTAGGCTCAAATAAACAGTAACAAAAGAAAGAGTAAACACAACAAACTTTGAAAAATTTAACAAATAATTTATTTACCTGAAAATTACTGTAAAATATGAAGAAAAAAGAACTTACAGTTTTAAGAATCAAATCCAAATATAATCCAAGAATAATCCACGAATTAAATTTTAGTAGTCCTAATAATTAAATGTTCTAATGAATTCAAGTTTAAGTCCAAGATGGAAGACGATGACGTATACTGTATCCTTTGTGGTGTTGGAATGTCTACAGTTCTGTGTTATTCACAAATAATAATCCTGTGTTTGAATGAATGAAATGTCTTTGTCCAAGAATTCTGTATAAGCACTCGTATATTTCCAGAGAAAAAAATTATCCTTTAGAATCCCCCAAAAATTCGAATAAAAATTAAATTATAATTCCAGCTGACACAACATACACTTTCCAGTGTAAAGTAAAAGTCCCGACTGAGAGATATATCTATAAACACTGATAATACAGTAACTTGAAACAAAAAATAATTTCCCGGATGAGGGTCAACTTTCCAGGACCTTCGAGAAGTATTTACGTATAAAAGCACGTAGTCCCAGTATGACCTTGACAAATACCAATCGTTTTACTCTAAGAATATGAAAAAAAAAATAAAACGTTGTTTACTTCTCTCACTGATATCTAAACTAAGGTCGGTAACAGGTCAGCTTTAGATGTTTACAACTGAAGAGTCAAGGTCAAACTATTTTTAAAGAAATATGAGTTCTGGTAAACAAAGCTACAATAATTTGACATGTAATGAAATTAATAATAAAAATATTTTAAAACTGACAAACAATTAGATTAAATCAAATATAAATTAAGTCAAATATACCTAACATTATATAATGCAACGTTTTACATATGAATCTGACATAATATTTCTCTAAAATCACTGTAACATTACAATTTTACAAATGCTAGATCAGCAAATATATTATTTTTGTGTGCCTTTTCAGACTAATTATCTAGGTCAACCTATTATTATCTGCTTACCACATGGTTATCATTATCTGCTTACCACGTGTCTATCATTATATGCTTACCACGTGGATATCATTATCTGCTTACCACGTGGTTATCATTATCTGCTTACAGATTTCTGAGGATAACTATCCAATATTGTTGGTGGAAATACTGTAAATTCTATCACTGGCTAACATTATAATATAATAACAGCAAACATATTCACGCATTATAATCGGAATTATTTTATAATACAATATCTCATAATGTTTGTTTATAGATAAATTTGAATCATTTTAGTCTGAGGCGGTTTTTAAACTATCGGAACAACCAGCTATACACGTTACATTTATCTTAGCGACATAGAATTTTCATTGTGCTCCTAACTGTAAATAAATCTTCTTTCATTTTTCTAACATATCCTTATGACTTTAATTGCTTTACTCTTCAAATTTTTGTCAACTTTCAAAATTTTATCTTGTTTGTCGCAAACAGAAATCTCCCCCACGCAACAATCCAATTAATATTCTCTCACTTTAAATCGTCCAGTTAGTGTATGGTACAATCACCTAAACTTACCTGCCTGATTGTGCTTATTTTTGCGGTGAAATTAGAACGATAGCATTTTGGGGTCATAACTTTTTCACACATTTGACGGTCAGACGCTACCCAAGTAAGTTGATCCGTATTTTGTAGCATATCATCATTCATCTTTGGAGACATAGTCTAGAGAGACCATGCGAATAGCGCCGTTGGGGTGTCAATTGTCTCTGGGGTGTTGGCATCGTCTGCTGTGGCTGTGCAGGCTGTGCAGGACTATGCGCGAGTGGCAGTCCCTGTTGTAGCTGATGCAGACATACTGGGAAGTCTGAGTTACTGGGGTTGCTGCCTCTCTCTCTCTCTCTCTCTCTCTCTCTCTCTCTCTCTCTCACGTTTCTCTGCAGGCAAATATACTCTACTCGCTATGCCCTTGCTTAACGTAAGTCTCCAGGTACATGGATCCTCGGGCAGCACTTGCCAGCCGTTGGGTGAAATGTCGTACTCTTCATGTCCCTCTTGCACACATCCTTGAAACGGAGTGAGGGGCGGCAGACTCTTCTGGTGCCAGTGGCCAGCTGTTCAATTAGGATGTCCTTTGGCAGCCTCCCATCCTCCATGCGTTGGACGTGTCACAGCCATCAAAGGCGGCGTTTGCTCAGCAGGGAGTACTTGCAAGCTGCAGGATCTCGCTGTATGGGATGCGGTCTTGCCAGCTGATTTTCAAGATGCGTTTTAGGCACAGTATATGGAAGGAGTTGAGCCAGCGCTCTTGCATCATGTAGGTGCTCCAGGTCTCACTTCCATATAGAAGGGTGCTGAGAACGCAGGCCTGGTAGACTTGGGTCTTGGTGTGCTCTGTTAACGCGTTGATTTCCCACACCCTCTTCGTTAATTGTGCCATGATGATGTTGCCTTTCAAAACCTTCTGTCAAGCTCCACGGGGGTGGGGTGGGGGTGGGGGCAATCGATCTTGCTGAAAAGTTCAAAAAGGACCTTCCTGCTGACCAGGTCAAAGGCATTGGTGAGGTCCATGAACATTATGTAGAGTGGTTGACCGTGCTCTCTGCTCTTCTCTTGGAGTTGTCGTAGGGAGAAGATCATGTCTGTCGTCGACCTGCCTTCTCTGAAGCCGCACTGGGATTTTGGGTACACATGGCCCGACAGCAGCAGCAACCTGCTGAGTATGATTCGGGCATACACTTTGCCAACGATGCTCAGAAGCGAGATCCCTCTGCAATTATTACAGTCACTGCGGTCGCCCTTGTTTTTGTAAAGGGTCACTGTCGTGGCGTAGCGCATGTCTTGGGGGACTGCTCCTTCCTCCAAGCAGAGGAAACATAGTTCATGCAGCGGCTGAAGCGACGTATTTGGAAGGAGTTGAGCCGGCGCTCTTGTCCCATGTAGGTGGTCCAGGTCTCACTTCCATATAGAAGGGTGCTGAGAACACAGGCCTGGTAGACATGGGTCTTCGTGCGCTCTATCAGCGCGTTGGTTTCCTACACCTCTTCGTTAGTTGAGCCATGATGGTGTTGCCTTTTAAAGCCTTCTGTCCAGCTATACATCAAGCGAGAGAGTGTTGCTGATCGTTGATTCCAGGCAAGTAAAGTTGTTGACTTCTTCCAGGGTGACACCGTCAATTTTGATGGAAGGGAAAATGGTGGTATCTTGCACGCTGACTTTTGTCTTCTCCAGGCTGAGGGTGAGCCCGAACTGCTTGCAGGCATCAGCGAAATGGTCTCCCAGCCTCTGGAGGGCTTCCTCGGTGTAAGTCACAAGAGCCGAGTCATCTGCAAAATGCATCTCCCTGATGAGCACTGACCGCACCTTGGTATACGAACGCAGTCTCGCTAGTTTGAAAAGCCTCTCATTGCACCTAATGTGTAGAGATATACGCCATCAGTGGACGAGTCGAAGGCGTAGGACAGGAGCAGGGAGAAGAAGATCCCGAAAGGTGTTGGCGCCAGCACGCAGCCCTGCTTCACGCCGCTGTTGATTGGGAAGGAGACTGAGGAGAATCCACCATACAGGACTGTTCTCTTTATATCGGCATGTAAAGATATTATCATGCTGCGGATTTATTTTATATATGATTAGTATGGTATGATTCGATGAAGAAAGACAGTTCGTGTATTCATTTCCTGATTTCATTTAACCTCGTGCTCGGCCAGTGTGGGTACGTGAGAAAACGTGCGGGTAGCTTCTCGTGGGTCGGTGGTTCTTTCCGTGGTTTAACCCGGGTTCTTTCTCCACCATTTATACTGGCTACCATCTATAGCCTATCACAATGTTAAGTCTATCTTATGCTGAAAAATGGCGTTAAACCCTCCAACAACTCAACTTATTTCATTTCGAGTGATATATGTCCACAGTCTCGTCTTTAGAGTTATATTAAATACATGAGTAATTGGAAAAGTATTCTGTACTTTCTTCGCAGAGAATGCCTTCACTTTCAGTTGTTAAATTACATTCCTTCATCGAACGTAACTTTTAAAAGTGTTTTGGTCATCAAATATTTCTCTAAAAGCGTAATATATATCGTGTACTGTGGTTCTTTTCCCTTTTCAGACTAGGATTAATTAATTGTCCCACGGTTTAAGCATATTTTATTTCATACATTTGCAGCTGGAGATTAAAAATGGTACAGTATGGAAGCTTAAGGTCTGTGTCAATGTCTTATAATACTCTTCTCCTTTTACGATACAAAATTGTAAATATGTATGATTTTGTCACTGGTGTTAATGCGTTGCTTGTTGGATTTCAAAACAAAATAACTTGAATATTGCAAATGAGCCAGGTCGTGAAGAATAAAATAATTTTAAAAAAATATTCTGTGTTGCATGTCGTTGGTTTCCAAAACATTATGTTTGTCTCATAGATATGAGATCAAGGGTATTCGAGATTGAGAAACGAGGAATGGGTGCATAACACTTGTACTACTACTGTTAGGCTTTGCTTCCGGAGTTAGTGTGAGATATTCACTGTAAGTAAATAAATAATAAATATTAACCGTGACAATGTTTACATACCCATGCAGTCAGATTGGTTTAGTCATACAAATACTTTCAAAGTATAATGTACCTAATTGAGGCGCATGCATGATGACGATGCATGAAAAGCTCGAAGAAATAAAAAGTGGATATTTTATTTATTTTCACTTAAATGAACAAATTAAATGGGTTACTTTTCTATCTATGGATTGATACAAGAACATGTTTCCACACACACACACACACACACACACACACACACACACACACATACGGTCAACGAGGATGCAGTGACAAGAAAACAGAAGTTAGAAATATTGATCCTAATATTACCAAAGATGGTTCGAATTTGTACTATTTATCTAAACGTAATATAGCAATGTCTGTTAAATGGCTTGAGAATAATTACACTGACAGATAGCTCTGTATTTATAACATACTGTAAATTTTACGATTAACTTTACGTAAAACGTTTCCATGCCGACAATATAATAAAAGATGTGCATTTTGAATGGACAGAGTTGGAACACAGGTTCTTTATTTCCGGATAAAATTCCGTAGATTGGGATAACAATGTAATATGCTGAATCATGAAGATAAAATGGATATAAAAATAGGATAATTGCGGTTCATGTTAATTTCAAATACTAACATAAATTATGTAAAAGGAATAATTGGTCTCTCCCTCCATGTATCCCTGGGCGTTGACAACTCCGCCAATTATATTTACTTTCCGGTCACTGGATAACTTCTCAGGTCACGTGGTTTGCATGCTACACGGTCATTTGTAATGCAAAGAGTATACTAGGTGAGGGTGACTTTTCAGAAAGGTGCCAACTAATTACGTGAGGTGACTAATTATAGGGATATTTTCGTTAAGACGGTAAGCCACAGGTGTCTTCCTTTTGTTGTATGCGTTTTTATCATTGAATATAGTTTTCTTTAACTTCTTTGCAGTGGTAATCAGCACATACAGTGAATGTGGGAAAGTATTACAGATAGTAACAAGGTCATATCCTTAATTAGGTTGAAATTTTAACGCGGCATTTGGTCCGATGAAACCCACAAAAGGTTTATATTTTAACAAAGCTACATATCACGATGAGAGGAATGACTATGAAAGAACATCGCTTTTCTAGATTCACGGGACTGCCTTTTCACACTTTAGTTTGACTTCAAACGAATATATATATATATATATATATATATATATATATATATATATATATATATATATATATATATATATATATATATATATATATATATATATATATATATATATATAATGTATCTCAGATCTACCTAGCAATAAGCAATGGCCTCCATACGTGACTACGTGACTCTGTTAGATTTGCTTTTATAAATTATATAATTATCTATGTTATTCCATTTCATTACTCTCATTCATAAGTGATGAAATAGTTTTTCTTGCCTGCGGACATGTGTATATAACGAATGGCACATAGCAATTTTGTCTGAACCTGCATGTTCATGCCGAGTCATTTTCGTATCATTGGCATGAATACACGATGAAAAGAGCACGTTGATTTATTTTAGGTGTGTCCAAAACTATTTAGTTTCTTTCATATTGATTTTAAAGGGAAATGTCACATGTTGATCGTTCAAAGTAATCTTGTGGAATAACCGAAAATACACATATCATCTTAATGAAGACTAGAACTACATATTGTGGATATGAAGGATTAAGACTAGAAAACCCATGTGGTTGATATGCAGGATTAAGACTAGAAAAACACATGTTGTGGATTGCAGGATTAAGACTAGAAAACACATGTTGTGGATATGCAGGATTAAGACTAGAAAAACCATGTTGTGGATATGCAGGATTAAGACTAGAAAACCCATGTTGTGGATATGCAGGATTAAGACAGGAAAAACCATGTTGTGAATATGCAGGATTAAGACTAGAAAACCCTTGTTGTGGATCTGCAGGATTAAGACTAGAAAAACCATGTTGTGGATATACAGATTCTTCCTCTTTGCTTTCCTGGCGCCGACCTACCTATACATAGATACCCAGCTGCGTACGAAAATCTGGCAAGAAAACAATAATGCTTTCAAACCAATTATTTTAATGATTTGTTAATATTGTAATCAACGTTGATTTGAGAAAAAGTTACTTTATGATGTCATGACCAATGTTTACATTGAACATTCGCAACTACTTTCTTTGTTGTTGACGAGGGGGATGTCTACTTCAATATGGTCTTGTGTATGACCGAAATGGTCTAGCTACGTGCATGCATGTTAATATGAGGATAAAATGATAATCGTTAACATTATTATTCGAAACAGAAAACTCTCCTATGGTTACTTTCTTTAAAAGTAAGCCACATTTTTGATTAATTCAGTAAAAAAGATACTGAAATGCTATTGCTGTCTCGGATTGCTGACAACACTGAAAGGCTATTGCTGTCTCCTATAGATGACAATAAACATCACATCACACGGATTTAAATTGGTACGTGTCACGATGACACCTGTACATCTGCAAAGTTAGTCCTGTGTAAAATAGAAATGTTGATTTAGAAAGCTCGACGAGTTTTATAATATTATATATCATATCAAATACACACACGACAAGATCTGCAAAGTGAACACCAATAAATAATTTTTTAAAAAAAAAACATGCTGACAACAGTTAATGACATAACCATTATTATGTTTTAAATCTGTTCTTGCTGTCAAAATAGGTGAGTTTTCTGATTGTTCTTGAAAAATAACACATGTGTATAAAAACTATGGCAATACGTTCCATGTAGCTCGGTACGCAAAAGAACGTTGTCCGTATGACTTCGTTTTAATAGTGTGAGCAATGCGAGTGTCGGAAGACGAGAGTAAACTTCTAGAAGGGGTATACATATGCAAGAGGGTCAGATATGTATATTGAACTGCAGCCGGTCAACGAAATGCAGCATATTGAACATATTTACCGTTTGATTCTGGTAGCGAGTGAAAGTTACAGAGCAGAATAAAGGTCTGCTCTGTTCTTTGAAAAACCTTATTTTGAATTTGCTAAAGTTTCTGTAGTAGATACTAAGACGAACCAGACAGAGTTAAAGTCCAATGTTGAAAGCGCTAACGAACACACAGGTGTTTTAGTGGAATCAACGGAATGAAAAAAATTGCAGATAAAATTGATGCGTCTCAATTCCAGATATGCAGCCTTGCACATGTCCATTGCATGTTGGTGTGATGAGAGCGTGCTGTCGAGAGTGATACCTAGGTTTCGTACTGACTGTAAACTTAATGTTGGTATTGCTGATATGTACTGTCTGAGTTAAAATATGTGAATGCGTGGTGATCTGGATGAAATACTATTATTGTGTCGGATTGGTTACAATAACATCACATATTTAATCGAGAAATAAACGTTAATATCACCAGCTACACAGAAGTCAGAAAGTATGATATGTAATATTTTAGTGGCAGGAATGTTATATGTCAGAAGAATCGACTCATCTAACTGATCGACCTCTTTAGCATTTTTCTTTGAAACCATCATCACTTGGTATCGGACCATGCCAGTAACAACATTGTTACCACTGTATCGACCCGATTTCTATTTCCGATATTTTAAACTTTACAGGTACATATTAGGATGTTCTCGTCATTTTACATTTTTAAAATATAATAATAATTATAAAAAAATATCTTCTGAGAGAGAGAGAGAGAGAGAGAGAGAGAGTAGATGGAAAAATTGCACATTTTCTTGCAAAATAAAACTTGAAAATATTTTTATCGAAAGTGGTAAGTTTTTGATTTCAAATCAAAATGTCATCAATATCTATAATTTTGGAAGTATTTGCAAAGATTTTGAAGTTGTGTTTTGTTTTTCGAGCACAGGAGGAAAGCCTAAAATAATCATGTGCAGTTTGCTCGCTTGCATTTTCTTGTTTTGTCATAATTCATACGGTATTCAAGACAATCAGATCTTCGTCTCCAAATCAAAATCTCTCGTTAGTTTTAATTCAATAGATCCAGTTTTATGTATTATTATTATTATTATTATTCTCGTATGCACTGCGTGCTCAGCCATTTAACAAGGTCATCATCAGCAAGGTGCAGAGCCTGCACTCCACCGGGGAAATTTGTCAGTGCTCTGTGGTTCACAGTGTGTGACATGTTCTGAAGAGTTCCACAGCAACATGAAGAGTTAGTGGCCTGTCACCATTGGACAAGGTTGACTGTACAACGACCCTGTCCTGTCCGAAAGCGGTTCATTGTGGTCCACAGATTACGTGGAAGGTTGAAGCCAGGAGGGCAGACAAATGGCTCAGTTATGAGTGAGCGAGTTACAACATCTGTTGACGACCACTCGACACTCCATGCTGAAATAGCTGTCATATCCTCCAGTAACGAATCTAACCAGACTGGGCGTCTCGAAGTCAAGCGGACTGCTAGATGTGGTGATGTCCATGTACTGTGGAAGTTTCTCACTGGCATAGACCATAGCCAACACTTTTGGTTGCTTCCTTGCGACGCAGATGTGGACGTAGTAATAAAGGGCTGTTTAGGGACAATGGGACTTACCATTAAAAACAGGGTCCTGGCACTCTGGGGACAACTGGGGACAATGGGAATTAAACATTGTTGGGCTGGCTAGGGACAATGGGAATTTAAAATAGGAAATTAAACATGGATGGGTCTATAGAGGGACAAAAAGTATTGGGCCTGTCTAGGGACAATGGGAAAAATACATAACAGGGAAGGTGACGTGACAGGACTGGAGATGGGTAACAATGTAGCAGAGATAACACATACAACAGACAACATACAAACATAAACAATTATACAACAGACTAAACAAAATTTAGGCAAGAAAGCTTATCTTTTCGAGTCATATCTACAACATGCAACATATATAACACAAACAACTATACAACTAACTAAAAAACTTTTTAGGCAAAAACATAAATAATTTCTAGACATATGAGTGGCTCTGAAAAGGGCCTTTGGGTTCTTCTATTTTCTCCAGTTCTTCCAATATTTCCTTACTTTGTCAATCATTCCTTTCTTCTTCTTTTTCTCTTTCTCTGGCATCCAGTGAGGATGACTCATCGATCTAAATTTCTCCTGCACCTTCAACCAGTTTTTTTCTTCTTACATATGGTGGTTTAATGAAGCCTCGTAACTTTTCTACTTCCTATTCGATCATGCTTTTGTACCAGATCCCTGGCTCCCTTCAAGCTGGTCACTTACCAAAATATACTATCCACACACGGGAAGGAGAAAACACAAACCCCTACTCTACTATCCACAAACCACGAATATACTATCCACATTAAGGTGATGAGCAAAAACTAACCAAAATATACTATCCACACACGGGAAGGAGAAAAAATAACCCCTTACTATACTATCCACACACGGGAAGGAGAAAAAAACTAAACATACTATCAAAAACAACAATATCTACTATCCACACAAACGTACGCGAACGCTTACAAACCCCCAAATCTACTATCCACAAAAACGTGTGCGCACTTATACAAACACACTTTAATATCCACACAAACGTAAGCGAGCTCATGCAAACAAACGTACGCATATATATATATATATATATATATATATATATATATATATATAATATATATATATATATATATATATATACACACACACACACACACACACACACACACAATTACATCAGCAAAGGAATCAGTGTTTATAATCACACCGCTCCACTTATTCACCAAATGGCAATTTGAATAGTCTCTTTTTTAGAGATCTGGGTAGCCCTAAGAAGGGCTGTCTTGTTTGGATCTTCAGATGCACCAGCTTAATGGTGACACCTCCCAGGCCGAGCACCACATAGCCAACGCCGACTCCAATCGTTGTCCCAATTGATTGTTGTGGTTAATGGCTTCACTATCCCAGTCCTCCGTTTGATGGATAGTGAAGAATTATTCTTGTCTCCTTCGTCTAGTATACACCCGTGGATGTTGTGGTCGCTGAGGATCCCACTCTTGTCGTTGCCTCCCCATTTCCACATCCCAATTTCATATATGGGAAACCACGTGTTTTTGTGCTGGTACTGGCTGTGGTGCTTGTCGCAGGGGCGGTATCCTCACCATCTCAAGATGAGGTGAGGTAAGATAGGTCTTTTCTTTTCATCCGCTTCTTTCTTTTTCTACTCCTCCTCTTCTTTTGCAACTCTGGCACGTTCTTCTATGGATCCATTGCCAGCTCATCCAGCAAGCACCGTGCGTAATCCAGATGCATCTGAAGTTCCAGAAGCTTGTTTAGTCTGCTGCTTATTCTTCTTAGTTCACGAATCAACAAGGAGTAGCCAGTCTGACGAGCGCTCCCTTTATATTTGTCAAACACGGATGTGAAGGAAAACACAACCTGACACCAAAACGTACAATATCCATATCATTAACCAAAACAGATAAACAGAACTATTTTAGTAGTATCATGAGTGCGTGGGTCCATTTTCTCTCATGAATCAGCCCTCCAGTCAGACCGCAATGGGTCCAAAAATGGTCCCGCGGCTGAAGGATAAAATTATCAGTGCACCGTGTGCACATAAATGCCAGGGGAATGAGGCTCTCATTCCTTCTCCCAGAAACAATTATCAGGTCGCCGTGGAAGAACGCAGCAGCAGAGGGAGTGTAATACATATATGCA
This sequence comes from Sinohyriopsis cumingii, assembly GCA_028554795.2. Classification (NCBI taxonomy): domain Eukaryota; kingdom Metazoa; phylum Mollusca; class Bivalvia; order Unionida; family Unionidae; genus Sinohyriopsis; species Sinohyriopsis cumingii. The sequence continues at coordinate 66,187,967 of CM068832.1, read as the reverse complement.
GACCGATCCAGCTAGCACCCAACCCACTACACTCACTAAAGTGAATAAACTACAGCAGCGGGATAGACCACCACTACCAGCAACTACCAACAACAAGGGAAAGGACTAAATCTAAGGCTGCCCAGTAGAAGGTGGACCACGCTCCAGTCCCACAAAGAAAAGGTAAAGAGACATTTGCCAACATTGTCTTTTAACCTCCACCACCACCACGACAATCACCTCCGCCAGTGAAGAGCAGGACCCCTCCTAGAACAAGCACTTCAATTGCAGTTTCTAGAATGCAACAGGTGCTACCAGAACAAATTCTAGCTGATATCAAAGAAATCCTGCTATCCACACAGGTCCCATTAGAACCACCACCGGACAAAACCTTCAAAGTCACCGTACAGGAAGCAGAGGTAGTAACAACACAGGATGAAAGCGACCCAAACATAAAGCGACTAAAAGCACTGGGACTTCAAATGGCTCCAGCTGACATCAGGTTAGCGCACGAGTTTATGAAAGCAACTATATTTATAGCCTGGAGGTCAATTAAGGACAGAAAACCCAAGTCGCAGCAGTGGCACACAAGACGTCACATCCTCAAGAAAAGGTTCAATGTTGCCTACACTCAACATCCCGTGAATACACTGATAGAAGCAGCCGAAGTTTTAAGCCTGTTCCACGGATTCGAAGGTTTTCCATCCAGAAAGCGAAGGGAAACACGGACATCGGAAGCAATATGCGAGGAAGAAGTTAGCCGAGGCACCTTCCCGCCTTGGCAGAAATAACAGCTCTTCTTAGGGCTATAAATTCCCATTTATCTAAGGGGACCAGTTTGGCTTGGTTTCCCAATTTGATAAAACCAACCAAAAGTGACTTGATCGTTTCGGTTGCTTGCGTCAAAATTTAAACCCAATTACCTAACAGTGATTAAACTTTTATTTGTCGCTTAGACAATTAGAAAACAAAATTGTTAGGGCATCTCACTATGTACACTATGTACTAGTACTATTTCAATTGTTAGGAGTTAGGAAAATTATCAAACTCATTTGAATTTGACTCAGTTGCACAGGTGGCTCACACAATATTGGTTGTTAGGGTCCATTTACAAACAACTGAACATAATTTGGGTAAGTACGGGCGGGTTGTCTGATGCCGGAACTTCCCTACACTTCCCACGTCCGTACATTTGTACAAATGGCGGAGATGTGGAATGATTTCCACCCGCCTAAAATTGGTGTCCTAGTGTGACGTCATTGTCACCAACCAATCGCGACTGACATTACAACTGCATTGGTCGACACCACAGTGATTGGTAAACATAAAATTTATTTTAGTATCATGAGTGCGTGCGTCCATTTCCACTCATGAAACAGCCATCCAATCAGACCGCAATGGGAACCAAAAGGATACGTGGCTGAAGGCTGTAACTACCAGTGTACCTTGTACACACAAACGCCTGGGGGATGAGACTCTTTTTCCTTCGCCCAGGATCAATTATCAGGTCGCTGTGCGACCATTAACAGTGGTACATGCACAACGTGCGCACACCACTATAATCCAACAAATCAATCAATCAATTGCCCAAAACATGCAAGGCGCGGACCTAAAAGAAACACTCACTCATTTCTTTACTTACAAACCCTAATTACAATCACAAACCCACCCATTATTTCGACAAACTACAGAAATGAAGTGCCTATAGACACACTTCTAACAAAGTTAAAGAAACGATGTGCTTATAGACACACTTCTACACTTTTAACTTACTAACATATCATTGACAAATGAATTAATATCTCTATTCTAGAGTATTGGGGTAGCCCCGAATAGGGCTGTTATTTTGTGGACAGGGAGTAATGGCAATCTTTTATTGTCTAAAATTGTGTCCTCCCTGGCGGAAGGCTTTCCCACAGGATAGGGTCTTCTTCTTCGGAAAGAGAAGGAGAATTCTTTGGTGTCTACACGGCAGTCGACAACTGTCTGGTTTCTGCTGATGCTGTTGATGCTGCTGCTGCTGCTGCTCTCTGCTTCTGAAGTCTGTACTTTTCCGTCCATTCTTCCTTTTCTTTCTTGATTTCCTATCTGAAGAGCTCTTCTATCAGGTCTTCAGTCAATTTCAACATTCTGACATTCTCTGTCTCTGCAGGCTTCGGTATCAGGCTTTGCCTGACATGATGTAAACTCATGTTAGTTTTGTTCAGCTTGGCTAGTCTTGAGCACTTCTTCATAGAAGGATGAGTCAACAATGGATGGTCAGACTGGAGACTAAACCGCTTTATATGGTTCAAGTGCGGACGCGATAGAAAACATCCTTACACTGTTTAGACACGGAACGCTAAGATGGTTTGGTTTAAGGGTGAGGGATAGAGAGAAGTCAAAGAGCATATATCATGATAAAATGGAAGAAGAAGAAACGACAGACGCCTTTTTTTGAAAACACAACATTTTTATTCAACTAACACCCAACAAATAAAAAACAACAGTTTTTTAAACAAACAATCTAATATATTTTTTAAACAATCAAATAAACTAACAAACATTTTCCTTCTAATCACAAACTATAGGAATGGAAAGTCATTGGACCATTGATTTACTCTACGCTTCCTAGCTAAAGACAAAAGATAATCATAATGGTCACAAAACCATCGATCTACTTTGTCATCGTTTCTAGAAGAGTGACGAGCAAAATAAGTCACTTAATGATCTAAAGAATATCCAAGACTGCTCTGATGAAGAAAATACACACAATATTGTCCACACACCATGGAATCTGTTCCTTGTAATTGCACACTATTGAATCGTGTTGTCTGGGGATTTCTTCTTATAAAGTTTATGATATCGTCTTCCAAAGGTGGCAATACATACGAATCAAAATACTCCACACAACCATCTTAGGGAAAGTAGACAGCTATCCAGTGGGTTCCTGGGAGATGACTGTCATCCGTGTTGATGACATAAGCTTGATGGTCTTGAGGTTTGCTATGATGCAGTTTACCTTTATCACACACGACATGATTCCAAGAGGCAGAGCACGAACTGTGGTTCAAAAGGTAATACAGATCCCAGGTATCCATTTTTTATTGTTTTATTTCTTGTTGTTTTTTTCTTCACAGGTAATAATAAGTGATCAATTCAATCCTGACTTTTTACTTGAAAATGCCTGACAAGTAACCGTTTCTTCGTTACATATCTGCACTTTGAGCCAAGAGAGCTTCGATGTGATGGATCTCTAGAGTCATGCAACACGGCTTCTTCAGAGATGAGACTCCAAGCTTCGTCCAATTTTTCTTCTTGACACAGCATCAGACATTTATCGTGTTGAATTTGACTGATATGATCGTTTTGAAAACCATATCAATTTTTCTTGATCAATTCCATATTTTTTCTGCCAGGTGTTTGGCAAAACAGGAGACTAAATGTTGGTCTCGTTCTGGCCATCTGGACTTCATCACTATGTCCTTTTCGTCTTTGTTTTGAGGTTCTTTTTCCAGGGTATCCTCCTATGATATTTCCATAGATTATCAACCATTCAAAGAGGGATAAGTGTCTTCCATTGCTTCTAATAGTCTATAAGGACGTCTCTCAAACTGTTGATTTCTATCGTATTGTCAAATTCCGCATACAGGATGACGTTCACTGTCTCCTTCAGCGCTGCTTTAAAGTGGAGTTCCACATGAATTTGGCCGGATTTTATAGGGTGGAAATGTTCCTCATCATTGCCTTGGTCTGGAGTAAAATCAAAAGCCCACAACGCATAACATTCTCCATAATCCTCGTACGAAATACCGTGACTGGTGTTGGTTCCTAACTGTTCGTTGGCTTCGTATAGGGATACGTACGACCTCAAGTAATTCTTGTTATCAAACGTAAGTTCAATGGGTCTAGTACACAAGGTCTTGCCATCGCGACTGACTTCGATTTTTGAGACCTTGAAGTGAATAAACTTGGAAGGATTTTCATCGTAGGCTCCGATGAAGGCTGAATTCTCGACGATGCCAAGAATTAAACGTTTGGATGACTGTCCTTGGAACAGATAATCTTGGATCATAGATCGCTGGTTTACGGGAATGGTGAAAGTTTTCACTTCCACGTGTAGTATCAGATACTTGGCAGTCGTTCTGCTGAAAGTGTGACTGATGTCGTTTCCCACTTTAGGTAACACTTCCACCCATCGCACGTAGTGTCTGGCTTCTTGGAAGATGGTTTGTGCTCAGCAGCTTTAGCCATCAAGTGGAAAGCGGCACTGCTGAGATTCAATCTGAGACGGACATCCACGCCGTTCAGCAAATACTTCTCTTGCAACCACATGTCCAAAAGCAAACTATCCATCAGTTCTAAACTACGGCTGGCTTTAATTTTTTCTTTACGGTCTTTAAACCCCATATTGATGTCATCGAGGTTTCTAAACTTGCCTCGTGTGTCAGGTTTCCATACCACACAAGCATCCATATGAGTGTTCTAGGCCTCTGTTCCGTTCGTCAAGAGATTTTCCTAAGGGTATTCTACTGCTGACCAGTTAGTTATCCAAGTACAAATCCACAGAGCTGAAAAAGGAATGCATTAAATTGTTGATGGAAGCTAGTACATCATCGCCTTCTGGAGTGTCACTATCAATCCCTTCGAGTACTTTGACTTTCAAGTACAAGTAACTGCTATTCAGATCGATGTAATCTTCGGGCTGTCCTTTGATGTCAAATTCGATGGGGGTTGATCCCTAATCCTTGACAGAGGAAACGGGATGAAATTCGACACATTTGGATTATTGCATCGTCATCGTGGTAGTTGGCATGGCTAACAGACCCAGTTCAATTGTCTCTATGATTTAATATTCAAAAATGTCTAAATATTGGACGATTCTTCTTTTTTTAGTCTTTCCAGCTTTATGAGTGTGAAGTCCTCTGAAGCAGTGTCTTATTTGTCGTCTCTCTCTGCCTTGTCCTTGCTGTGGCATCAGGGAAGCTGAAATGCCTGACTCGGCAGCGTCCAGGGTATTTATAGACGTTTCTCCTTGGCCCAAAATGTCTTTGCCTGTTTTCAACAAGACATGTTTGCCTGCTCTCAAGAAACCTTCTTTCGAATTTTGTTTGTAGATGATGACATTTTGGAGAAATTCTTTGCCTCGAGTCAACGCGGCATCTTTTAAGTCGTACAATCCTCGTGTCACAATTGGTTTCAAAACTGGGGCCACCGAACGAAAGGACGATTTCAACATATCTCCTAAACCATGTCCACGCTGTCGTTTCACCGTGAGTTTCCTTTTGGTGAATGGAATATTTTGTCCCAGGTCCTCTTTTATAGCAATGTTTACAGTGTCAAAATACGACTTGCTGACGTGTAAATAGTGAGGGTGTACAAATTCTCGGTGAACGTGATATGTGTTTCCACCTTCCTCGTTAACGTTCATGGCAAAATCCACTTTGGAAGGAATGACACGCAGTAATGGCACGGAGGTATGTCCCACCACGTTATACTCCACCACATCGGAGTACACAAATATCAAATTCAGTCCTTGGTCCAGTTCTACCCGGGAACAAAATAACTTGGCAAAAGAATTATTGTCGAAAATGATTGCTTATTCGCCTTTTACCTCCTCTACTGTTTTCCTCATCTCCATGTCCTCGCCCAAATTGTCAAACAATTCATGACTAAATAAAACGGACTACACTTTGTTCCCCTCAGGATATTGCATCAGTAGACGACGAGACACTTTATGGTACTCAATAGTGACACTTTGTTTGGCACTCTGTAAAGCTTTAAGAAACACGACATTAAACCTGGTAGCAATCTTGCTGACCAAATGTTGACCGCTAAAATATAAGCCTGGAGGAATTAGGATGTTATAGGTCCACTTTTGAGTTTTTGAGTCATATGTTTTTTTTATATATCATATTTTACATGGGTATCTAAGTACATTTGCACTTGCTAGTCATGAACTTCGACCGTAAAAAAAATTGATCTTGAAAGACATTTAGGACTTGTGTGGGGTGAAAGATTTCCACCAAAGCCACTCGTTGTTCCCGTTCGATGAGTATTTCATGGAAGCATTGGGAAGAAGGTAACCGATGCAACTACTCAGTAAAATGGTCCACAATTGTTTATCTCCTTGTTGCAAACTCAAATGTGCAATGGCACAATATACCACAAAGATTTGACCGAAAAAGACGATTTGCGTTGTAGGCAAACGTTGTCCACACCACAACTGCAAGGGTTGCTTTTGTAGATCTTGCAGAAAAGAACTGGGTGAAGGAGTCGTCACTGCAGTGGTAGCAGTAGCTGCGGTTGTGTGGAAGGGCATGATGGCCACTTCTTTTTATAGTCGATGACGTTCGAAGCGTCGATCCAAGAATCAAAACTGGGATGAGATCCTTGCCAACACATTTAGACTTCTTTGACACGTCGTTTTTCCAGTTTACGGTTTCTTCGTTCGAGAATGCTTTCGATGTCGTACACGTCGTCTTCTTTTTTGGTTACACGTTGCAGCTCGGGCAAGTTAAACCTTCCTTTAACCGCTTCCACGTTTATGTCTTCCAATTTATAGGTAGGATGACGGCCACGCACTCGTCCAGTGACACGAAACAATTTCGTGGTCCAGTTGGGTAAGTAACCTTTGTCGAAAGTGCGTTTGGTTTTGCCAATGCGCTCCCAGTCTCCTACTGCCAACACTCCACTTTTCTTGGGGACAACCACTGTTGGGGACGTACCAAACAGGCGCTCGAAAACGGTAACTTCATCGTCGGGACTTCTTGGGGGTACGACCGATGCTTGGAAGGTAAGATTGGTTGTACGCTTGGTCCAAGTGAGGTAAGACGTCGTACTTGAGAGTGTGGTGATGCGTAAAATATTTCCACATTCAAGGTGCGTTGAAAACGTTCCATGATGGTGGCTTTGGTTTCGGGATTCTCGGTGGTGAAAAAATGAATGACACGTTTCTTTAAATCTTTTTGGAAAGTTTGGTTCAGACATTCGGTGCCCTTGTCTGTCTGCCATCGAAAAGGGTGCCGACCACTTAGTTTCAACACCAGTTGGAAGGCTTGCAATGGCACGACCCAGGCCATTTTGAAAATACTTCGAAGACACAAAACAAATATTTGTTGCCACGATTGTAGGTAGCCAAGTGAGAGAGATCGGCTAAATCGGCTTGCCATCGATGATCGATGCCCTCCACTCAGGTGCGACTTTTGGAAACTTTTCGTTGAATGGGTTCATGTAAAGTGTACGTGGCTTGTTGGGGAGTGGATTTTTTCTTTGGGAGAACTTGGGGAGCATATGGATCTCATTGTAAGAGGGAGAGAATGATGACACCTCCTAGAGAACCGCTCCCTCCAGGTTTCAAAATGATTTGCTTTTTGGTTTGAGTGTCGATGCGGAGATCGGCCAGTTACGTCAAGGCTCCTTTGTTTCTCTCTAAAAAGATGAGGAATGTGAATGATACCTTGCAGTAATTGACGTGCTGTCACTGTAAACCATCGTAAGACTTCTTTGAGTTTGTTTTAAAAACACAAACAAGTATTTGTGGATGGGTTTTGTTTTCGCGACCGATGCCGTACAAGGCACGAATCAATTTGACGGAAAGATGAGACTGAAGGGACCTCATGCTGACGCTGTGTGAGACAGATCCAAAGTGTCAGAAGTTTTTATAGGTTTTTTTTGTTAAGTCGACGTCGAGGACTTCTACACGACAGGCCCTCCGTCTTGGCACCAGTGGTGAAACAGTTGGGTACAAAATCTCAAATAATCGGGTTTGATGGGTTGTAAATCCACGAGTAGGCGTGTGGTGTTTGAGCGGCATCGTCGTACGCATGAATCAGCCAAGGCGTTCCTAACTGTTTGGCTAAGAATTGCACCTGTGATTTATCTCTAGGGTTTTCAAAATGGACCACGTAATGAGCATTGAGACTGATGGTGCGATTGGCTTTACTTTTTTAAATCAAATTTTGAGTGTTGTAAATGACACTGGCATTACAGTTTCATTTCTCCCTTGTATTCTCCTAACATGTCATCGAAATAACCAGATGGGTTTGATTGGGGTCAGACACGGTTCCGTCGTCTTCGCTAGGAATGTATTCCACAAACACGATGGAATGGAATAGCCTTGACTTTCTCGTAACGGCATCACAATGTTCATCGTGATGATAGACGTGAATGTATTTTTCGTCTTTTGAATCTTTGCCTTGGAACAATAAAGGTCTGCGCAATTATTGAGGATGCACTTTAAAGGTGTAGCGTGGAGCTAGGACACCTTGTAATTTTTGCATTTCATGAATGACACAGTGTGTGTCTTTGGATAGCTTAGCCACCTTAATAGGAGTTCTGCTTCACTTCGTTGTTTGGCTCGGTTCCATTTTCGAATGATCTTCCAGGCTTTTTTGCCATTCTACTGTGTCGTTCTTGTCGGCATATGTTCGTCCCACCACGATAGCCCTGGCTAAACACATTTTGTCTTGAGGGTTGTTAATTCGTACGAGACTCGTTTTGGTGCTACGAATGTCGTCGATCAATAACACCTATTTGTGTCCGATACCTTGGGCAGCAGATACGTGGGTCATAATCAAACTGACTTAAGCCTTTGCCACGGCCAAGGCCTACTTCTGGACTGGATACTGCCAATCATTTGGCAAAAATCACTATGGGTGGTATCGCAGGCGTAGTAACAGGGCTGGGTTGGTTGGCTTGGGAAGGAATTTTTCTCTTGGGTCGTAATAAAGAAGTCTGATACATTTGTTTTAGACTCTTTAACTCTGCTAAAATGAATAAGAGTACTGTCACCGTTTGGCTTTCAATATTATCCTTCTCTTCTAGATCTTGTTTCTTCACTGCCGCTTATTCCTGTCGTTTCTTTCTTGCCTTTTCTTCTTCTCGCTGTTGCTGTTGAAGGAGAAAAGCTTGTTCGCTTCTTATTGCTGCTGCAAAAAAGTTCTCTATTTCTTCTTTCTGTCTCTGTTTAAAATCCTCGACGTGTGCTAAAAACGGAGAAGGTGACGAAAGTCAGAAGAAGTATGAGGAAGATTAGAAGACCTATGCGCTCCCTTGCATGTGAACGGAATGATGTTAACATAAACCCAAAGGCTCTTTTCACGGCCGCTCATATGCCTCGAAAAGATTTGCTTTCTTGCCTAAAATGTTTTAGTGAGTTGTATAGTTGTTTGTGTTATACACGTTGTATGTTGTAGATATGACTCGGAAAGATTTGTTTTCTTGCCTAAATTGTTTTACTCTGTTGTATAGTTGTTTATGTTTGTATGTTGTCTGTTGTTTTTGTAATCTCTGCTACATTGTTACTCATCTCTAGTCCTGTGACGTCACTTTCCCTGTAATGTCTTTTCCCATTGTCCCCCCCCCTCTCTCTCTCTCTCTCTCTCTCTCTCCCCCTGTCTCTCTTTCTGTCTGTTTGTCTCTGTCTCTGTCTCTCTCTCTCTCTCTCTCTCTCTCTCTCTCTCGTCTGCCTTAGCTAATAAACCTTTCAAATTCTGTTTCAGATGCAGACTTTGCAACCATCCGAGGGTGCAGCAACAATTATTGATGTGGAATATCTGTTCGACCTTCTTTGTTCCTTGCCTAACCCTTCAGCAGCCTCAGAGGTGACTCTGGAATAGCTGGCAGCCATGAAATGGTGGACAAGGCAGAAATACCAACATGTGCGGTAATATCAGACCGGGTAATTTGGTATTTGAAGTCCAAACCTGAAGCCATCGTCAACGACCATGGCTACTGATGAAGGGTGCTTTAACTTTGAAATCAGTTTTGCCGCTCTGGTAGAAGAGACATAAAGTGCAAATGAAGTATCAACCCGGGGGATACTAGATTTTAGGCACCTATCTGGATTCTGGAGTCCTGACCCAAAGTCATCGCCAGTGACAATGGTTAATAAAATATAGCGATTTCACCGGGGAAGGAGAATTACCACTTGTTGTTTTGTATCGTTTTTTTTAAATCAGAATGTGTATCTGTGGTACCAACCTATAGCGTATAATCAGACTTGGAAAATGTATGTGTCCATATGGATTGCCATGTTCCGACCATTGGACCATCATCAGTGAAAATGTCTGGGATCTTTCATTAGAGAAGATGAGATGACCCGCGTATCGCCAATGCTTTATCGACCTTGGGTACTAATGAATGCATGTCTGTTGTGGGATGTATACATCTATTTATTTATGGTTTTTTATATGATTGCATTTTTATATCCCCGTAATAAAGGAAAGCATATATTTTGATCTTATCCATCTGTCTTTCCGTCCTTCTTTCTCCTATGTGGTTTCCTCAGAAAACCAATAGTTGTCCAGTATCTTATCTACCATTACCAAACATTTAGGATGGCTTTCAATTGTGGTGAGGTAGAACATTATCAATTTTGGAGTAAAATGCTCAAAGTTCAAGGATAAGGAAGAACCATATCGAGCTTGGAGTCAAAACTCTTGACGGTCACATTCAGTGACTAAAGAAAGAAAATTGGCTTATGCACAATAACTCGAGTTCTCCGCCATCTGTAGTTACTAAACTGTGAGGCTTGCACTTGAGTTTCTGAAGAACACTGTTGATTCTGGGTTCAAATGACAAAAGTCAAATTATGTTCGTGGCTTACACTTGGGGTAAGGAAAAGGAATATTTATTTGGGGGTGAAAAAGTTAAAAGTTCAAGTCCAATGACTTCGATATATTTTAGAATATTTACTGCTTTGTGCTTATATTTGTATCCTTTAAATATGTATATGTTTGCTGAATCTGATTGTGTTTCAGATCTTCAAGATGATGTTTATTCCTATTCCAGATTGCATTGTGCTATGCATATTGTCCGTTGTGTCAGTTAGAAGCGCCACAAGGTACTCCACTTGCACATTATTCTATCATGCCTGGACCAAGATACATTATTTGGGATTGAAATGCATTTTGGGACGATATATACAATATTGTTTCATACACCCAATATTGGTCAATCCATCATCATGTTGCTGACAATGATTAGGACTCCCTCTGGTGTTAATGTTTAACAAAGTGTAGGTTTAAAACTCGCTCAAGGTAGAGGTAAGGTCACATAATAGGTGATATTTTAATAATTCATTATCAGGTATGTTATGAAATGAATCTATGGTCTTAAAACAAGCAATAGAAAAGATCTCAAACCAACAAATAGTTGTTAATTTCTGTTTGTATTTGTATTATATGTTTGGGTTTTCTTCCTGGTATATATATATATATATATATATATATATATATATATATATATATATATATATATATATATATATATATATATATATATATATATATATATATATATATATATATATGTGTGTGTGTGTGTGTATGTATGTATGTGTGTGTGTGTGTGTGTGTGTGTGTGTGTGTGTGTGATATAGTTAATGTTATCTTTACGTTTGCATTCAAGCTTGTCTTTGAATATTTTGCATATTAATATCTTTGTATTTGTAGGTCGGTCAGCTGGACATGGCATCCTATTTTCTCCAGCTACCTGTTACCAATATGGTTTCCATACAATAGCTTACTAGGCATTGCTGATATCATGTCACTTCAGGTGTACCAGTAAATATCCTGAAATATATTAAAGTGACTTACCTAGTCATTACACCTTTTCGACCGCAAATTCAATAGCCTTTGGCATTACCCCAAGTGCAAGCCATTCACAAAGTTTGCATGAATTTTCTCCTTTTGAAAACAGGGCACTTTCGTTGCTCAAATGCAAGTTATAAGCAAAGTTAGATAATTGAAGATGCTAAAAAAAACTCGAGTTGTTGTGCAGAAATGATTATCCATCTTTCAGTCCACAAGTCTTGACCACTGCATTTTCAGCCCAAAATTGCTAGGTATATTTCTTACCATAGTGCAAGCCATCTGCAATATTTGATCACAGCAGACAGATAGATGGACATCAGTATATACTGCCATATCCAGCAGACCTACGTATATATTCAAAAGGTTCAAATAAATTCGATTCGTATGAATGCAAATGTAAAGAAAATATCATCCGTTTCAGCATTTATTCAATTCAATGTTTCTTGTATCACCCCGGGCAGTCCCAAACATTGTCCGAAAACTGAAAATGATATGGACACTTTTGATTGTATGTAGTAATATCTTGGATATATCTGCAAAACCATTAGATTAACAACAATCATTTAAACTAATGTCAAATGGGTTGCAGGTGCGGATAAGATATATGTGTAAAATGAGTCATGCGCAAGGGAATACAGTGAAATAGGCATGTTAATTTGGGCTGACGTAATAGGCACTATTCATTGGAAATTTAGTTGTGGATGTTATGTAGAGACTCTGTGGCTCCAAACAGGACGTTAAAGACATATATATGAGTAAATTAGTAACTAATGAAGTTAAGGACTATGACAGGAAAATCAGTGCAGAACAGGGGTAAAAAATTATCTTTATCTTTCATTTCCAACCTGGTAACTCTGCCTATACGTTACGTCCCTTATGAATCGAAACAATGCCCTGTATGAAAACCAATCTGCATATGGTACATGCTGACTGGCATGATCATCAACTCTTTAGATCTGTTAAAGTTTCCCTTTCTAAATGGTCTCGAACCATGCAAAAATGTCAATCTATATAAATCCTGTCCGTTAAAAATAAACCCTAATTATTTCATATGTGCATGATGGTGTTATAACCAAAAAGCAGAGATATCTCTTTTAATTTCAATTGTTGACAGGTGATTAGTTATTATCTGTTATCTCAGTTTGCACGGTTAGTTGCAGCTTTAACTGACTCGAACTCTATTACCTTTACCAGCTTTAACCAAGAAGGAATAGACATCGCCTTGAATATATGACGATAAAATCACAACATAATAAATTCAAGGGCTTTGTGGGGGACATTCGGTCCAGAATAGAGGAACAAAGACATCTTTGACTCAACTCCCGGTAATTGCAATCTGCCTCTGATTAAACCTTTTGTATTGAAATAATACACTATATAAACACCAGCTGCCAATCGGAAATGAATATGTCCTTATTTATCAGACCTTTACAAAATATAGAAACAAATATGTAGGAATGCACATGTGTACAAAAAATAATCTCACATCAAATGTAGTTGTAAAGAACTTTAATGTGTTAGGGGCATTAGATTTTACGTTAAACTAGCAGATTGTTTATTTACCCCAAGTGCGAACCATGCACAAAGTTTGGTTGTGGTAATATGTGCAACTGATATTATTATGCAAAAACCATTTCTCTTTGTTAGATTGATCTTGACTGTAGTCTTTTTAACCTAAAGTCAGTAGGGTTAATTCACACACCAAGTGCAAGCCATCCTTCAAGTCTGGCAACTGTAAATTGTGCATTTATCAGTATACTTATAAAAGAGGTATAGTTATCTAAGTTATTGACTTACAGCACTTCTAATTAAGAAAGAAGCGAACTTCCATAAATTCAATGAAAAAGCCTCTCCCTCCCTCCCATGCTCAGCAGCAAATTATATCCTTAAATAAATACAAGGTATCAGTTTAATAGGATGTAAATGGCTATATATAAGTTCGTTTAACTGAAAATTTGTGGAATGATTTGCAGTACGTTAGCCTGTTGCGCTGATCCACTACATTTTACACATTATGCTCTATATTATATGCTCAGTTTTGTCTCCGTTATTGTTTCATTACCAGAAACGTGCAGTATTTAGGATGCTGAACACATTGATATTGTACTTACGTGCATGACGCGTATGCATAAAAAAGTATAATGCATAAGGAACTACTTTGCAAACAAAACATGTACACTTATGTTGTAGACACTTCAGGTCTTTGGTTGATTAGATTTGTTTGTGAGTTAACTCAACACATTGTTTCGTCTATTTGAAAGTATGGATGATAAAGTTAACGATGTGGACGAGTACACTGAGTCTGAGACGATACCGTCAAAGAAGCACACAAATAATAAACGTGATACTTAGTAAATTCAGGTGAAAAATCAACTGAAGGTAGAAGAGTAAGGGCATCAGAGCCAATAGGCCACGACGACGAAGAATTCTTATTTTCGCTGCCTAAATAGACTGTCACAGAGCAGCTGCTTTGCAATATTCCAAAGTTATCGTTTTGATACAATCAGACTAGCGATAAACGCCATACGGGTGATAGTATAGCTGAGGTCCCTATAAATAGCATCCAAATGAAAATGCACTGGCATGTCTTCTTTAACTGGTAATAATAACGGCAAAAATATACTTACATATTTGCCTCCTGAATTTCCTAAAACTGTACTTTCTCAGTTAGATCTGCAAATCCGAATTGCATGAGCTATGACATGGGTCCTAAAACAATCGTACTATATTTATAACTACATAAACATTATCCTTGTTGCAATCAAATCGAAATTAACGCGATATTCCATAGCGTCATTTTGATAATTACGATTGAACGAGTTCATAGTTTTCCTACATTATGATTCCAAACATGCAATGACTGAACAGAAACACACATGCAGCCGAGTCAAGACACGTCTTGCCCTGCTCAAATCATATGTACTTCACGTGAAATTGACACAGCCAAATCCAGTTCATAATCAACAGACTTTAGTAGAATCGACAAAAACAATCAAAATACATTCATTCCAGACCAATTGGAATAGTTGTTGCAATGCACATTCATTCACATTATGACTCTAAATTTAAATTTTAAGTAGATTAAAACAATAATTAGCTTTGAAAAGTACTGTTGTGTATTTATTTTGAAATACAGCATAAAACTTTGTTTCTGTCAATGTATTTTTTATAATTAAGCTTTAGGTAGAATAACAAAGTAAATAAATAATGAAAAAATAACTGCATTTATAAGGAAAAATATGAATTCGTTTTCTCGGAATAATACTTCCAATGGCCATGCAGTATTATTCTGAAAAAAATCGTTCGTATTTTCCCATACAAATGCAATAACCTTTAGGTATCAAATGGTTAGCTGATATACCACGTGTAAGTGACAACATAGCGATAATGTATTCCCCAAATAATACAATGTGTCTATCAAATATAATTTCAGGCAAAGTCTATTATCATCAAGTAGTCCCTTACAAATGAATTAAAAGCAGATTTCGATATTCATTATACTCAGCTAGCAAATGAAGGATTCCCCAACTTCAATCATCAGAATGTGACCATATAATATAGGTATATACAGCATGGAAAGCACGAAGACCGTACAAAAGCCATAGGAAACAAGTCCGTTTAACACAAACATAATTACGTCGATGAAGACCGTATTGGTTTAAACTCGAGAGACGAAGGCATGACCAAGACTATATTCTAACATTTGATCCAGGTTCCTACGTTTGCTGCTGGAACAACATTTCGATGTCAAATAATGTTTCAGTGTCCAAGGATTACAATTTTTCAATGATTTTATTATGTACAGTTGAATGTTTGTTACAAAATAAACGACATTATAGAAAATAGTTATTGCTAGATACTGCATAAAAGGGTGTCCACAATATGTGACCCTCATATTCCAATTTTTCAATTTACACATTCACAACAACGTACACGATAATATAATCAATCTTGGATATATTAATTTTTATGCCTCATTTGAGTTTGAATATAACGATGCAGATCTATGATTGTTTAATCTGTTTGGCAGCCTCAGTTTCTTAGCCCACTGGTCATAGACCAAAGAGCCTACATGATATGTTGGCCGTCATCTGTCATTTGTTTATGCCCTTCTTATGGTAGTACAAGTTAGTTATCACTACTTCTCCTCAGCTGCTTGGATTGGCACAAAACGGTATACACATACAACCCAAGAAGCGACAATGACATTGCATTTTACCAGAAGTCTTGTTATTTCTAGTTGAAAATAATGCAAATAAAACTTCCAATGTAGCTGTCACAGCAGCTATCTTAAATATTCTCTTAAACTTCTCCTGATTTGTCCTACATAAAAATGGTTATGTTCTCATGTTTATTTTTCCTTTCTTGCTACTCATCATCATCATCATCATCATCATCATCATCATCATGTGGACTACAACGCCTAAATTTTAGAACCTCTAAAAGCTTTACAATTAAGATAACACGTCAAAACTTATATAGCTACAAGACTACAAAAACAAGCACCATGCAATTACAAAACAAAAACATACTAACAATAATTAAGTAAATAAACATTACTATGTATATACGTCTCTTCTTGGTGAGACTTACGGGCACTCTTGAATGAGAACAGTGTCTTTGTATCTAAGATGTATGGGCATTTCGTTCCATGTAGTTGGACCATGATAAGCAAAGCAACGATGTCTGTATGACTTCATGTCAACACTTTGAAAAATGAGAATGCGAGTGCCAGAAGAGGAGCGTAAATTTCTAGATGGGGTATACACATGGGTGAAGTCTATTAGATATATTTGACTGGAGACGGTCAACGAAATGTAGCATGGTGAACAGATTTGTTCTTTGATTCTGGATCGAAAATGTAGCCAGTGAAGGTTACAGAGCGTTGGGGGTGGAGGTGGGGTTCAGTTCAGTACTCCAAGAATTATCAGATCAGTCGCATTTTGATATATTTGAGGTTTTTGTAGTTGGTACTGAGACGAAACAGACAGGTGAATTGCAAAAGTCCAGTCCTGACAAAACTAAGGAACACACACATGTTTAAGTGGCATCAACCGAATGAAAATTGCGAATGGCACTGATGTGTCTGTGCACTTGGTATGCAGCCCTGTATATATGTTCATTACGAGTTGGTGTAACGAGAGCGTACCGTCGAGAATGACACCTAGGTTTCGTACAGACTGTGTAAATTGAATGTTGGTATTGCTTATAACTTATTATTTGAGGTTAAGAATGTGAACATAAAAGAATTTGTGTGACTATCAGGATGGTTCAGTTTTAACATCATTCATCTGCAGTTTGTTACATGTCATCCATGACCTCGCATCGGAAATGCACCTCTCTTTGCCATGGATGGTAGCATCAACTTCGGCTGGGTAGCTATATTTATGTATTTGAATGTCGTCAGCGTACAATTGGTGAGACAGTGATGTCGTCGTATGACGCTTGAGAGTGGCTGAGTGTATAGCATGAAGAGAACTGAGCCGAAAACGGAGCCTTGTGGAACACAAAAACACAGATCAACTGGGCTGAATGCTTTTCGTCTTTAGACATAATTTGTGTCCTGTTGACTAAGTAGGACTTGGACCATAGTAATTCTCCAGATATTTACCAAAATCCAATATATATATATATATATATATATATATATATATATATATATATATATATATATATATATATATATATATATATATATATATATGAATGAGTAAACCAGCTACAAAGGCCTTTTTGAGTATCCAAAAAACGAAACATTGGTGGGACTACCACATACAGAGGTATAAATAATGACCTCTTGAAGAAAAAGAGAGCTTAGATTATTTTGAAAGCCTTGCTGTTGTAGTTTAGTGAATTGGATTCCCTTCGTCACCAAGAAGTTTTAATGTTTGCTTGGACAATTTTCTCAGATAATTTTTGTAGCACTGGAAACAAGAATATTGGCCGATAAATGTCGGGATCAGATCTGTTTTTCCTATTCCTTTCATAGATAGGCACGGCAGGACCTTTTATCCTTGTACTTGGTATATACTCCTGCTCTAATATTGAGTTCAACAATGTTGTATTTAACTGAGGGTCACCATAGATGAGGTGTTTGTTTTAAATGAGGGTCACCATAGATGAGGTGTTTGTTTTAACTGAGGGCCACCATAGATGAGGTGTGTGTTTTAACTGAGGGCCACCATAGATGAGGTGTTTGTTTTAACTGAGGGCCACCATAGATGAGGTGTTTGTTTTAAAAGCGAACATGACTAGGATCATTCGGCCTCTCAATGGTACGAAGTGTACTGCAGTCTTTGTCCATTGGTTTCATCATTTATTTGATTCTTGTTTTTGGGATTGTCTCTTAGAACAATATCTGAGACGAGGGAATCTTTTCTCATACTATTTTACAAAAATCTTTGTCATAAATACCATAATCTTTCGGTGTGTACAATTCAAAAAAGAAAATGCAAAAGTACATGCCACCGACGACGGGTCAGAATAGGTTTTGCCACCATAAGAAATTTGGATTTCGTTCAGAGAAGTATTCGAACAAGTTATGCTAGCTATTCATTGAGCGTTCCTGAATTTAGGCTTTGCATTTTTATAAAGAGCATGGTTTGTGCTATAAGCCTCTTGGCCTGCCTTGATTGACCCATACTATGCGTGCTTCAAGTTCTTTTTTATAACTTCACTTTAACCTTTTATTCCATTGTGGTTTTGAGTGTGGATTCAAGCGCTTTATGTGCCACTCGTCTCGTGCAGCTTGTAGTATGCAATCAGTTATATCAAGGCACAGTGAGTCTATTTCGTGCGCATCGTTAACTTCTCTTGTTTAGCTTTCTTGAAAGTTACGCGCTTGCGCGTTTCGATAATGACCGATCTCATTTGCCGTTAGGTTCGTGCAGTTTAGATACAGTTGGGATCATACTCTTTTGGATACGAACTGTACGGAATACAGGTAAATGGTCTGATATTTAAGAGATTGTACCTTTCTGGATTAGTTCACATCGTTTGAAATTTTAATTAACATGCTGTCAGTCCTCGAGCATGGTTTAAAAGGGACATTAATATTTCAGACCAATACAATCTGGTGGAGTATTGATCGCCTTTGTCTCATATCAGTCAAAGAAAACCTTTAATTCATCAAATTTAGGGGCGATAACTCTAAAGCAGTCAATCAAACTTGAGTTCATAACACCTACAATAAAGACATGTCTCTCTTCCAAGACATATTGGTATACAAGTCGCCCATAATCTCGATCATTTCATTGGAACACCTAATATCATTATCTAAGGTCATGTAGACAAGAAGTAAGTAGAGCAGGTTACGAGAAAAACCAGCAAGCTTTGCACAATCGCTTATGTTCTCCATTGGTACAAAGTTTTGTTCCAGTCGTTTTATAATATAATTGACATCACATATTTGCCACATAGAATGGACCTTAAAGGATCTAATGTCTCATCGCAACAGGTAAAAGCTGCATACTGGAATTTATGGAATCCATCAAGTAAGCATTTTGGAGACGAAACCTGTTTTCATTTATGAGTGCAACATCACAGCCTTGTTGATCCAGTAAATTGCTGAAACGTATTTTCGATGGCATTATGCCTCTGTCATTACATAAGTAAATTCAAATTTATTGTCACACTTACTTTACATAGGCGAAGAACTAAAATTATATTTGCAATAATGACGTTTCTTCTAGTTTCAAAGGTGCTGTGTGTGATAGGTGGGTGAGATGTAATGAAACGGAATATGTTATCCGTCAATGTACTGATTTGACTCTTATTGCAAGAGATTTTAGGTGAGTGCAGAGGATATCATGGCACTATGACTAATTCGGCATATTATGGTTTAACATTTACATATACATACAACATTCCAAATTTGCTGTGATACATTTGCACACGATGCTTTTGAAAATGAAAACAGGTGCCAGCCATGGTGGTCAAATTATCAAGTTCCCAAATAAACTAGCTAACACTTCGTTCCTTTTATACCCCTATGAAAACTTCACTGGTTTTTTTTTCTTCAAAGTTTTGTTCCTACTGGTCTGATAGAGTTTGACCTGTTGCTGATAATGGGGTTGATTAGACTGTGTTTTGGGTTGCCGAATTATATGCGGAGTTAGTTCCATATGCCAAGTTACTTCTTGGATAGACATTTTGCGAGGGGTTTTTTTTCATGATTTGGATTCATACATATATTACTGTCCTTTTAATATGCGCAGGATTTAAGATTCTCCATCAATGTCAATACACTGAGTCCATTGGTTATGTGGTTCAGTGTCAGTTCTCGAGTTTTTGATGAGAGAAGGTGCATTCCGTTTGAGAGAAGTGTTTTCACCAAGATATGCAGACGCTGTGCAACTTAGCTGATTGGATCCGATGGGCTCAAAGGACTTAGCTGATTGGATCCGATGGGCTGATACAAGACTGGCCTCGTACCCCAGTTGTTTATCATATCTTCCAAAGAGAAGTTTTGTCCGTTCCGTATTATTTTATGTCTTCTAAACCCAATCCCCATATATCTTATTGGTTGTACCACTATGTCTTTTATTGGTTGTACAACAATTTTTGTTATTGGTTGTACCACCATGTATATTATTGGCTGTACCACAATGTCTGTTACTGGTCGTACTACCATGTATGTTATTGGCTGTACCACCATGTCTGTTATTGGTTGCACCACTATGTCTGTTATTGGTTGTACCACCATGTCTTTTACTGGTTGAGATAGATTTTGCACGCATATCATATAACTTGAAAGTCAATGTAAAACCACGTTAAGCAACCTTGATGCACTCTTAATGCGATAAAATACTTTTTGTAAAATTGGTTTCAAAACAGCTTTATTTAAACAGACTTTTATTGCGTTTACTCCATATACTTTGTCAAAACGATTTCTTTTTTCGCTTACTTTACAACAATATGGTGGAGGTATATGAAATCGTCATTGTGCTAGATTTTGCAAAATTTCATATCATAATGATCGAAGTGAAAATTAATTAAAAATATGTGGACTGAAATAATAAAGCTAGGTTAAAAATCGAAAACACACACACTCACAGACAAAACCCCAGAACAACAAAAAAAATCAGCAGCAACAGCTACTGCCATTATTATTATTATTATTATCATTACAGCTACTGCTGCAGCTACCATTGTCTCTACTACACACGTACTACCCTCTGGTTGTACAATTACTGTTGCTACTAAAGTGTAGTGCTAGCAATATTATTATTCATTATTGATGAATTATTTTCTAAATTTCTGGGATTGTCTCCTTTTGGGATGTCCATGTTTTTACTGCGGGTTTAGTTTAAATGTTTTTATTTTATTTTATTTTATTTTTTTGAGTTTTCTTGCACAGCAATTAAGGGCCTCGAAGCAAACGGCAAACGGAAAACAAAATAGAATTACCAACAGTCAACAACAATCACAGAGTAGCACCACCATCACCACCTCATAAGTAGCACAAAAAAGTAATAATATTACATACGACTACTTTTAATGTAGGTATAATTATTTCAGTTTTTATGCATTACTATTACGGATATCACAGTGTTCATATTTATTCTTGTTCTAAGTTAAATTTATGTTATTTTAGCTCATATTTTCATGCTTGGACTCAATTTATGATGATAACGTAAACAGAAGAGCAAATGCGTTTTTATTTTAAATGTCTACCTAACTGTACATGATTAAACAAACATTTATTTTGTATTCAGAACAATTTTTGTAATACACGATATGTTCTGCTTACAAATATTTAATTTATGAACTATAAATATCGGTATATCCAGCCATTATGAACTGCTCACAGATACTGCACACAGTGAATTCTCCAAGAACTGGTATATATAGTCATGGATACTACACAGAATGAATTCTACCCAAAAGTTTTAATTTCAGTCGGGATTAATACTGCCATTTTGTGGGTAAGACAGCTTTTAGTTTTTCGATCCCTTTCATTATTAGCTCTATGCAATTTAAAAACAAAACTGTTCACTTGATTGCTAAAGGTAAGATTTTTTGTCATTTTGGAAGGAAATGTTCGCTATTGGAGCCAAAATTAAATATCCTGAGAGAAAAACATAAGTCGTTGTAACTTAATAACTTATTGTCTCTAACCAAGATTCTTAAATTACTTATATTTTTTAAAAATCTTTATTTTCTAAATTATTTTTTTGTCACTTTAACTAATTTTACACAGACTGAGAGATAAAAGGGACAATAATGTTCTATATCCGTCTGTCTACTACTAATACAAGAACTACTACTACTACTACTACTACTACTACCACTACTACTACTATTTAACAGTTACTTTACTTTGTAATCCACTTACAAAGTGTGCACATAACAGTCAAAGAAGCAGTCGTGTATTTTTGTCACGAGTATATAAGTTTAATGTACGATACGAACTGTTCGATTCAGGCAGACTGATGTACGATACGAACTGTACGATTCAGGCAGACTGATGGCTAAGTTCCCAAGTATCGGTCCATCTCTACATGAAAGGTAATTTCCGTACAAGTAAATGTCAATGCTGTATCTGTCATAGGCTATATTTAATGCATCTGAAGTGGGTTAAATGCATAAAGCAATTTGTCTCAAATTAAAACCTAATTATCCGCAATTTATAGCTCACGGTCCCAACGCCTCTTGAAAGTGTCGCACGCCCGCTTCGAATTCTCTCTCCTCAACTCTCGTATCAGACGATTACAATTAATTTTTCTTGATAATTTTCATTGCTATTTAGTAGACTATACGCTTCCTTTGTAAGTTTTGCTTATGTTTCCACATATGACTATACCAGTTACTAATGAACAAATGGAAGCAAAGATGGCGTACACTAGGATCATCCATGTATTTCTGACATGCAATGAAACAATTTTTTTAAATATTTCTTTCGTAACTTAATACATTTACAAATATGACACAGCATGAGCAAATAAAGATAGGATTAATCAGCATATGGCCAGATGAGTGTTCGAGGGATTTTAAAAGCGGCCTCTGAGCCTGGCGAGGAATAAAATATTATACCCTCTGTGTTCCATGGCAAAATCTCTCCGTTATCCAAAGTGTTCTCTGCCACCACGCCTCGTACTGCTGCTACTGCTATTGATACTTCTACTACTAACAACGACAACAACAACGACAATAATAATAATAATAATAATAATACAACTACCACTAACACTATCATTGCTACTACTGTCATATGTATATTTCACTGTCACATGTCACCTGAAAGCTAGAACAAATGGTATATATCTACGTATTTCCACCTGAAGACTATGTCTTACAGGTAACAAGGAAATAATATCTCATGCAATGTTTACAGAACCTTGTGTCTATATGTGTAGGGGAGGAGTAAATGATTTCTATAAATAAAAAATACATACCGACATTAATTCCCAATCAATTATCATAATCTTCCACATATTTCTCTTAACCTCCACAAGATTATCCCTAAAACCGTGACCCTTGTCTTTAGCATGCATACCGGTCTAACAACTCCATGTAAAAATAACACTGAATATACCATTCCACTTGACGCAGCCACTCCATCTTCTTCAGTACCGTGCATTGTCTAGTTTCATTAATCAAAGACCATAGTACTAAATTTGCAATTCTCGTCATTGCATACTCAGTCTGTGAAAAGGTTGCAAGAGATTTATTAGAAATTCGGGGAGGGGGGTAATGAGTAAATAAGAACGTAAATACATGTACGTTTTAGACCCTAAAATTACGGTTTCAGTTTAGCCTCAAGTTACCTCTTTGTGTTAAACACAAATATATTTTTCTGTTTATGTGAGAAGTTGTTTACATCAGTGTTCTTACGAAATGTGTACGTCATAAACTTAACTAAAACCAGCAATCATCAGGTATTTAATTGTTTTCCAAATTAATTTAGACTACATTTAGATTTATCTTATATGTGCCATTCAACAAAGATACCAATAGTTGCTTATGATAAATGCCACTTATAAAAGAAAGATGGAAGCAATTATGCATTACTTAATAATTTTCCCCGATTCAAAGGATATGCCCACGTACCAGAATGGGCAACAATGTGTGCAAAATTGTTCTTATTTCTTTAAAGGTCACTTAAATCACATTTCCGTCGTTTTTATAACAACATTACATGTTAGATGCTCGTTTGAAATATACCTTTCTAACCATTTTAGTTGTATTGATTGCGTTGTATGTGCATGCATTTAGTTCAGTCTCAAACTTTCGTTTGCCTAGCGAATGAGCCATCGTGCAATAAGTACAGTTGTCATTACTCGTGGTATGGGTCCAGCATGTTCTTGAGAATATAAAATAAATTTTGCGAGCAGTTACAATGTGTTCATTTTGTTAATACGTGCTTATTAATAATAACGAGTGCTCTGTATGCTTTTGTACGGTATAATTCAATGAAATAAATAAAACTGTATGAAGTCCTTGATGTCTTACTGTGTTTTCTTGTTATTTGTTTCTTTATTTTAGCGGGTTTTCCTTTGTTCTTGTCCTTTTCTCCTTTTGGAGGCGGGACGGGGGCATGCTTTCTCGTATATTTGGCCATTTCAGAAGAAGAAAAAAGAGAGTGCACATGCATCAGGAAAAGAATGAGCTCAAACATAGCTTTCTATAGGTCAGATCTATTTTCCATATTAGTATTATTCTCCAGCTAGTATTCACGTAAGGAATGCTTTGGCTTACTAACATATAATGGGAAAGAAAATTCAAATTGTAGCCATACAAATATTTCTGCCTGAACAGACGACATTTCATCAATTTTGTGTGTGCAATGTTATGTTTGTCGCGAAAATTCCATCCATAAAACTCATTAAAAATACTTCGTTATTTTAAATTTTAAAAATTCATCTTCATCACGCTTGATTAAAAATGCATTACATTAGTACACACGTTCAGCATGTATTCAATTTTAACACCGTATTTTCTTGTAAAATGCTTTTTAAATATGCTCGATGACTATATAATCGAATAAAATATAATTAATTATCATTGAACGACATTGTGATTTACAAAAGTGTCCGTATTTGTTTTTAGTACGAACTGGTGTTTACTCTGCTAAACTGATCTGTTACGGAAATTGCTGTGACAGCTGCAATTTGGTGTCAGGCACAAAGTCCGCAAAACATTGTTTTATCATGGAAGGAAAAATGATTCATAGGTCCAAAAGTCAGTGATTTAATACTTGTTATTTTGATCCCATCATGTCAAGAAATATTTGTTGTCTGATAACATAACTGGTTGTCATAAATATGTTCTAATTTATAATTAATCCAGAACAAAATGTTTATTTTTCGCATTTATTTTCAAAAGGTAAGTCAATTTTTTTTTGCTTATTATCTTTTCTTACGTTTTATGCAGGACGGATAGGGGGTGGCTCAATGTTCTAAATTTGTCATTAAATCTAAAATTAATGACCGACACTTACACGTAATACAGTGTATTTCATGCTTGCAATTCATATTTCCATGTAAAAAAAAAAAATGAATCACTGGCTCTCAGAAAATGTAAAGGACCAAATAGTACTGTTATATGACAAAGCAATAGTGTCATATGACAAAACAATAGTGTTACATGACAAAAAATAGTGTTACATGACAAAACAATAGTGTTATATGAATAATCAATCTAAATGTTTAAACATCATACAATAACCTAAT
The DNA here is from genome assembly GCA_028554795.2 of Sinohyriopsis cumingii. Lineage (NCBI taxonomy): Eukaryota > Metazoa > Mollusca > Bivalvia > Unionida > Unionidae > Sinohyriopsis > Sinohyriopsis cumingii. The sequence goes on along the minus strand of CM068832.1, from coordinate 66,162,739 downwards.
ATAAAGAAACGAATATTTCTACTCTTTAGAAACAAGCAATATAATAAAATTTATTCGTTTTATCGTAGGGTTTTGTACTGGAGGTAACAATAAATTGACATATTACTGTTTTTAGCATCTATCTTCTTTTTTTAAACTGCTTACATTGCATTCAATTTATACGTAAAATCGAAATACTACTTTTTGTTGTTTGCCGCATGACTAAAATGGTCATCAGGAAAACATCCCAAAAGGACGCATAATATCACAGCCATAGTGGAAGTGGATTATAATATGGTAAAATGATGTGGATTATAATATGGTAAAATGATGTGGATTATAATATGGTAAAATGACGTGGATTGTAATATGGTAAAATGATGTGGATTATAATATGGTAAAATGACGTGGATTATAATATGGTAAAATGACGTGGATTATAATATGGTAAAATGACGTGGATTATAATATGGTAAAATGATGTGGATTATAATATGGTAAAATGATGTGGATTATAATATGGTAAAATGATGTGGATTATAATATGGTAAAATGACGTGGATTATAATATGGTAAAATGACGTGGATTATAATATGGTAAAATGATGTGGATTATAATATGGTAAAATGACGTGGATTATAATATGGTAAAATGATGTGGATTATAATATGGTAAAATGACGTGGATTATAATATGGTAAAATGATGTGGATTATAATATGGTAAAATGACGTGGATTATAATATGGTAAAATGACGTGGATTATAATATGGTAAAATGATGTGGATTATAATATGGTAAAATGACGTGGATTATAATATGGTAAAATGATGTGGATTATAATATGGTAAAATGACGTGGATTATAATATGGTAAAATGATGTGGATTATAATATGGTAAAATGATGTGGATTATAATATGGTAAAATGACGTGGATTATAATATGGTAAAATGACGTGGATTATAATATGGTAAAATGATGTGGATTATAATATGGTAAAATGACGTGGATTATAATATGGTAAAATGACGTGGATTATAATATGGTAAAATGATGTGGATTATAATATGGTAAAATGACGTGGATTATAATATGGTAAAATGATGTGGATTATAATATGGTAAAATGACGTGGATTATAATATGGTAAAATGACGTGGATTATATTATGGTAAAATGATGTGGATTATAATATGGTAAAATGATGTGGATTATAATATGGTAAAATGATGTGGATTATAATATGGTAAAATGACGTGGATTATAATATGGTAAAATGACGTGGATTATAATATGGTAAAATGATGTGGATTATAATATGGTAAAATGATGTGGATTATAATATGGTAAAATGACGTGGATTATAATATGGTAAAATGACGTGGATTATAATATGGTAAAATGATGTGGATTATAATATGGTAAAATGACGTGGATTATAATATGGTAAAATGACGTGGATTATAATATGGTAAAATGATGTGGATTATAATATGGTAAAATGACGTGGATTATAATATGGTAAAATGATGTGGATTATAATATGGTAAAATGACGTGGATTATAATATGGTAAAATGACGTGGATTATAATATGGTAAAATGATGTGGATTATAATATGGTAAAATGACGTGGATTATAATATGGTAAAATGATGTGGATTATAATATGGTAAAATGACGTGGATTATAACATTATTAAACGAAGTGGATTATAATATGGTAAAACGACTTGGATTGTAATATGATAAAACGACGTGGATTATAATGATGATAGAAACAAATTAAAATGGATTTATTTCAGCCACGTTATACTCGTGATATCCATTTCTTAGATCGTATCCGATTACATTAAAGTTTTCTCACAAGCAATGTGTGAACACGGCTATTTGTATTCTCGATGCTGATAATATGCAATGTACAGTAATTTGTGTTTGAGTCGCGTGCACTATAATTATTTTCAGTTTATTTCTCAAACTTATTAAAGGTTTTTCCCATAATGTCCCGTAATTACGCAATCGAGGTCGACGACAACTGGCATATTTTTCAATAAGGTCTATTTGTAATGGAGTAATGATTGTGGTAAATTGCATCTTATCACCAGAAAAATGCATATCTAAACCGAATCAGTTTGATAGTAACAATGAAAGGGAGGTTAAAGACTGGCTAATGTGCGATAAAAATCTATTCACATCTACATTTGGTTAATGTGTGAAATTCTTATACACACATAGATACCGTAATTAAAACACCGTATATAGAGACAAAGATCGATGTATGAATCATTCATTTAGCCAGTTGAAAATTACACTGGAAATGTCAACAGCTTTATAAGATATGTTCTTGTACTCTCGAAGGAAGTAAAATGTGAACAAATATTACAAGGAGTACTGGACGGTCAAGGGAGTAAAAAAGAAATAAAGATGGAAAGACAGAAAGAAAGAAAGAAAGAAAGAAAGGAAGGAAGGAAGGAAGGAAGGAAGGAAGGAAGGAAGGAAGGAAGGAAGGAAGGAAGAAAGAGAAAGGGGAGGGAGGGAGAGATATGCAAATCAGCGCATATCTTTTATCATCCGAAGCACTTCTCATGACTCCATCCCCATCCACCACCATTATCAAAATCTAATCTATCCCTCTAAATGGTATCAAAATACTGTCCAACATAATAAAAATTATTTCTAAATAAAATGGTTTAAAACATTATACACGTTTGGCTAGCTGCACATGGACAAACGGTGATCCAACGCGACTCGGTTGCACAGAAACGAAATCCGAATAGTTTGTTTGGAACGGATACAATGACGAATATTGGTATCATTATATACTGCGTTATGTATACCACTTGAAATTAAAATTTATCAAGACTATAACATGAAAAGAAACACAGATAAGCCTTGACTAGAAGTAAATGACTCTCAGGGGGTGAGAATACAACTTCTTTCGTGACCATAAATAAATTCATAAACAGATAAACTTTTCAATAGAGTAAATTCTTATACCTGTGTATTGTTCCACTGTCAATAAAAAACTCAAAATAACGAATACAAGGTTGACGGTCAGATCGTGTTTCAACGGAATCATTTATCATATAGAATTTATGATCGGTTGTCAAGCGGCGCCAATTGAAGTAAAATTCTTTAACATTTGACATTGAAAGTGGTGATAAAAATATTAGCTTGTACAGGACTGAATGAAGGATTTGAGAACAATAACCACCGGTACATTGTGATAGATTGATATGCAGATAGCAAATTATATGTTTTTGTAAGACTTGCATGCCCAATACGGTACAATAGTAGATTGGGTAGAGATAGCCCTGAATTTACAGTCCAAAGATTATTGTCATCCATTCAGCTCTAAACAAATAAGATACCCTTTATGAAACTGGGTGTTAGAGGTTGAGATGTGTTATGTCAAAAAAAAAAAGAAGAGAATTAATCGTCATCCGATCTTTGATTATTTGTATGCATTTATCCCTGTGTTGAAAACTATAATGAGAATATGCAAGTTGAAACACTATCAGCCAAGAAACGCATGACGGTTATGGACTAATATGTTAGCTAGTAGACTGAAAAGGGTCCGGTGTTTTACAAGAGATTCGAAGGTAGATCCAATTACTCCTAAAGCTGTTGTAGTGGCAGATGTCACATATAATCTTACGATATGTTGCCGGAAAGATGCACGGGATCATGTAGCAAATAAAACGAAATAGAAGGAGAAAAAAGTTGATCGTGTGACAGATAAATGTACAAAGCTTGGGAAAATGCTTAGCAAATAGTAGCATGCAGTTCGTATCACGAAATCAAGTCTTACTTGCAATTTCCACATAATCATAAACATTACAGACACTATTTTCTCATTAAGGACACTGTCGCATCATTGCTAGTACTAATGTATTATTCCTAACAATATTTTATCATTATGAAACTATTTAATCATTACTGACGCTTTGTATCATTACTGACAATAATTTATTATTATCAACACCATTTTATCATTGATAACACTGTTTTATCACTATTGACACTGTTGTATCATAATTTTTTATTTTTACTAACAAGGTAACAAGATTTTATCATTACTAACGCTTTTTTTGTCATTACGGACACTGTCGTATCATTACGGACATTATTCTATTATGACTGACACTATATTATCATTAGTAACAAAAGGTTATAATTATTGACACTGTTTTATCATTACTGAGAATATTTTACCATTAATAACACTACGTTATTGTATCTGACACTTATTTTATCAGATTGACACTATTGTATCATTACGGACACTATTGTATCAATACTTAATCATTACTGACAACACTGTATTATTAGTAATACTATTTTGTGATTACTAACGTTATTTTATCATTACTGCTGTTATTTTGTCTTGGTAAGAACGTTCGAGCTGTCATCGTCATCGTTGCAGTTATTATGAAGATCATCGTCATCATTATCATCATTGGCTGCAGTTGTGCTTATGTGAAAGGACGAGTTATTTAAGTCGAAATAAGTGTGAAATAAAATTATATTTAAAGAAACTAAACTAAAACTGGTTTGGTATGGTTGTTTATCTGATGACCGTACTAGTTTTAGAAATATTTTCAGCATTTGTATATGATCGTATCACATACAAACGACAAAGGACTCATTTTGGACTTCACATACTCAATTCGCAGAGAGAGAGAGAGAGAGAGAGAGAGAGATTCGGCTTTATTTTAGTGGTGTTTAACGCCGTTTTCAGCACACTATAAGCTACATGGCGGATAGTGGAAGCTATTCGCAAGCTTTCTCATATACTCACCTTGGTCAATCCCAGACTAGAACTTACAATGAAGTGAAATGATAGAGTGACCTGTAAAGAGGAGTGGCTTAGACCACTCGGGGTCAACTTATGCAAAACTGACTCACTGACTTGGGTAACCAATAGTGACTGAAAGCGCAAGTGCGAAGGTAAGAAAAAATTCAGACATTTCAATATTAAAAAATTATATATTTTAGAACCCATTTTTGGTTAAAAAGCACAGGTACAGCGTCAATTGTATTACACTATGTGCATGCCGAGAAATTTCGACCCGCTCGTCTCCATTGGCTATTGCAACGTTGTATAATTGGAACTGAAAACACAGTATACAAATCAAACGGAAAGTGTGCACATACCATTATAACGACTAGGCTGGTTGTCGTAAGTTCAAGTTTTTCATCCAGCTCAATTTCCTTTTTCTCTCTTACTCCACAGATTTCCATGGATAGCTGTCCCTGCCCCTTACATTATGGGTTGAGAATAGGGAAATCAAAGGGGATTTTGATAAAATTATCTAACATGTAAATTTATTACATAACATACATTATTAGTTTTCTCTTTATTTTCTTATGCTATTAATGAGTGGAAATTCATCACGGATCTATTGAGTACGAAATCAATAGTCTACTGTTGATACCATAATTATATGTCATATATCAAAATGGTTGCTGCAAACACATTAAAATCTAATTTACTTTTAATGTATGCAAATCTGTGATATATTGAGAGATAGATGGGAATATACATCAGACAGAACGGAAAGTGCTATCCCTGGATTCTAAAGGAGAATGCTTGATAATAGTAGGCATAATTTATATTTTAATACAAATAATACTATCATACACGTTAGAGAATTTGTAATTCATACTTTACGGAGATTCGAACCCAGGTCCGCTTGTAAACGGCACCCATGGCCTTGCCTGAACACACGAGCTAATATTCCCTCACATAAGCACACATCACCAAAAAATGATGTTACTCAATTGTTGTTATATGCACTCGTGTGTAGCAGAAACTACCGCCACATCTATGGAACCGCAATGGGGACACAAATGGCTCCTTCGTATGCTAATATTTTTTATGGGAAAACTGGAGGGTCCACTTTTAGCATCGGATGAACTTACACCATACAAGTGGGTACGCTGTATCGATTATATAGAAATGAAGTGGGAACATGGAAGAGAAAGTCTGGATGATTTCATATCAAAGGCAAACAACTTCCATCTTTCAATAAAATTCACGGCAGAAATCTCCAACTCAAATCACTTTTTCCTGGACACAAAAACCAAACTGGCAGAAAACAAACTCCATACATACATACATCTACTCGAAACCAACCGACAAACACCAGTATCTAGTCCCAACCAGCTGTCATCCAAAACACCGCATCAGGAAAATTCCATATAGCCAGGCACTGAGGATACGCAGAATTTGCTCCGACGATGAAACATTCCTAAAAAGGTCTGAAGGGCTATCTAAACATTAATTGACCGAGGCTACGACAAAGACCTGACAGCGGAGGCAATCCAAAGGGTTAAACAAACAAACCGCGATGACCTACTAAAATATGGAAAGAAGGAAAAGGCTGATAGGATACCATTTATCCTGACCTACCATCCAGACAACCCCAAAGTAGATAAAATCTTCAGGAAACACATCAGGAAACACCGGCACATCGTGTAATCGTCGGACGTACTAAAGTTAATCCTCCCGAACAAACCAGTAGTAGCCTGCCGGAGACCAAAAATCATCAAGGATATCCTAGTCAATGGTGAAGCTAACGCCAATCACTAATCAAGACCACCCTAGTCAATATGGCCCCTGTGGCGATAAAAGGTGCAAAACCTGTCAACATATAACAGAGACCAGGACATTTTCTAGCACAGTGACTAGAGGAAAACTAGACATACATGGTCCAAACAAAACGTGAAAAAGAGACAATGTAATTTATCTTATCACATGTAAGATTTGTCGCCTTCAGTATGTCGGAGAAACGGAAAAGCTACACAAAAGTATCAACCTTCATATATATGATTGGATGAAAAAGAAGCTGTACAGAAGCCCGGTCGCAGCACACGTCTCCTCCCCTGGCCACACTTTCAGTGATATAAGACTTATTGAAATTGCTCACAACCCGAACTGGAGTTCCGAAACCAGGAAAGTAAAGGAATCTTACTGGATACACCTCCTTAGAACATTGAAACCAAGCTGTTTAACCAAGAAGACTAGAAAAAGACAGCCATGCACAAATAAAATTATCTTTTGCAGCCGACACATTTTCTTTTAAATAATTCCCTATTTTTGCTTAATTGCCTATAATTACTACTATAACAATGAAATACCCGGGATATCATTGGTGCTTACATGAAGTTACATCAAACAACATATGTCGTTATCTCATCGATTTCTAGGCCACTAAAAGGATTTTCCAGCATCCGCAGCAAGTTGAAAGAAACTAGTTAAAACATAATACAATTAAAGGTTTAATTACTGTAGAAACAGTCATGTAAAAGTTTGCAAACACAACCGTTTTGTATTTTATTTGTTTGTCTTTTCTATGTTTTGTATTTGTCTTTAAAAAAGACTCATTAAGAGTCGAAAGAGCTTAGGCTAATTAGACACTAGTTTTGCACTGTTCGTTTTCAGTTTATTGCATTTATCTTAATCAATCACTGACACACGTGATCCCTTGCTGGATCCAGTGGACTTGAAAGGACTGTTATTCGCCATATGATTTATATTATATTATATTATATATATATATATATATATATATATATATATATATATATATATATATATATATATATATATATATATAATCTCAACAAGTCAAAATGATGTCGTGAGATGTTGTTAATGTTGATAAATGTTCCCATCATTTATATGTGACGAATCTTTCAGTATCTTGGAGGACGTGCCTACCATGACTCGTACTATACTCAGTATTTTATCTTTCCCCCTGGATGGGCATTGTTTATTTATCTTTTACTCGAATATGTTCAGATTTTAAACATGCAGGCAATTAAAATTCGATAAATGGTAATAAAAGACGCAACGCTTCAATGTATACCGATAGTGTGACTGTGACTTGGTTTCGGAGCGTGACATCGATCAGAGTGTGTGGCATGACTTCGGTAACTCTATTTTGACAGGCGATATCTATTTGGTGGGCCTGGGCATATTACATATAAAAAAAATTTTTTACATATCACGTACAATTAGATGATAATGAAAAGTAACATGTTCATTAATTCCATAACTGTTCCGATCACAAGCAATACGTAAAATAGTCCCAACACGGGAATGTTAAAGGGTTTGGGGCCTTAATATTGTTAATAAAATCTGACCAAACACCAGTAGGAAACATCTTAATATAAGTAATTGAAATTATAAAATATAATGAGTGGCTTTGTGTGGGTATTTTATCTACCTCAAGGAAAAGCAAATAGGTTAGGAAATAATGGCAATAACTACACGGCTTTCGAGTTTCTGGTCTGAAGGAGGCTTTTTTTCTAGATGTTTTCAACGATGGGATAATAAATTCACTGTCTTAAAGCATAATTTCGGATTTGTGCTTTTCGTTAATAAGCATTTCAGAGCAAAATCAATATAAAAGTTAAATAAGCGAATTAAAGACAGTTTTATTTCATCGTGGGTCTGATTTTCTTTTTTATTTCATTAGGATGCTTTGGATACGTGTTGGAACTAAGAAGATGATTTCTGTTTAATTCATATTTGAGGAAAAAGGGTACACTTGTGATTGTTTATTGGCCTCAATTAGACGGAATAAGAAATAAAGTCTTGAAAAAGCATAAACTGTTGGGCTTTGTGTTCTCTAGCAATGTGTTGTTTCATGCAAATTATTGTTGCGAAGATTTATAAAAGTATCATTAGGCTCAGAAATAAATCAATTGGGGTGGGTGGGGTGGGGTGGGGGGCACTAACGAAACAATTATCCTTATAATTTTTCTTTCCTGAATAAACATTATCTTTATTTAATTTTTCCTTTTTTCCACTGTACTTTTCCCAGTTTAAAACGATATCTGATTCCTCTTTCCTTTCTGAAATCCTTGTCTAATTCCCCGCATGAGTAGTTCATATATACGTAATGTCTCTAAAGTTGGGCGCGACCTCACTTCATCCCGCTTTAAACAACAACTAAATAAACATGTCCCAACAGTCTATATTAAATCTCGATTTGAAAACCGCAACATGAAATTTGATAAGAGCCCATTTGAGTCAGCTTGATGACCGCCGTGATATGCAGCAATTCTCGGTGCCTTCTTTGTGGTTGCTGGCGCGGAAAGTTTTATTTTGCGTTTTTACAACTTTCTCCTGTGCTTTTGTAGTGCGGAAGAGATGCCCAAGCTGATAGTAGAGCTAGCAGACAAGTCCATACGTCTTTATTGGGAACACATCATTCACTGTGTCATATCTTTATTTGCCCAATTGTGGCTGTTACAGGTAACCTTTCTCTCTTAAATACATAAAACTAGTGGATGTCTGTGACACAGCCGTTATAGACCAGTGGGCTCTGATGCAGACGAATTCATGGATTACCATACAGAGTTAATTAGTAAGCCTCAAGAGAGCATATTTCAGTTATACAGGTTAAGATTTTATAAATAACACACACACACACACACACACACACACGCACGCACGCACGCACGCACACATCCATCCATCCATCCATCCATACATACATACATAAAGGTTCATAGCTTGCCTCCCTACTACATTTGCGATATACATACTTCGCTCATTTGGAGATAATATCCTGTGTCTCCGTACCATTTTAAATAGAGATATTTGACTCGGTTGTGAATATTTAGGAAATTATCTGGTACTTCAGTATCAATTATATATCGAAGACTAGACAGAATTAATGACTTTAACATAGCTGAAAACAATGTTTTTTCTTTTCTTCTTATCTCCTTTCGCAGATCAGATGAGATTGGATGACTCTCTCTCTCTCTCTCTCTCTCTCTCTCTTGTAATCTCCTCAGCTTAGAAAATTATGAGACGAAAACAAAAGTTCTTAATATGAATACAAATGAATGCCTAATTATTAGTACATGGTGACACTGATTATTTGAGGTTGTTTAGTCCATTCCAGTAATTTGTCTTTTCTTCGTGCCTTCTATCCGTCCTTTGGAATTTCCATTGTCCTAGCAAATACACACCACCAGATATACCTCATGGCTATTAAGCATTTTGTGCTAATTATTTCAATGCATATTAAACAAGAATTATATGACAAACTATCTTAATATGAAAAGATTTGCCGAAGTGTATGCGACCACTTAAGTCAGTGGTACAGCAGTAACCAGGAATAGACAAAAGGTATGAGACCAGTCAAGTCAGTAGTAAAGCAGTAATAGACGAATGGTATGAATGATATGAAACCAGTCAAGTTAGTAGTAAGGTAGTAATCAGTAATAGCTGAATGATATGAAACCAGCCTCGTTAGTAGTGAAGTAGTAATTAGTGATAGCTGAATGGTAAGATAACCAGTCAAGTTAGTAGTGTAGCAGTAATTATGAATAGCTAAACGGTAGGAGACCAGTCAAGCTAAATGGTGTGAGACCATGCCCATTTTAAAAATTCTTTCAAGAGAATTTTCTTTCATCGCATTTTTTTGGTTTGTGTTGCTTGGCTTGTTTGTTGAATTAAACGATACTTTGTACACGTTGGCTATATCATGCTAAGGAAATGGTGGCTACGTGTCTTTCCCAGAGGAAACCTTTGGCAGCCGACGTGGGATGGCTTGATAAGGTATCGAACCCACAAACCTTTGATTTTGTGTCCAACGCTTAACAAACTGAGCTACTCCCCAATTTTGTTCTTCTTATGGTATGATTATCCATGCGTACAACATCTTTCAATGTTTCCATTATACTCGGGTAAATGGAATCATGTAATATCACAAACATTTCTGTTCTGAAGCATATACAATACAAAATAATAATATGTCTTCTGAGACCTCAATGAATTGTTAACTTTCCTACATCCGGGTAAATAGAGTATAACGAATGATTGTACGAAACAAACCACAACTTACGAGTGTTGAACCTAATTCAAGCAACTCTGTTCCACCTTTGGAATAAAACGCAGCCAAGCGGATAGTGTCACTGGGTTCAAAAGGTACGCCCTCGTCATAATCTTACGCAGTATATATTCCGAAAATATGCAGAATCATTGGGCATATACAAAGAACACATAAGGATGTCTATCTAACATACCAAAGAATAGCTTAGTTCAAACGATAAAAACTGCGATGCAAGTCAAACATCTGATTTAAATTTATTTCAAGCCGGCGAGACGTAACTTTTATGTTGTATGTAAATAGAGTTGATGAAATAACATGCAACGCGAAAAGCCATTACAGAAAGCTGAAATGGTGACCTGCAAGATACGATCAAACGTTTGTTACGGTGAAGCTTTTTCACTTTCCTTCAATATTTAATTCGAAATAGGTGTGACTTTCCGTGATCATACTCTGTAACACATGAGCTTTTTGAAGATTTGCAAAATATTCTATAATGATATTGTACATGTTTCTTTCTTCCATGCACATCAAGTTTGAGTCCAGATAAGTATTTAGTTCAAATTAATAAATCAAACAAGCCATCAACTGTCATGCATGATTAATATTAAAGTGTTTGGACTAATAGGATGTAAACGTTCCTTCACAAGAGTTACTGACGACGCACTATTAATTCTATTGGTAACAAAGGAATATGATTGGAGGAATTTCTTTCTTAACGAGATGAAAGTTTCGATTTCTTTTTCTGGGTGTCAACAGTGATTGAAAAACGAAACTAATGAAAACGTAGGGAATTATATGTTCTGCTACATATATCCAGTGAAAAAACATTGCATAATAGTTGCATATCAAACCTAAAGATTATTTTAAGGGAATTGGTATAGACGACTAAAAATTTGTGTTATTCAAACTACAAAATTTCATCAGGTCTTTAAAGGCAAAAGATGTTTTATCTGCACTGCGGGTATGAGGCAACGTGAAAAACACCTATAGAAAAATACAACACTTTGTCAAAATCAAATGAGTTTACATTATTTTGAAAAATAAATGCGACTGAATTACAATAAAATTGGCTTACTTTTTCTTAAAGAGTTTATAAGACCCAGCCGTTGATTCATTGTAGAGATACCTACTATAGACAACCGTTTGGACCTGAAAAGGAAGCGTTCTGCACTACCTGTTCCTCCCAACACACACACACACACACACACACACACACCCCCCACGTCTTCTTGAAAGCAAATCTTCCTATGTCATACGTTATTTTATTGTACATCTATTTGTATTTAATGTCACCTGGTGGTAAAGATAGCCTGTGCATACTCATGTTAATTCTACTCCAAATAAAACAATAGGCACTCCTGTCCTGGTGGTTAAGCTACAGCATCCAAAATACATACACACACACACGCACACACACACACACACACACACTGACACACACAAACACAAACACACACACACACACACACGTACATACATACATACATATACATACATACATACATACATACATACATACATACATACACCTGGCCTGTGTCGCAATAATCATTTTCTGAAAAAGCTCTGTCATCTTAATGGAATTTTTGCGTCAATTTATAAACAAGATAAGCTCTGTTTATTTAAATGTTATCAAGATGCCTGAGAAAGGGCAGATAGACCATGTTTTTTTCCCAGTGAGATACTAATGTTATGATTTCTGACCCAAGTAAACATGTTTACCTCTAAATAAGAATAATCTTTATATATATTCTAAAATCACAGTCAGTAATTTGCTAGTAATAACTTGTTTATACAAAAGACATTGGCCAGGAAGGCTCAACTCGAACACTCGATTATGGAAAAAGTCAATTAAGCAATACAAATTAAATATACATAGTATATAATCATAGTCTAAACAACACACAATACAAAATTAAATATACGTAACACCTACCCTCATAAGCAGAAAAAGAAAGATGTATGCAATAAACCTTATAGATGTTAGAGATATATTCAAATGATACTCAAATAATGAAAAGTGACATAGGTAGATGTCTTATGAATGACACAGAAAACCATAAAGCAGTATAGCACTTCTATACCCGTGAAAGTGCATCTGCAGTCAGATTATGTTGTACCTCGCTGTGTCTGATGTCAATGTTGTATTCCTGCAATATCAAACTCGACCATAACAATCTCTAATTTTTGTTTTTCGTTTTGACAATGAAAGTTAGTGGATTGTAATAACTGAAAACAATACTTGGAGAAGGAGCTGCGCTAATATATACTTCAACGCGTTGCAAATCGAATATCAAGCCAAAATCTCCTTCTCAATTGTAGAATAATTACACTGGTGCTCGTTTAATTGTTTTAGAAAAAAACGACTGGATAATCCACAACAGTTTTGTTCTCTTGAATCAATACTCCACCAACCCCAACATCACTTGCATGAACATACATTTCAAAAAACTAGTGCACTCTTTTGTATGGACTTTCATTGTTCAAAAGCCTCCCGACATATCACTTGCATGAACATACATTTCAGAAAACTAGTGCACTCTTTTGTATGGCCTTTCATTGTTCAAAAGCCTCCCGACATATCAGAAGATTAACTTTCTCAACAAATTCGTCAGAGGTTCAGCAATTATGGAAATGTTGGAACAGAATTTCCGACAATATCCAACCATATCCAAAACTCGCATTATTTGCTTTTTACTGATACACACAGGGAATTAAGAGAGAGTGTCTTGACCTTAACTTTCATAGGTTTAACTTGACAATGTAACACAATATGTCCCAGAAATGTAACACAAACACGTCAGAACACACTTTTGGATAAATTAATTGCCAAATTTGCATCAGTACGACAATCAAAGAACGTTCCAGATTCTATACCAGATGTAATCGTGTTCATTAAACTCTGAAAGTTGATCGAGAACCATTTATATCAAAACGATACCACTTTGTATTGATAAAGTTCATCTGGAGTTACAGCTGCCAAAATCTCCTTTGCTATTTCCTTGAGTGGAATTTGCCAGAATCCTTTCCAAACGTCAAACTTGGTGACATATTTTGAATTTCCAATTGTATCAATGCAGTCATCGATTCATGGGCTTAGAAATGAATCTGTTTAGGTGGCACTGTTCACTTTTCTATAGTCGATACAAATGCGGAATGTATTGTTAAAGGCGGCACAAGAATACCTGGTGAACTCCAATTACTGTTACTTGTTTCTGTGAAATCCTTCTCCAGCAACTATTGAAATACTGTTTTCATACATTCCTGTTTGAGATTGCATTTCTGTAAGGATGCTGTTTCACAGGTGTAGATTTTAAAATTTTAGCGTCATGGTAGATTTGTTTTTGTTTATTTGTTAGAACATCTGAAAACAAATGCTCACACTCACATAATAACTGTTTTATTTCACTTTTCTTCTTGTGGCTGTAGATGTGAAAGTTCCTGGTCCAGGTTATTAAAGATTTATGAATTCCAAAGACTGGTTAAATCAAAATCACTACAGTTTGATTGTATGCAATCATTCAAATACTGACTGTGTGAGACAGGTACAACTAAATTGAATTATTAACAGGGCTACACCTATCAATATACTTAGTTAACATATTTATATTGCAGATTGTTTCTCCACCCGGGACAGTTAATTACATAATTTAAGTCACTTCATTCTTTTCAACTGTGTTCGGGCCATAATACGTATTTTGAGGTAAGGGCACGAGATCCAGAACTGTATCACCAGGCTTTACAATCCTTTCCCTTATATTTCTGTCATACCTTAATTTCAGTTTTGCATTAACAACAGTGAAAATTAGTTTTTGCTACTTCACAACACTTTCACAGCTTGTATTTTGAAATCAGAAATATTGTCAAGAAGATTAATCTCTGGATCTTCGTTCAAAGAAGTTTCTCTCTTAATAAATTCAATGGTCCACAGAATGAATGACGAAACACAAGTTCAAAAAGACTAAAACCTAATGAATCTTGAACTGATTCCCTTACAGCAAACAACGGTAGATGAACAACCCATCCCAATCTTTTTCAATATCAACAGCAATATGACCGAATAGTATTCTTCAAAATGTTTGGTGAAATTTTTCCAAAGCCACTTGAATTTCAGAGTTAGAGACAGAGGACTTAAACTGCTGAATGCTTAATCCATTCCTAACTTGATTTGGGAAGGTCAACAGGTGTATAAAAAAAATACTTTCAAATCTTTTACAATGCTTTTAGTATTAATATTCCTCAAAGGAATTGTCTGTCTTGTGGTGGTACGCATTACGGTCAACAAGTTGGTCTTAGGTAGGAGCAAAATATACCATTATTCGGCTAAATGGTTCCTCAAATGCAGGAATAGGATGCAGATGAGCCTTAGGTATATTCTTCTGGGGTTTTCCTACAAATTGACAAGTATGACAAGATATAAGGTATTTATAAACATCACGTTTAAGTTTTGGCCAATAAAATTATTCAAGATCTTGTGATAAGTCTTACTGACTACAAAATGGAGTTGTATGGGCTAGACTGAAAATCACTGTCGACTTAGGAACAACAAGTCGATAGCTCACCGACCACTCATCAGAAATTAGTACCTCAGGCGATCTACTTTATCTCTAATGGACCCCTTTTTCAAAAACATACAAGCAGGTACTTGTGTCGCTTCGGCTTTGCTAGTATCTCTCTGAAACAAGCAATAGATCTCAGGATCTTGTTCCTGTTGAAAAACGAGTGATATTTTGAAACCCTGATTAGAATAAAGAGAATGATTAGTAAAAAGAGCATCAGTGTGACTATTACCTCTTGACTGAGCAATAACAGGTGCATCTGTTGTCTCATCAAAAGATTGACCAATAAATGTGTCAGCTAAAATAATAATTTCCTGATCAGCATCATTCTCAAGAGCTTTCTTTGCCATCGCTCTAGTTACTGCACAATCAGGGTATATATCTGGGATTTCATTTGCAATAGGGTCAACTTTTATATCCAAACAAAGCTCGTCAGTTACAAGTGGATTAACCACAACCTTATCTTCAGCTAGGTCATTATCTAGTAATAAATGTATCCCCCCGAATTGGAGTCCTGAGACTAAGTCGATGACATATTTCCACAATGGTGACGAACATTAACAAAACTGCTCTCAAGATCCTGAATAAGAACACTTTCACCAGAAGATTGGGTCTCAGATAAAGGCAAAGTACCTGGCAATAAAAGACTAGGTCCCTTATTATTTTAATTTGGATAGTCTTGGTAGAATCAGCCGTAAGTAATACAGAACCTGTCGACATGAATGGTACAAAATTATTCATAATAAAAACAGACTAGGGTTTGTTTGACCCAACAAATATATTGCTTTCAATACACGACCGTGACCTTGACCTCGTAGAAATAAGGGTAATTGGAATAGGTCTGTTTTTATTGCTTTAATTATGTTTCAATCTGTAGCAGTCAGAAATGATGTGACTTTTCTGTTTGCAATAGGTTCACATAGAACGAGATAATGATTTCTGATCAGTCTTATCAGAACTTTGATTCCTAAGAGTTGTGCCAGATTGACATTTGGAAGTCCTCGTACTAGAATGAAATATTTTATTTTCTATCAGACTGCCGAGTTGACGACTAACTGACAAAAGAAACGATATGCGCTAAGGAATACACGTCAGATGTATGGACAGCATTATGTAAAGCTTCTACCTTGTTTTCATTAAAGCAGGTCCTAACGTCACTATGGACGCAATTCTTAAACTCGTCAACAAATGTTGAGTTATCTGAGAATTTCGTAATCTTGACCAACTTTCTTGGTAAGTGCCACCTATCAAATAACTGCTCTTTTACTCTATCAAATTCCATTTTTCTAAAATAGTTTTTAAACTTTTATGAGCTTCAGGTACTAACTCTGAACCTTTCAAGATACTTTCCTTAACCACATCATAATCAGTATTTTGTCATAACGACAGGGAAGTGTAGATGTCAGAATTTTTGCCAAAAAGTGCACATTGTCATAACTTGGTCATTTCAATTTTTCGACATAGTTTGCAAAACGAGGAATATATTTATATACTCCTTTTCTTTAAACGGGGAAATTGTCAGTAACATCAAAACCTGAAATTGTGTGTAAAGGGTGGGTATTTTTCTGCTTGCCAGTTCTAATTCTTTCAATCTAAATTGCGTTTCCGTTTCTCTTTCTTCTCCCTGCATTTGTAGTTCTCTCTCATATTTTTCTCTTTGTATTTCTCTGTCTGTCTGTCTGTCTCTCTCTCTCTGTCGGTCTCTCTCTCTCTCTCTCTCTCTCTCTCTCTCTCTCTTCTGTCCCTCATTCAGCAATTTTATTTCTCTTTCACTTTCCTGAGATTTTATTTCCTTCATATTCTTTTGCAGCTGGAGGTTTCCATTTGTGTTTTTTTTCTTCATTTCTTTCGTTTTCATTTCACAGCTAGAAAGAGACTTGCTAATCAAAATGCACTCTTATCCCCAAAAGTCTTTTCCACCAAATATTGTACCATAGCATATAACCATGAAAAAAGCCAGCACACAATATCAATTAATTATACATACATACATGCATGAATGCATACATGCATGCATGCATCCACACACACACACACACACACACACACATACGTACATACATACATACATGCATACATACATTACAGTACTGATACAATACAATAAAATACAATACAATAATATGCTATACAATACAATACTATACAATACAATACAGTGCTTATAAGTTACTGCATGTGGGAGTGGATATCCATCCTATGAAACAAGTTAATATTTTCCCATACAGATGCAGTAACCTTTTTATTATATACTCACTTTCTTATTCTACCTAAGGATTAATTATGTAAAATATACATTACAAGGAAGAACGTAATTGAATTTATGCTGAATTCCAAAATAAATACACAAGCTCAATACAATACAACAATACATAATCAAAACACATCAACAATATTAACGTGCACTTAACTCTGCCAAGCGAAATTTGAACTTAGTCGCGCGCTCGACATCACTTTCAAAAAGAATTGTCGTTGAAATTTAGTCATATTATGAATGAATGCACATTGCAACAGCTTTTCCATTTAGTCTGGATTTAATGGATTTGGGGGTGATGGTGGTGGGGTGTCGATTCTACTCAGTTCCGCTGATTAAAGACCTGGCGTCAGACTCATAATCCAGGGATGTAGTTTTGGACTCATAATCCTAGGGTTACGGTTTCGATACTCGTCCAGTCCAGCTCGTGTCAACTGCTTCATTGTGTCCGTGTGAAAGACACATGCCTCCCATTTCCTAGGCATCAACTAGCCAATAATTTACTGAGAGTGCTCTTCAAAACCAACCCACCAATCGTCGGACAGAAAAATCACAAATCACTCTTAAGATAGAACCTTCACAAGCAAATAACATTTTGTGTAAAATAGTTTGGTCACCTTACAGCCTTATTAAATTCCACAGCGATTTAGGCACAGTTATTTCATATTTTCAGTGCTTGCTGTTCGTTTAGAAGCCTGCTTTATTCACAGTTTCAGTCTTTCATTGATAATTGGAATCTGGCAGACACAATAGCAACCTTGCGCATGCCCGCTGTGGACTATTATGCTCTTTAAAACCAAACAGCACATATTTCTGGGATATTTCCGCCAGGCTTTCTAAGCAGCTATTTGATACTTGATTACCATTTTCGATGACTGAAGAAAAGGATATTTTTGGACGGAGATATTTTGATGGTCATGATGACGTGTAAACATCCTCACTTGAATGCATTCACTCTGAGACGTTCTAATTATTTCTACCGGAACCTTATGATGAAGTTTAAAGGAAGTGATACTGCCGTGAAGGCATGTTTCATTTACCTATCTCAGTAAATTAATTCAAGAATCAACCGAGGGAGATGTGACATTTTCTGTTCGATACTAGTGTTAATCATATCATACTGTCTAATCAATAGCTTATGATATTGTTTTGTATTTCGTTTAATTTGAAAATTTTCTCCTATCTTGGTATTTAACTTTTGGGACTATTATCAGGTTATCATTGTTTTGTATTTCTAACAATAAATGAACGCTAATTCGCACAGATTGTCTATCTATCTATCTATCTATCTATCTATCTATCTATCTCTATGTTAATCAGGTCAAATTTTTGCAAGATTATCATGACTATAACGGCTGTAATTATCTCCATAAAGTAAATACGATAAGCTTAAAACATTATGTTAATAACAAAATATCAATACAACTCAGTATGGTTTTAAAGTTATAATCACTCAACTATCAATGTATCAACTTAGAACCATTGATTTAAGAAAGTTATCCTTGTTTTTCATCCAACAAGAAAATAGATTTTGTGATTCGTTATAATATGATTTAGCTTTGTACTTATTTATTAAATATCCAATCCCAAAATTCCGTGTACTCCAGGATAAATCCAATACATAATCTAAAATAGGATATAAGCATCGCTCCTCAGTTTTAAATTGAATGTCTTCTTTATTTTCGTCATTTCTTTTTTGTTCAAAATACAACGGTAACTACTATATTAATCGCATTATCATTTTAAAATCCGCTTCTACTCTTTCAGTTGAATTAGTCAACTTGTCGTAGCGCAATGGCCATGTGCAAATCGAATTAGATTTCTTCTTCTCTTCTACAAAGACAATATATTTTGGAGGCTTGTACTGTTTCCATCTGTGATACAACAACATCATGGCGTGGCATATTAACAAGCCAATCTTCCTCAATTAGCTGTCTCTCGGTGATACAAGAAACTATCTCTCCCTCGGGAAAACATGGTAATAACGATACGTCCCTAGTGAGACTTGGCAACCCGATTCATGTCAAAATTTATTAGGTTTGTAAGATAATTATTGTTAAAGCGGTTGTTATTAGATTTTAGCACCGTTCTTGTATGCTTGGACAAGACGAGCAAATTAATGAGACGAAGCTACATAGATTTCTGGAGGATCGCATCACTATCTTGATTCCCTGGTTTAATTGGGATAAACAGGGCCATTAGAGAGCTGAAAAATTGTCTTACTTTCGAAATAATTGACAGAGATAAAGCTGTTATAACCAGTAGCAATTCCCAGTGAATTGGAAATGCCGAAAGGCGGATAGCAAAATCAACGCGCTGTATTGAATGCTGGTCAAACGACAATTCCAAAACTAGCTGATGAAGCTCCAAGTTGATATCTTTAGTCGGTAATAGCTGCTGGCAGAATCGCAAACGGAATTTCAAGGTACATACATACCCGTCGTGTACACAGATAAATCGAGATAGTGATGATTTTTTTTCTGTGCATATGGCCGGTCTTAAAGCACCTTGATGACCACACGACGAGATAGGTAGCGGACTTTCATAACGGTTATTGAGATTAATATTACATCACACCTTGAAGATACCGAGCAGTAAAATACGTAGTCTGATATACTTAAATTACACACCATTATTGTTTGGGTTCCAAACCTGAATGGTATGCCTACCATTAACGTCTCTCATTCGAAATTTTTGGTCATTTTTTATACATTTTTTTTTCTTTCTTTGAAATTAAACTGTTGAAATGTTCTACATCAGAATTATGATTCATATATTACATCATTTATGCGTTTCTTATGGGGAAACACTTTTGTCGAATTACATACACTCTGCTCATTGACCCGTCCATGGGTCACATGATGAGGAGAAATGACGTCATTATTTGGTTTGCTTGGTATATTTACATTTGTCAGCGTTGTCTGCATAAAATCAAGGGTAAAGTCATGTTTTATAATTATAATTATACTCTGATTTTTTTCTCCAATTAAAATAACATGGTTGATACATTTCTATGATGAGTGACTGAGGTAATTTTGCACGGAAGGAAGACTTTTCATGTAGTAGCATGCTAAAATCTGACCTGAAGTTCATTTCGAGAGATCTGTTTTGAGCATTCATTTATAAACTGTAGGCACAACTTGACTCCCAATTTATAACAATAAAATGTCCGTATTTGTTATTATTAAAAAAAGGGGTTTATGGATATTGCTCTAATTGCTCTCTCTCTCTCTCTCTCTCTCTCTCTCTCTCATTGGTTAATATGCCATCATGTTAACAGGTGTTCCTAGTCGCTATGGTCAGACGTCTAGTGCATATGAGTTTAAAGGGTCGGTAATGTCCTTTCAGACCAGCCGCAAACAAAAGAGATGGGCTTGTAAGATCATGCTGACTTACATGCCCTGTATTTCATCAATGTCTTTATTGTAAATGGACATTGAAACTGATGATTTAAATGGTTATAGATAAGGAAATAAATTAAATGCATGAGAGCATTATCTTTATTCAGAAGGTCTGGCCTACAAAGTTTCACGAATTAAATTTGGTTTGGATTTGTGTTTACGTCACATCAATACAAGCAGGTTGTTTAGGCAAAGTGGCTTATCATCAAAGCCAGGGCTGATTCCAACCCGCATTTTATCGGCTGCAAATCCGACACCCTAACCACTCTGCCAGCTCCTTGAAATTGTATTCAAAATCCTTTTTAACTTTTAATCTGAGAGTGCACTTAAGTTTATAAAATTCATTCATAATTGACTCGGATATGACAAAATTCACTCACAATTTGGAGAGAGAGAGAGAGAGAGAGTTTTGACTTTTATTGGAGGGGACAATTTTCCAGTCATACCGCTACGATGTCTGCCGAGTGGCAGTTTACGGTGATGTCTGCGAATTACCGAGTGCAGTATATACGGATATACGAATTACAGTGCAGTGTTGTACGATACAGATATTACGAATTACAGTGCAGTGTTGTACGATACAGATATTACGAATTATCGAGTGCAGTATTGTACGATACAGATATTACTAATTAATGAGTACAGTATTGTACGATACGGATATTATGAATTAACCAGTGTAGCATTGTTTTATACAGATATTATGAATTACCGAGTGCAGTATTGTACGATACGGATATTTCGAATTACCGAGTGTTTGTACGATACAGAAATTATGAATTAACAAGTGCAGTATTGTTTGATATCGATATTACGAATTACCGAGTGCAGTATTGTACGATACGGATATTACGAATTAATGAGTACAGTATTGTACAATAAGACTACAGTAAATATTGACTTTGATAAGTAATCATTAAGACTGTACAGTAAATATGGACTTTGGTAAGTAAGCATTAAGACTTTTAAATTGTAACTATGGATTTGATAAGTAAGCATTAGGACTTTTGTATTGTAAATATGGACTTTGAAACGCATGCTTTTAGAGTTTTGCACATGAAACCAGGACTATGATGAGTAAGTAAGCAGTCAGACATTTTGCATAGTAAATATGGACTATGATAAATGCGTAAGCATACACATAATAAACTATAGATATGGACTGTGATAAGCAAGCAATTAAGCCTTCGCACAGTAAATTTTAAAAATTAACACTGATCAGATAGATATGGAAAGAAGCACAAGAAAACATTTATAAGAGAAAAATGGAAATTCCATGACTAATTTATTACTGTTATAAGCCCGCTTTCCCACTCATCTGTTTTCATGTTGTTCTTGCTTTAAATTAAAGTTGGTTCATGCGAACATTGCACCCGTCCTATTTTATATGGATAATGTCTGTCAAACGTGAACCCTGGCCACAGTGCTCGCCTACCATACATAGTCTGGACAGCAGGAGTACCAGGCCCTCAGAACTGTTTTCAGTTGTTTTTCATGATGTTAACCGTATTCCATAGGCACGTGCTTACCTGGATATGATAGTTTCATAACATTTGTCTTTGAGGGATGACAGGAGGAAGGAAGGAGTCGGTGTCAGCATTTATTTCCTGTGCAACCGAAATCTTAAGTATCTTCAAAGCGAGGTTCCCAAGAAAGATGGGTAAACATAAACACCTTTGTTTTTTAAACTGCTAGTCTTGGTCTTTTCTTTTCCTTCTGATCAACAGTGTGTTTGATTACCTCGATAATCCCGATCAATATTCATGGCGACGAGGAGACTCTTGTATGTGCATTTCGTTATCGGACACTTACAAGCAAGTCCAGCTGTTTGTTATCTCAGGTATTACTTTACAATACAATCTAAGTCACATTCAATTTATACGTAATATGGATGGCACAGAGGCCGATTTCCATATAGCAGAGTACTTCGTAACTCCCTAACCATGTAATGCCTTCTTTGCGGAGACAAAAGAGCATCGTTCTTCATGCGGGGACTTTATTTCAGACACACTGGATAAGTACACTGCAAAAATTAAATATATAACTATCTTTCTTGTTCATACCTCTCGCTCTCCACACACACACACACACACACACACACACATATATATATATATATATATATATATATATATATATATATATATATATATATATATATATATATATATATGTGTGTGTGTGTGTGTGTGTGTGTGTGTGTGTGTGTGTGTGTGGTAATATTTAGATTTTGGAATGCAGAATCAAAAGTCAATATCGCCAGAAAGAAAAGATATTCTAAACGTAAGTACAATGAAGGGATAGTGAAAGATGTCACTCGACAAAATATGGTACTCTTAAATAATAATAATAATAATAATAATAATGAGGACTTTGTATAGCGCCTAATCTTTAGAAGCTCTAAGCGCTTTACAACATTAGACAACACCTATAAGATAAGAAACATATAATGATATGATTACAAAAACAAACACCATGCAATTAGAAAACAAAAAGACAGGCTGAGAATATTTAAGGTAGGAAACATTATCAGGTCTTTAAGTTTGTTCTTGAAGTCGAAATAAGTGAGTTTCGAGAGCAGTCTTGAATGGGATCGCTGTGTCTTTGTGTCTAAGTTCAGTCGGCAATTCATTCCACGTTGCTGGGCCCTGGTATGCAAAAGAACGCTGTCCATGTGACTTTGTTTTCATAGTGGGAATAATGAGTATACGATTGTCAGAAGAGGAGCGTAAGTATCTTGCTGGTATCTACACATGGGTGAGGTCGGATAGGTATGTTGGACTAGAGTCCGACAGTGAAACGTAGCACAGAGAACACATTTTGTGTTTGATTCTAGATTGAATGGATAGCCAGTGTAGGATACAGAGCAGCGGGGAGGCGTGCTCTGTTCGTGGTACTCTAAGTATGATCTGAGCAGCTGTGTTTTGAACTTTTTGAAGTTTCAGGAGCAGATATTGAGATGAACCAGACAGAATTGAGTTACAATAGTCCAGTCTTGAAAGTACTAATGAACACACAAGTCTTTTAGTGGCATCAACTGAAAGATATTTGCGAAATAAGCTGATGCGTCTCAGCTCAAGATATGCAGCCTTGCATATGTTCATGACATGTTGGTGTAATGTGAAAGTACTGTCCAGAGTAACACCCAGGTTTCATACTGATCGTGTGACTTTAATGTTGGCGTTGCTGATATTTATTGTTTGAGGTAAACAATGTAAATGAGAAAGTCTTTGTGTTGTGATCAGAATGGCCTCAGTTTTATCATCATTCATCTGCAGTGTGTTACATGTCATCCATGATTTCACATTAGAGAAAATGCATCTCTCTAGACCTTGGATGGTAGCATCAACTTCAGTTGGGTGGCTCGATTTGTATATTGGAGTGTCATCAGCGTACAATTGGTGAGACACTGGATGATGATCTATGACACTTGAGAGAGAGACTGAGTGTACAGAATGAAGAGAACAAGCCCAAGAACAGACCCCTGTGGAACACCACAACATAGATCAACTGCGCTGGACTGTATTCCATTTGGAGATACACTTTGTGTCCTGTTGACCAAGTAGGACTTAAACCACAGTTAGGCTGTATCATGAATACCAAATACATGCTGGAGACGGGGAAGTAATACATCATGGTCTATTATGTTAATTGCTGCAGACAAATCAAGAAGGGTGAGGACAGTAAGCTTTCCGCTATCCAACGCAGAGAGAATGTCATTAACTACTTTTAGAAGAGTAGTTTCAGTACTGTGGCAAGGACGATATGCAGGTTGTACATTGCTGAAAAGACTGTTTGTATTCAGATGAGATACAAGCTGGGATAGAACAACCTTTTCTAAGATTTTTGGTATGAATGGGATATTCGAAACTGGGCGGTGGCTTTTTAAATCGTTATGGTCTAGTGTTGGTTTCTTCAGGAGAGGCTTTACAAGGGCAGTTTTGAAAAATGATGGGAATTCCCCGGATGAGAGAGAGAGAGAGAGGTATTAATAACATCAGTTAGTGAAGGCAATTCTGGATCTATGCACTCAAGCAGCAGTGATGCTGTAATTGGATCAAGTTCACATGACTTTGGTGCACTCTTCATCAGGATTGTACGTATGAAATCAATAGAGACAGGTTCAAATGCTGCTAATGGTTGCCGCTCAAATTCTGTATCCCAACTCTATGGTGACGACGAGGCATTTGAAACTGTGGTGTCAAGCTTATCTCTAATGGTATGTACTTTGTCACGGAAGAAGTTTGCAAACATGTCTGGGAGGTCGACTGGAGAGAAGTTAGTTGGAAGTGGTGTAGATTTGTTCCTTGACATTAACTTGTTAGCAATTTTGAAGAGCTTTTTGTAGCCGGAACTCTCCATGATCTTAGTAGTGTAGTGGGCTGATTTCGCTGCATGGACTATATTTGTGACATTCTTCTTAGCGGCTTCATAGATTTGCTTATGAATAGTGAGTCTGGTGGAAAGCCAAAGCCTATCAGCTTTACGGCGGTCTCTTTTAGCAGTGCGAAGCTGGTCCCTAACACTGCTATACCATGGAGAACACTTTTGGATTGATACTCTGCACTTGGTAGCCGGGGCATGTTTGTCGAGCAATGAACGCAGGCAGTTATCAAGTTGTTCTGCTGTAGCAGGTAAGCAAGTTGTTAGGTTTCCTTGGATGTCGTGCATTAGTTTGGTTCTATTTATCATACGGAGGTTTCTCTTAGTAGCAGATAAAGGTGGAAGGTTAGGGACTGATACGTCAAGATGGCATATAATGCAGAGGTGATTTTGATGCAAGGTCATGGGATACCAGGGAGGACCGTAGAATGTTATCATCAGGTCTATGAAGAATCCAGTCTAAAATGTGACCATGTTTATGGGTGGGTTTAACCAACTGACTGTTTGAGGTTGAAAGATTAATGGAAATTATGAGTTTTGATGTGTTTGGGTTTCCGGGACAGTCAAAGTGAAAGGTGAAATCTCCAAGAATAATCAGGTTGCCACCTATCGAATTTCCATACTCCAGGAGATTCGGAAACTGCTCCAAAAAGATAGATTCAGCCAGCTTGGTTTTTCTACATGGAGGAGGGCGGTATAGGCAGACAAAATGAACTGACCATTGCTCTAGTGTGAGTGTGGTCGAAATTGAATGTTGTGGTGGGGTTAAGATGTTTGATCATGGAGTTCTTTGTGATGACAGCAATTCCACCTCCGCGAGAATTACGGGGGAACGACTTGATGGGAGTAACCAGTGATTGACCACCCATCTAAACATTGAATCTTCCTGGTATTACAATTGCAGTGTGTATGCCAAGACAACGGTCGGTAAAAGGTACACATTTTGACCTTTCTGATGCCAAAAAAACAATCAATCACAATCCAGAAATGAAATAATTTTTCATAGTGATTCTGGATGCAATTGGAAGTATAAAACTGTGTACCAAAAGATGTGATTTTTTTTATATTCTAGCCTATGTATATTCTGAGATAGGAAAAGTGACATTAATATAAGAACAGAGCCTATAATGCAGTTTAATGTGGACTTTAACAATACGTTAAAGTGCTTTGAAATGAGTATAAGACATTCTTGTTGTTCATACATTGTATGTGTATATATGTATATGTGCATGTGTGTGTGTGTGATTTGGATTTTTAACGTAGCTTTAACAATTTTTCAGTCATATCACTAGGATGTCTGCAGTTTATAGTGATGTCTAACACTGGGGCATCATGTCGCAGACATGATGTCACACCCAGTCACATCATCCAGACACCAGGCCGACCAGTCCTAACACTAACCTCTTAATGCTGAGCGCCAATCGGTATATATGTGCATATATGTATGTATCAATATGTGTGTGTGTGTCAGTTGGAAGGTATTGAGGTAAGTAAGTAAGTAAGGACATTTGTGTATTTATATATGTGTATGTATGTACATGTGTGAATATAAGTATATATCTGTCTTATGTTTAACTAACGTTGATACACACATAGACGTCCAATAAATAGATGGAAAACTCGTTTATAATGGGCATGTGTCTTTATTTTGGGCAACATCATAAATGTACCCAGTGGTGAATGACAATGTACTACACTAACCACTTTTTTTTTAAACATGTTGTGGTTGTGCGTGTAAGAGTGTATCCCAATGTGTGTGTGTGTGTGTGTGTGTGTGTGTGTGTGTGATATAGATTTTGAATGTAGCTTTAACATTTTTCAGTCATATCGCTACGATGTCTGCAGTGTGGCATCATGCCGAAGACATGTAGCATGATGTCCCACCCAGTCACATTATCCTGACACCAGGCCGACCAGTCCTAACACTAACCTTTTAATGCTGGGCGCCAATCGAGGCAGCTGTTAGTTCCATTTTTGTAGGTCTTTGGTATGACTCGGTCGGGGTTCGAACCCACGACCTATCGCATCCGAGGAGGACGCTCTAACCACTAGGCCACCGGAGCGGTCATCCCAAGGTGTGAGTTCTTATTATGATATTGGTTTTGAAGTCGTAGTTATATAAGCTCCAATAAACTTCAGTTCAAAAGCGTCTACATAGTTCCAGTTTTTTTAAATTAAAAAAGAGATAGTTTCTTCTGGGTAAAACAACGAATACACCGTTATATGTTTGCAGGAGACACTCAGTACAGCTGAGATTGAAAAATACTGGGAGACTGAATAGGGTTATAAGCGGTTATGTCTGTGCCATAAATCTGCCAATAATGTAGGTGTTGCTATCCTGTTTAGAAATAATTTTGAATTATGCATTAATAGAAACAGATGTGATGGTCAGGGCAGATAAATTCTCCTAGATTAATCAGTTAATGGACTGAGATTTACGCTAGCGAATATATACGGTCATAATGGTGATATTGCTGATTTTGTTTTATAAATTTGAAAGAGGCTATTAAAAGTTTTGACAATTCCTTTGTAATTAGTTTTTATGGCTGAAATGTTGTTCAGGATGGAGCTTGACCTTTTAATATCATGCATGATAAACAGTCCTAGACATCAAGAATCAACTTAGTGGATTCTTGGAGAACTATCAATCCTGAGAGGAGAATATTTACCAGGGACAGGCAAATCCTGTAAAACAAAATAGGCTGTACCTTAATCTCTGTTTTTAAATTTTCTTTACACAGCCAATTTTTCTGGCTGTAAAACAGACCATTCAGCAATAATTCTAAAATCAAAAATATCCGCAGTACCCAGAGGTCCTGCGTACTAGAAATTCTATTCGACGCTATTAAAACAAGATTAATATATTGTTTTTAGTTAAAAGATACATTTCTAATACATTATAAGAATACTGTAGTGAAGGCCTAAAGAAAAACCGACTTCAGGTGAAATTAACTTGCAATGATCAATTGTTTCTTTTTAAAATCCATAATATCATAATCCGTTATTTATTCTTAAGCTAAGGCAAACAAAAGAAAATTGGAGCTAAAATACAGACCTTACTTTAGTGAAACAAAATACTAACCCACTATTATGAAAGAACTGAACAAATAAAGCAGTTCTATAAGATATGAGAACAATGCGGTGTAAGTTAAGATTAAAAGCAGGGCGGTGTGTGTCTGATGAAAAAAATCTAAATATTTCCTTAACCTTGAAAAGAAAAATTACATAAACAAAACACTAAAAGAGTTAATTACGGAAGATGGAACAAGGGTAACATATCAAAAAGAGATATTAAATCACTAGAAAGAATTTTTTTAATGAAAAATTATGCAAAAAGCCAAAACAAGAAAAAATTTACAAACTCTAAATCAATCTTTAAATCATGATAGAAAATTTTCAGATTTTGAAAGATGAGGGTGTGAATCAAAGCTAACTTTTGAGAATTGCGGTTTAGCACTGACAAAATATGAAGAAAGAAAATCTAGCCTTTTTTCCAACTGATTTTCTGTTAAAATCTACATATTAGTTTGGAAAGATCTGTGTGGCTTTCTCTTTTGATCTATATATGCTGGACATGACATGCAAGTTTTTCAGTCGCAAGTTACCTGCATTCCAAACTAAGATAAACACAGAAAATTCATTTATAACATTAGATACCAGTTTCACTTCTTGATGTAGATTACAAGACTGTTTCTACATCAATTGCTTCTAGGGTCAAGTAAGTCCTCCCTCTTATTATTAGTGACAGTCAAAAAGGTTTTATGAAATGGAAATTCATGGGTGAACATACAAGAATTTTGTGCGATATTATACGGTATCTTGAAAGAAAAAATGAGTCTGGTCTTTTCTTACTGATAGACTTCGAGAAAGCTTTTGACTCGGTCGAATGGAACCTTCTAGAGAATGCCCTGAAATATTTTAAGTTTGTGGAATCTATTTGTCAGTGGTATAGAATATTCTGCAATAAATCAAAAGATTCTGTCATTAATAATGGACATTTATCCCAAATTTATGAATTTGGAGAGATTTTGTTGACAAGAAAAACCTTTAGCATCCTACTTATTTATAATAGGAATTGAATCTCTTGCAATAGAACTTAAAAAATGAATACAAATGTTATAGGTGTTTTCTATAATGAAATGGAATTCAAATTAGGACAGTACGCTGATGACGCTCTTTTATTATTTGAAGGTCCACCTTTGTCCTTGAAGACAACCGTTCAAATTTTAAACGACTTTGCCTTGACATCAGTTCTGCACTGGAGTGTTTTTAAATCAAACGCTATTTGGACTGGAAATTTAAAACAAACTTCCAATGAGAAAATATGTCCTGAAATTGATATTATCTGGTCAGTCGCCAATTTTAGATTACTGGGAGTAGAATTCTCTTTGAATTTAGAGGATACGGTTCAACTTAATTATTTGGCGAAGTTGAAGGAAGCAAAGAACTTGCTAGGTTGGTGGAGAAGAAGAAATGTGTGGGTGTGTGTGTGTGCGTGCGTGCGTGCGTGTGTGTGTGATTTGGGTTTTTATCGTAGCTTTAACAATTTTGCAGTCATATCGCTACAATGTCTGCAGTGAGGCAGCTTATGGTGATGTTTAGCACTGGGGCATCATGCCGCAGACATGTATCATGATGTCCCACCCAGTCACATTATCCTGATGCCAGGCATGTATTTCTAACACTAAACTATTAATACTAAGTGCCAAGTTAGGTAGCTGCGCGTACCATTTTTATAAGACGTTAATATGACTCGGGCGGGGTTCACAACCGCGACCTCCCGCATCCTAGGCGGACGCTCTAACCAATAGGATATCGGAACGGTCCCTTCTGTAAGGAAAAACAGAACAAATTTAGCAATGTTTAGCTCCTGAATATATTTGGAAATTATTTATTAATTCGATGGAAATTTACGACCCAGATTTTAAAATTACACGTAAAGATGTCTTTATAGGAATCATATCTTATATGATCTTATAATTTTTTTCATTTTGCTTGGAAATTATGTTATATACAGATCACGATTGCATAAAAATTATAAATTTCAGCTATTATAAAAGTTGTGTTTTATCATACAAAAGGAGGAAAAATATAAATCTGAGTAATAGAAGCGAAGAGTTTAAGAAAAAGTGGACCGTTTTATCAACTTTTGGTTTCATATTTTAGGTTTTCATTACTTTTACATCAAAGAAACAAACAGGCAAAGTAAAACACCGCGGGGTTTGTAAATGAGTGTTTCTTCTGTACAACATTTGGAAGTGTACGTGTCTATGTGTGAATGTGTGTGTGTGTGTGTGTGTGTGTGTGTGTGTATGTGTGTGTGTGTGTGTGTGTGCACATGTATGTGTTTGTGTGTGGTGTATGTGTGTGTTGTGTCTAACTAAAGGAACATAAACAAAGATCAGCATATAAAACAACATTTGGAAGTGTACGTGTCTATGTGTGAATGTGTGAATGTGTGTGTGTGTGTGTGTGTGTGTGTGTGCACACATGTATGTGTTTGTGTGTGGTGTATGTGTGTGTTGTGTCTAACTAAAGGAACATAAACAAAGATCAGCATATAAAATAATCTTATGGTAATGCCCCATACATCAGGTCAGATGTTGATGTACGGGAACATGTAAAATCCTAACAAACTATATTCAGTAAAAGAGAAGTTTAATTGTGCCATTGTTCCAGTAGGAAAATACATTAATTTATGATAATATGATTATGTAACGGTATCAGGTTGCGAACTGACCTAACGTAATCTGTTGAGTTACAATAGGACGATAGGTGATACAACATTAATGGGAATATTGATCGACGCCATAAAAGAAAAATCTTACAAATATTTAGGTTGCATTTTATTTATTAAAAGGGGAAAAAACTCCATCCTCATGCACTCCGTAATGGGAAAAGACTGCAACAGAGAGAGAGAGAGAGAGAGAGAGAGAGAGAGAGAGAGATAATACAGCATAGCGGATCTGTCACCAACAACGATTTGGAAATAAACCCGGAAGCAACCACGTTATGCTGACATGCTGGCGATTTGAGTTCAATCAGTCACTCGATTCTATGAGGAAACTTGTTGTATCGAGACTAAATAATGGCTAATTGCATTTCACATAAGTTTTGAAACTTGATATTCTAAGAGAAAGTGTATCATTCAAATGTCATGTTTAATTTCCTTTCGTTTATATAAATAATAACATTTTTATATTTTATATACGGGGGCTCTTGTTGTTTTCTTCTAAATTTTTACTCAGATTTCTGTTATTCCAATGATTGATTTCATATTTGTTATTATTTACTCGATCCGGTCAATAACACCGTGGTCGACCATTTCATATACCACGATAGCCAAAGCACCATAACAGGTGGGAATCATATCATATCATATCACCGTACCACCACCACCACCACCATCGCCACCACCAACACCACCAATATTATCGCCAATTTACTCACTGATCAGACCATCAGTTCAATTGTACAGTACATTGTTTGTCATTCTGAAATCGTGACATGCTAATGAAGAAAAAAAAACAAAAAAAAAACCAAACAAACAATTACTTAAATACACGTACGTGTGTGAATTAGATTTTCTTCTTTATTAATCAGCTGAGTAAATCTGACTTTCAGAAAACTGTTTTGCCCATCTCTGTCGGTTAAGCATCAAAAGCGATGTCGCATGTGCGGTTAATAAAGCTTGAGGGATTTCACTGTAAACAACATACGAACACGAAAAGGTTCCCTTGATCATTTATACAAGGGATTAGCATCAATCACAACTAGATAATAAACAGACAAACCTAGTCTTTCTAAAATGGCTTATCAAAGCGTTTAGCTATTAAGAATTTACTTTAAAAGCTGACCGCTAAGACAAGAAATTAGCCTACTGCTGACCCCAATACGTGTCGACATGCCCTTGGGACATTTTCTCACCGATAAACATACTTCAGTATTTTTTAACCGTGAACAAGCTAGCTCAGTCTGTGTCAGGAATTTAGAGCATGCAATACATTTCCAAGCTGGAGGCGAGTTTCTGTTTTAGTGTTAGTGTAAAATTGTAGATACAAATTTGTTTCGGTTTTTCGGATTTGTAGGATTTCGTTTTACTAGGGAAAACATTATGATGTCATTGAATGAAATATTCTCGACACCCGAAATAGTTTGGTCTTAAGATGGAATCAGCTTACCGAAGGTTTGATTGTGAGGGATTTCACTGTAAACACCATCATGACTTCATCTACACGATATATTGGCAATATCAAACAAGGTACAGATTGGCCCCTGCGATATGTTGGGTAAACAGTAGACCTTCAAGAATTTTGCCATCCGACATGTTGGTAAAACAGTAGACCTTAGCAAACCAATAACGAATCACAAAAGACGTATCAGAAACAATGTCAGACGAAAACAACCCAATCATTTCAACCCCTGCCCGACACTCTGTCCAATCCCTTAAAACGCTGCCAAATAAATCAAATCACTGAAAATTAACGTGACCATAAAGATCAATACTAGATAAGGCAGATGCTAATATACAACGAATTTGGCGTAAGTGAAAAATTTAGTATTGAAAAGTGTTCTGCTGAACCAACTATGTGTCAATTTTCCCTGTCTTTTTGCTCAGATTCATTCTCATCCAGTTACATGAAGTTTCAATTATTATTATTATTATTGTTATTATTATTATTATTATTATTATTATTGGTATTATTATTATTATTATTACATATTTCCATCACCTTTGTTTCTAATTTAAATATAATCACATCAGTGTTTCATCTTAGTGGAAATCATACCAAGTAAGAGGAAAATAAATAACCACTACAGATGATAATTATGTCACTCCAAGAAGTATGGTACTGGGGGGTGTATGTGGTTGTTTGTCTCTCTCTCTCTCTCTCTCTCTCTCTCTTCAAAAGGCTCAAAAGTGGTTTTTTTATAATGCCATCTTGATTGTATATATATATATATATATATATATATATATATATATATATATATATATATATATATATATGTGTATATAAGCCTAGGAACAAAGACGCAAACAGAACTTTTAACGAAAAGTTTTTAATTGACTTTCTCCTTCTTTTCGCAAGGGCGTTCTTGTCTAGATTCCCGTTGCCACGTTTCTATTACTTCTGTCCCTGAGACTAAAATGTTTGTTTCATAATAGGATCTTATCCACCTACCCAAACAGGACTTCTCATATCTGGTTTTCTCACCTACTTTGTAAAGTTAAGGGATCATTGCCATGGATCGATATTTTGTTGTCCAGTTCTTGTATGCAAATCTTGACTGCATCTTTTTCATACGTGTTATTTTCCCTTCATATGTGCTAGGATTGAATTATTCCTGTGATCAAATATATTAAGACTTTTTTATTTGTCAATACTATATCCTAAAATGTTTAATGTAATAGTCTTATTTATTTTCTTGTAAAAGTCACAGACAATGTTTTAAAGTAAGGATAAATTATTCGTTTTCTTACAATGCGCGCAAGACAAAATACGAATGCCAGTCCTGACACCAATTTGTACCTAACACAGTAAAGTTGTAGGGTCAAGCAAGAGTTTTGTTTTCTACGATGAAATAAAAAGTGTTTTTTGTCCGGAGTTTCTATATTACACGTGTATTGATGACTCACATTTATTAGTATGTGCATTTAATCTCCTGTTTTGTTTTGTGTGCGTCTTGCAGATTTCTTTGTTATGCCCATATATTTGAGACCCTTATGCCGGTCTGCTAACAATGGGTAGTGCCGTGATCTCACTTCTCATCATCCTCACAGCTTATTGAAAGGGACATAACCCCTGTTACTTGTTACAGCAGCGAGATGTGGTCATGCGGTACTAATTGTGTGGGAAAATGGGAACCTGTCTTGAAATAGTGAATATAAAATAGAGTATATATGGGTTTGGCTGGCCAGGATTAGTTGATACTGAAAGTTATTTTTAAGAAAAAGAATTCTTTGAGAGCTTATATTAACTGTAACTGAAAAAATAGAGAGATTGTTTTATTAATGAAATTCCAGTCCTTTAAAAGTCCTGAGTTTGTAATACTCATTACTGAAATTAGCACCTGACTCTTTGGTGCGGAATTGAAAGCACATGTTGTAAACACACGTAGGTCCAGAAAATGCAGCAGCTCATATCCTTTTCTGTACACAGAAGCTGTCATCCAGGCGTCATCTATACTGATAAATATAGGTTTGATCAGAAATTTAAAACTATTGAATTTAAAATATGATGGTGTTTGCATACGTTTACAAAGGAAACTGAATTAGTACTGTGAGTCCCTATGTTAACTATCAAAAATTGGTTTAGTATTATATTAGCGAATGCAAGTATTTCTGGTTTTCTTAAAAATTATATTAGTTTTGTCTATTTCATTTTGAGTGGACCTGTTCACCTCATTTTGTGGATGAGGTTTTTCTATCATGTGAGAGCGGGTTTTGGGACACCGCCACTATCTCCCATAGTGTGAGTGATATACCCCTCACCACCTCCCCTCCCAGTAAATATATATCCACCCCAGTCTTAGGCGAGCATAGTCCATCCCTTTACAGAAAATATTCATATTAATACTGAACTGCATATTACATTTGATACATACGCGCATTGTATGTGCGTATCGTTATTATTTCTTATCAATATGTGTCTTATCTAGTCACTCTGTAGACCTCACTCTTATATAATCACACTGTAGACCTCACTCTCATCTAGTCACTCTGTAGACCTCACTTTTATATAATCACACTGTAGACCTCACTCTCATCTAGTCACACTTTAGACCTCACTCTTATATAGTTACTCTGTAGGCCCCACTCTTATATACTCACCTGTAGACCTCATTCTTATATATGTACGAAATTTAAAGCATCATATTGAAAACTACATAGGTGATCCTCAGTAATGTCACTTCTCCATCTTTTGGTGTGGTACCTTCTTGAGCATTTTGGGGAGTTAACTGTCTCTTTATTAAAATCCAGACAAGAACTAGCTTGCCGTCCTGTCATTTTGGGATCTTAAGGGTCTCTTTATCAATGCTAAGAAATTTAGATGCAGATCACATAATCTGAAATTTTAGGTTGAATTCATGGCATTATCACTTTGACATGTGTCGTAAAAACGATGTAAAACTTCACGTTACTCATGATAATAGGAACAATGTAGACTTTTCTTTTTTCATTTTTCTTGGAGTGGGGCCGTGGGTGCAATTGTTTTACATACAAAGACCAATTTCAGTTTGTTTCATATTTCTGGACTCTGTTATAGCGGTCTCTTCTTTTATTATTTCCTTTTTGTGTGCATAAGCTTCGTTTTTCTATTATTTGTTTAACCAGTCTAGATCTATGAAGAATCAAAACAAAGAAACCATTGAGAAAGTAAGACATTCGCCATTCTGTATGTAAATCAGAATGGCCGGAAGAATGTTTCCTTAATTTGCCACTGTAAACTCAGGATGGGGGTGGAGAACTCAGGCTGTACCTTATGTCTAACTCTATTGAAGAATTTGATATACGTCCCAACAGCGCGGAGATAGAACTGGCAGATTTAACTGTTTCAATGGCGAAGGCGTTTCTCCATTGAGAAAGAGGAATTGTTAAAATCCGCGCTAACTTAGACCCTTTTTAGTTTGTTGTATAAAATTTCAAAGTTGGGGTACTTTTGGTAGCACGCACTTCAGATGCTTTGCACATGTCGGTAGGATTATACAATGCCAGGCATTAACACATAAAATTCTTTTGTGCCAAAAGAAAGCATTCTAAAATCCAAAGTGTTATGATATCTGGACTTCGATTTCTGCGTGGAGATCTTGTTTTCCCAGCTCGAAGTCTACTAGACCATAAGGTGACAAGAGAAATGTGCAACGGTAGCCGCTCAATGCGTTCTCACACTTGCAGGAACAGACAAGAGGAAATCCCGCTTCTTGAAAAGGCAACAGTGTGAATAATGGTACAACAAAACACTGTGTGCGCTGGCTTCTCAAGAGAAGGGTAATAGAATACTTGACAAAGGACAAGTAATTAACCCCCGCTGATCTTTGTTGAAACAGTGCAACGTTTAGCTGAGTTTAATTGAAAATTTTGTTAAAGTCTATTCTAATACATTAACACTGTAAAATGTGTTCCCCGACCACAAACCTGCTCTGGACATGGAGCTCACCGCGACGTCGGCGACAGAATAACGAACTCAAACAGAGCGGGCGGTTACGTTTGCCGGTTGTGGACACAACTGGGTAGCAAATTGTCCCTAGTGTTTGGTCAACTAAAATAAGGGTACATTCTACTTTTGTTTTCGTTAAGCTGCTGTTAATGTTTGATCTTTTCTTCAGAACAAGAATCGACATTTGCCTTTTCTGTAAATTTGTATGTAAATTAACTATTGAAATCAAAAATAAAATTCTCACCTTTTCTAACCTTGTGGGTAAGTATTATAAAATCCATCAATTTATTTGTTTGAATTATTATTCACTAATGGACGATCTACAAGCAAGGGTATACAAAACGTGGCAACAACAACAAAGACGACAGCAGCAATCCTGTAATGGTTAAACCTACAGCAATCAGATAACAAAATGAAGATGCACTGAAGTGACTGACATGAAAACAAAATGCATCTGTGATATGAGGAATAAAACATGGTTCGTAAAACTAATAGACTCAATCTATCCTGATAAAGTTTAAAAACTTGAATAGGTAAATTGATAATAATTTTACGCCATCATAAACTAAATAAAGTATTCTGGAAATTAGATTTCAAAGCGCTCCCGGCACATTGATCTTCCATTTCATTGATGGAGCAGTTGATAAAGAAACCGTTTTAAGCAAGCATTTACACCAATTGAAAATAATTTGAATTGTCAAATCATGTAAATTTATTTTCCACAAAAGCTTAGCCTGTCAGATAAACCTAAGGTCCAAGCTGATGTGTGTGTGTGTGTTTTCTGTGTGTTTTCTGTGTGTGTGTGTGTGTGTGTGTTGTTTTTATTTTAATGTAACTTTAACAATATGTGCAGTCATATCGCTGCTATGTCTGCAGTGTGGCAGTTTATAGTCATGTTTAGAAATGGGGCATCACGCCACGGACATGAAGCATCATGTCTCACTCAGTCACATTATGCTGACACCAAGCCGACAAGTCCTAACACTAACGTCTTAATGTTGAGCGCCAAACGAGGTAGCTGCTAGTACAATTTTTATAGGTCTTTGGAATGACTCGGCCAGGGTTCGAACCCTCGACCTCCTTCATCCGAGGCAGACCATCTAACCAATAAGCAACCGAAGCCGTGTCTATCCAAGCTGGTAATCAGCTCAGAAAAATTAAAAATACCCCTTTGGGAGATTACTGGTATAGATTAACAAACATTTGACGATATAGGGTGACGTTCTCTTTGGAACCATAAGTAATAATTATTTGTAGAGAAAAAGAGGGTGATAAGTGGGGTAGCGGATGCAGAAAATTGTCGTGGACGGAAGTTTTACGTGTACTTGGAGACAGGTGCTGGGTCTTGATAGAGGTCATGTCCTGGTGACTTCTGTTATTACCATAATCGCGAATCTTTTCAGCCAATCAGATGAAATGTTATATCTTCGCGTTTGGGAGATGGAACAGTATGGCTAAATAATATCAATGTGTGCCGAACGATTTTATTCACTTTTAGATTTCTGAATATTTATTTCCATTTCCAATTCAAATGTCACCAGAACATGACAACTTAGAGGTTGCTATCAGAGCTTCACGTAGGACAGGGGATATCTGATTTTGATCAGATTGGGAATAATGAAAACACTCTGTAAATATCATTAAAGTCGTAACAAGATTCCTCGGGATTTTAAAGACGCTCCTTACGGACGGAAACTACCGACGTACAGATACAGCGAAAAAGTACAGTTATACTTACCGCCAGAACAAATTTCCGTGGTAAACCGGTACTCTGGTAATACCGCGCACCTCTTATTATGATTGCCAAAAACAGAACATACATCGTATCCCAAATTTCGTTTGAAGTAGCATGGTTCTCTTCAGAGTTTATGTTGTTTTTGTATCCCTGCTGTTGAAGAGAAGCAAAAGAAGTGCATTTTGTCTGAAATATTTGATCACACAAGTGTGTGTTTGTATCATCACACATAATGCTATTAATGATATTACAAATGTCTAAAACTAAAAGAAAATTTAGTTGGGTTACCTGCTTTAATGGTTACGTCATCAAGAATTCCGCGATCGTAAGTCATGAATTACACATTATTACTTTTGCGAACATCAACCAATAACTCCCTCGCACTTGTTCAATGTGCCTTCATGATCTATAAAAGATCACCTTCACACCCTTATGCAATCGATTTCTGTTAAAGTTTCTCTGATAATAAAAGTAGTACCGACCATAATGACGTAATAAATGTCGTTTGTTCAGTCGCTGTTATATCTAGCGCAAACATAATTTTGTTATTCTACAAGGAGCCACTTCACAAATTATCATGTTATAAGGTCAACGTAAGAAGAAGGCTTCGCAACTAGTCTGTGCTGTTGCACACGTCATTCCTTCATGAATACACGTGATAGTCTATCCCTTTTCAATTTTCTTATTTTATGCCCACATTACACTTTTATGAAAAAAAATGAACCACTATTCCTCCTCGGCGACTTTAATGCCAGAGTAGGTGCGGACCAGGAGTCCTGGCCTACCTGCCTCGGATATCATGGCACTGGAAAGACCAACGAAAACGGCCAGAGACTGCTGGAGCTATGCACCTACCATGGCCTGTGCATCACAAACACCTTCTTCAAGTGTAAGCCACAACACAAAGTGTCATGGAAACACCCCAGATCTCATCACTGGCACTAACTCGACTTGGTCATCACCAGGCGCTCTGCCCTTAACAGCGTCCTCTCCACCAGAACCTACCACAGTGCAGACTGTGACTCCGACCATGCCCTTGTGAGCAGCAGAGTGCGACTACAGCCACACGCGCTACACTGCTCAAAACCAAAAGGACGTCCTCGCATAAACACTGCACAGATGTCAGTCCCTGCCAAGGTGGAGGAGTATGTGTCTGCCCTGAACAAGGCTCTCCAGGACCTGCCTGAGTATGACGCTACAGCCAAGTGGAACGCCATGAAGGGTGCCATCTACAGTACAGCTATGTCAACGTTTGGCAAGAAGGAACGACCCAGCCAGGACTGGTTCAATGCACACCTATCAAGGATGGAACCACAAATCGAGGAGAAACGAAAAGCCTTCATAGCTTACAAAAGATGCCCTAATGAACGGACGCTTGCTGCTCTCAGAAGTGCCCGAAGTAACACCCAACGCATTGCTAGACAGTGTGCGAACGAGTACTGGCAACAACTGTGTGAAGGGATCCAGCGCAGTGCCGAGTCCGGACACATCCAAGGCATGTACAGTGGCATCAAGAAGGCTCTAGGCCCTACAGTGAAAGGGGTCGCTCCCCTGAAATCCCTGACGGGAGAGAAGATCACAGACCGTG
Organism: Sinohyriopsis cumingii; assembly: GCA_028554795.2. Taxonomy (NCBI): domain Eukaryota; kingdom Metazoa; phylum Mollusca; class Bivalvia; order Unionida; family Unionidae; genus Sinohyriopsis; species Sinohyriopsis cumingii. The sequence goes on along the minus strand of CM068832.1, from coordinate 66,122,823 downwards.
GGCAACAGATGGCCAGATGGGTGGAGCACTACTCAGAACTATACTCCCGAGAAACGTCAGTCACTGATGCAGCCCTCAGCAGCATAAAGAATCTGCCCACCATGGAAGAGCTCGACAAAGTGCCAACCTTAGAGGAGCTCAGCAAAGCAATCGACTGCCTTCCAAACGACAAAGCACCAGGTAGTGACAGCATCCCGCCCGAAGCTATCAAACGTGGAAAACCAGCATTGATTAAACCACTGCACGACCTACTTTGCCGCTGCTGGGAGGAAGGAGTAGTCCCCCAAGACATGCGTGATGCCACAATTGTGACCCTTTACAAAAACAAGGGCGACCGCAGTGACTGTAATAATTACAGAGGGATCTCGCTCTTGAGTATTGTTGGTAAAGTGTACGCCCGCATCATACTCAACAGGCTGCAGTTGCTGGCAGACCGTGTGTACCCGGAATCACAGTGCGGCTTCAGAGCAGGCAGGTCGACGACAGACATGATCTTCTCCCTACGACAACTCCAAGATAAGAGCAGAGAGCAAGGTCAACCACTCTACATGATGTTCATCGACCTCACCAAGGCCTTTGACTTGGTCAGCAGGAAGGGCCTTTTTGAACTTCTGAGTAAGATCGGTTGCCCCCCAAAACTCCTCAGCATGATAATCTCTTTCCATGCAGATATGAAGGGAACAGTCCTGTATGATGGATCATCCTCAACTTCCTTCCCAATTTACAGTGGTGTGAAGCAGGGCTGCGTGCTGGCACCAACACTTTTTGGGATCTTCTTCTCCCTGCTCCTGTCCTACGCCTTCGACACGTCCACGGATGGCATATATCTACACACCAGGTCTGATGGGAGGCTGTTCAACCTGGCACGACTGCGCTCAAAGACCAAAGTGAGAGCTGTGCTCATCAGGGAGATGCTTTTTGCAGATGACGCAACTCTTGTGGCCCACACCGAGGAAGCCCTCCAGAGACTGGGAGACCGTTTTGCTGTTGCCTGCACGCAGTTTGGTCTCACAATCAGCTTGGAAAAAACAAATGTCAGCGTGCAAGATACCACCATTGCCCCTTCAATCAAAATCAACGGTGTCACCCTGGAAGCAGTCAACAACTTTACCTACCTAGGGTCAACCATCAGCAACACTCTCTCGATTGATATGGAGCTGGACAGAAGGCTTGGAAAGGCAAACACCATCATGGCTCGATTAACAAAGAGGGTTTGGGAAAACAATGCGCTGACAGAGCACACCAAGGTCCGAGTCTACCAGGCCTGCGTTCTCAGCACCCTTCTATATGGAAGTGAGACGTGGAGTACCTACATGAGGCAAGAACGCCGGCTCAACTCCTTCCATATACGGTGCCTAAAACGCATCCTGAAAATCAGCTGGCAAGACCGTGTTCCACACAGCGAGATCCTGCAGCGTGCAAGTACCCCCAGCATGTACTCCCTGCTAATTAAACGCCGCCTTCGATGGCTGGGTCACGTCCGACGCATGGAGGATGGAAGGCTGCCAAAGGACATCTTATATGGACAGCTGGCCACTGGCATGAGAAGAGTCGGACGCCCCTCACTCCGTTTCAAAGATGTGTGCAAGAGGGACATGAAGGCATGCAACATTTCACCCGATGGCTGGGAAGAGCTGGCTGAGGACCGAGGCACCTGGAGACTGATGGTAAACAATGGCATATCAGTCGCTGATGCAAGGAGAGGCCAGTTGGCGGCAGAGAAACGTAAGAGAAAGAAGAACGCAACAACAACCACAGTAACGCAGACTTCCCAGTATGTGTGCACCAACTGCAGTAGGGACTGTCACTCACGTATAGGCCTGCACAGCCACAGCAGACGTTGCCAACAGAGACAGACAACACCCCAGGGGCGCTATTCGCATGGTCTTTCGAGACCGAGTAGCCAATGATGACACTGTTATGGTAACTGTTTTTGTAATTGCTTGTAATGCATATTCACATTACACAAAATAAAGTCATCATGAACAACATTATAACAGAAGAAAAAAAAAACCCAGTAAATACGAATATTAGTCAACTAAAATATTTTCGTCAAGATAATGGTTAGATATGGAAACTATAAAACAAACTCCACGAACTGTATATTTACTAGCTGTATGTGCAGTTCTTTGTTTACCGTACCCTTACAATTTAGCATCATAGCTAATGCTATACTCCGCGTAGACGATTTTGAGTTATATTTTAAACATTAAAACACCTATAAGTTCTTCGTTGTCGTGTGTGCAGAAGCATGTAATTGTTATTGTAGACCTTGTCAACATACATACTGCAGACACCATTATGAAAATGGAAAAGTGAGAAGATAAGTACAACGAATAATCTAAGAACAACAGAAACAAAGATAACAAAGTGATGTAATTTTTGAAACATTCAAAATGCAGTAGAATTTAATCTTTAGTAAAGCAAAATGTTGATTCCTACCAAAAATAGCCACATTTTGCAAAGCATGAACGCATTTGTGAAGGTGGTTGTCATATTGATCCTTTCATGACGTTTTTTTTCTTGATCTTTATGGTCCGGATCAATACATAAATTCTCTCCATTGGTCAAAATGCGATGTACACGGATCAATACATAAATTCTTTCCACTGGTCAAAATGCGATGTACATAAAATATTGTGACAAGGACGATACAACACATTATGAATTATAGTAGAATATTTGGATCATTCAGGCTGGCTAACTTAATCAATGGTAAAACTGGGCAATCACCCAGTGGCCGAGTGGTCCAAAGCGCTCACCGTTACGGATCACTGCCATCTCACCTCTGTCTGCGTGGGTTCGAGTCTCGGATTCTGCCAATGTGGGAATGTGAGAAAGCTTTCCAGTAGCTTCTCATGAGTCGGTGGTTCTTTCCGGGGTTTTCCCGGTTTCTTCCTCCACAATTAATACTGGCCGCCATGTATAACCTATCGTGTGCTGAAAAATGGCGTTAAACCCCAAAACAACAACAATTGCCTTTAGCATAATCATATGTTTGGCACGTGTTGCATCCTGCACGACCTTGAACAATATCGTGTAACCTATTTTTCAAAGAAGATATTATCACATGAAAAGCAGTTACTCCGAGAGTGACAACTGCTCAAGCGATTGTGGTCAAAGGAACAACGGCATCAAGAACAATGCAACAAAAAAGCATTTTATTCTTCAACATTTTATATGTACTTCTTTTTCTGCTGTCTTTTCTTTTAACCTAATATGACACAATATTAATTAATTAATACTCTTACAGTATAAATGAGAAAGAAATACAGTGAAGAATCATTTGATGTCATTCAATCGCCAGGTGTCTACATTTGTAATTGGAAGAAATTTGATAATCAATTATGTCACAGTTCAAATTACAATATCAGACAGTGAGTTGGAAATTTTCACAGATTTGGCATTGATAAAGAGTTCATAAGTCTTTTCGATGTGCATCACACATAAACGTTTCCGAAACATTCTTGGTTAAACTTTTAACAGTTATCTCTGAGTTCCATTTGCAATAGCTATACTCAATTACAGTTTGAACTATTCATTTCTATTGCTTTGTTCCTTTCTCAAAACCTAATTATTTTTCTGGCCGATTTAAAAGTGACTAAGGGTGGACTTCCATTGAAACATTTAATAAGCATAAAGGCAGTGAATAATACACGAAAGAGTACTATGATTATGTAGATGAATATATCAACACATCGATATCACACCACCTCGACAACGTCCTCAACCAGAGCGATTCAATAAATTCACATATAAAAATATCCGTGCCTTAGAAATAGATGAATGCAAATATCAGCTATTTCAAGATAATATTGCAGTTGCAGACAGACTGTATTTTATGACAAACATGGAAATATAGTTTGAATATCACAGATAAACAAATTTTAATGGCGGATCTGCATATAATAAAGTAAGGATATAAACGCCAAACATAATTGTCATTTGCATATTGCAATATTTTGTTTTCTTTTCCGATGTTTGTTCTTTGAAGATTCACTTGAAATTCTTGTTAATATCATCTCTTTTTTCACTTTTTAAATGCAAGAGTATTTGTGGTTTAAAAAAACATCATCAGTACGAAATTGTATTTGTATCCATCGTTATGGTTTTCAAATGTTGCATGTCAACTATGTATATTTTGCATATGCTGCATGTCAACTATGTCTGTATATTTTGCATATGCTGCATGTCAACTATGTCTGTATATTTTGCATATGCTGCATGCCAACTATGTCTGTATATTTTGCATATGCTGCATGTCAACTATGTCTGTATATTTTGCATATGCTGCATGTCAACTATGTATATTTTGCATATGCTGCATGTCAACTATGTCTGTATATTTTGCATATGATGCATGTCAACTATATATATTTTGCATATGCTGTATGCCAACTGTGTCTGCCTGTTCCTGGTTATCTACGTGACATACATATACTATTTTTCACGGAAATATTTGTATTACTTACTTGTATTGTATGTAGACTTAATTTTTTACTATTCTATCCATTTTTGTCCAGTTTGATTGTTTCCAGAAATAAATGATGTGTGTGTGTGTGTGTGTGTGTGTGTGTGTGTGTGTGTGTGTGTGTGTGTGTGTAAGCGACTGGACTTGTGAAGTGTTGTTCTTTGTAGATCATGTGATACGGCATAAACACATCCAGAGAATAATATACTTTATAAATTTACAACATTGTTTTAAATTTTCAAACGTGTAAAATAGTTTACATTCATGTTAAATTATTTCATATGGTTGAATATTAAACACCTATTTCATATACTGAGTTAATATCTGTTGTTTTGAATCGATCTTCTCTCTCTCTCTCTCTCTCTCTCTCTCTCTCTCTGCTTTAACTGATCTTGTGAAATTAGAAGATCTTCATAATATGGTACAATACAGTCGAATATATATTTCTATTTTTCCCATATGAAATATGCATTGTTCTTCCTTCATACTGAATTGTTTTGACGATCTTGTTTTTAGAGCGTATTGTGTGCAAATCCATACTATAGCAATAAATGTAATAAGTAAATATGCAATTTTGTGTTGCTGTTGTTGTTTTTCGTTTCTCAAATATTATATAAATTGGAATGATCTATTTAATGTTCCCAATCCTCAGATTGCATCTTTATACCCTTAAATGCCATTTTTCAAAACGACAATTATTCAGCCCACTTTTATCCCTTTCCAACTTGTAAACAAATGGCCATTATCTGTTTTGCACGGATATTATTGCTTTCATGTAAAATTGAGCGATGATATATTGCTAATACTTCTTTGAAAGCTATTCAGTTCAATCCAATGTAAATTTATGGCAATGTTTGTTATATAAACGTAACCAATGTAATATGGCTTTGTTCCAATTATTATATTTTGTATTTAAAAAAATCAAATCACATTTTTGTGTTCGCTGTGCTAATAGAAAATAGTCTGGATGTGTACACTACTTACATCGGTGAATCTGAGTGATTTCTATTTAGGACATACTTTGTAGAACACCTTTAGAACGAAAAACATCATATCGGTGACTATTTTCGGAGTAAATCTAATTGATGTGTACTCGACAATTGAGAAATGAAATTCCATATGCTTTTCATTTGACAGTGCTTTTCAGTCCCTCGGGCTGTGTTTTATCACATTAAAAATATCACAATTGGTGTAGATGGTTTGATAAAGCATTCATGTAATATTTACTACAGGCTGGTGGTAGCATTGTAGGTCGTAGACAATTCACGTTTTTGATTAGATTCTCGCTGCTGAATTGAAACGATACTGATCGGCAAATCTCTGAGATTGCGGTTACCTGATAACCAGTTAGTACTAAACACCGGCAAATGAGACCTCTGGGGCCAAATAAATGTATACCGATATCGTTATCGATTCCGTACCCTTTATATTCTTGCTTGTTAGGTTACACATTCCTAACTAGAGCGTAACATCGAGGATGCAGTGTATTCTCCTAAAATAAATCGTCTATATCAGTGTAGATAAGTTTTTTTTCTTTACTTCTTACGCTGTCTTGAAGATTTCAGTGTCGATCGTCGGCTTCGCAATCCGAATTTTGTCAGTAATAATATCAGTAGCTCAAGTAATATGTATAGTACTTTCATAAAATTCCTTTCTCAATCTAAGTTTATAATTGCATGGCAACCGACGTCAATTTAAACACTTTTTCTTGTAGAGGAAAGTCACTATGTGCAACAAAGTTTTTATTAATTACCATGGGTAACATATACGTTTGGCTTTTAACAGGATTAGACGTTATTTTTATAGTTATTGATAGTTTATTTTAAATCTTGTTTATTTATGACATATTAACAGCTGAAGATGTTACCCTCAGCTGCATAATTCGTGTGTAACAACTATTTTTAGATAACCACACCATATTCGCATTCTGGTCGCCGAGAACTGGAACTATCCTATGCCTTTTCTATCAAGTCGAGGTTACTTCATGTCTTGACGGAAATGACAACGTTGTTCCGATTGGGTTACTAAGAAAACCTAACATTACTTGTTAACACATTTCCTTCAGATGCCTACCGAAGCAAATTTCAAAAAGTATTATCTAATTTTGCTACATCTTTAAATAATTATTCTTATTCACTTAAATCGAATGTAAAGACAATCGAATGTAAATACATACTTCTGTCGCCATCATGAGCTGTGAAATGAGGAATCATGGGAATTCAGTCGTGGTCTTGAAATGACAATCGAAAGTGAAGCTGAATGATATTGGTTGTGATTTTCTTCCATTTTTATTTTCTTGGAATGTAAAGCTCTACGACCAAGCTATTGCATGACCCATTACAAGTCATGTGCCATTATTTCAATTACACGAATAACACTGAAAGAAGTGGCATTAAAATTACAACGGGAAGGAAAGTGACCTTTTCGCGATAAACCTAATCGTATATAACTTCCGTTCAAAGCCATCTGCTGACTTCACGATGAAAAATTAAATGTGACTGTCGCGTGCACAAGTTAGATGGGTCTTCTTGATTGAAATAATCAACCAGCTGTAAAGGTCAGCAGCCGTTTTGGCGGTGAACAGCTTTGGCGATGAACGTGGGTGCCGTTTGACAAAGATCACTCATTTCCTGACAAAAAGGTAGGAGGAGAGGGAAGGAGGACATCGTTTTTCCTCCCACCCCGTTCCAGACAGGTTTTACCGAAATTACAAGCGAAATGTTGACAATGAAAACTTTTTTTGATAACATAGAAATAAATACAAATTATCGAATACAATTAATGTTCTACCCGCGTTAGAGGACGCTATACATAGTAATCACTTTGGCATTCGTATACACCTTAATGTGTCCGTCTGTCAGCATAGTATAATATGGTCTATCATAAATTTTAGAGATTTAGCATCATGTTAAAATTTATACTTTGTAACTAAAAAATCCTTGCCTGCTCGACAAAAAAGGAGTTTTTATATTTATTGTGGTAAAGTAACATAATTCATCATATTATTGTGTTCAAGCACATCATTTTCCCACAATTTTCAACGCTGTTATCACACTTAATGGGGCCTAGTGGTCTAAAGCGCTTACCGTTACGGATCACTGCAATTTCACCTCTGTCTGCGTGGGTTCGAGTCTCGGGTTCGGCCAGTGTGGGTATGTCAGAAAGTTTGCCAGTAGCTTCTCGTGGGCCGGTGGTTCTTTCTGGGGTTTTCCTGGTTCTTCCTTTACCATTTATACTGGCCGCCATGTATATCCAATATTGTGCTGAAAAATGGCGTTAAACCCTACATCAGAAACAACCTCACTCAAGACACAGTTATGGAATAACCACTGATCCAGTTTAAGACTGATGTGCTTGAATATCCGCACAAGCTATTAAAATATTAATGTACACACCCCTCCCATGTCCGCACTCATACCCTTCTTTTGACGGTGCCTGCAAAACAGCGTGTTTATACGTATCGTGTGATTAATTGAATTCTTGCCGTAATTAGCGCTAAATGAAACAATAGGTCCATATAATATTTTATATTTAATGTTGGTTGAATCTTGATAGTGTGATCAAAACGAAAAAATGAATGCAGTTTATTCAATGATGGGTAATAACCGTACATTGTCCTCCATTTTGATTTTACCCCAGCCAGTAAGGACTAAAACAAGCATCGAATCTGTCATACGTATAATGCTCGCAAAACCTTTGCCATCTTCGACAAATGCTTCGTAAGGGACAATAGTTTTGTAACAAGACTGATGCCAATTAATTTCATATTTTAAATGGACAGCACGGTTTTGTGGACAAAAAGTCACACCACAGCAATCATGTCTCACCACTATAGTCCTGGACAACACAGTGTTATGGTTGCTTCATCTCCAAGCACTGTTGTCACAGACAACCCAGTGTTAAGGTCGCTTCATCTCTTAAGTTAAATTGTCATGGACAACCATGTGCTGAATTTACAAAATGATGGGAAAAGGGGGTGGGGGTGGGGACCAAAATCAAAACTAAAAGCCGATCAGTAGTTCCGAATGGCACAATATTTAGCCAATATTAAACGGATCTATCATATTGGACAATGTCTATTTTACATGTGCCTTTTATGTCTGTTGGGGGAATTGGTTGAGCTGAGTTATAAAAATATTTTTATTTCAACATCATAAACTCAATACAAGAATCCTTTAAATGGAATAGCAACTACATATCTTGTTTTCATTTCGATTGTATTGTCTGTTCGAGTCTTAAAATCTTGGCGAGATCCTTTTTGTCAAGAAAAATTATACTGGAATAAACATGAAAAAGCACAGGTCGGAAAGTCAGTGAAAATGCCACAGGCGCTTTTGAGTTCATTAAATCCCAGTTTTCAACGAGGACGAAAAGAAAATCAAATACAATTGCAAGCACGAAAATGAAAAATAAATATGTATTTACATACTGGTTTTGTTACGCTCAAACCAAAATCAGGCAAACTAATACTATTTTGCCACATAGGCGGATTGTTGCTCCTATGATATTTATCTCGTTCTGGTAATTGTTATGTATACTTAATTTATAGTGTGTGGTTGACCTTTGTCCATCATTGAGAGTAGAGTGTTGGCCTATTTGATTTTTGTCACATTTCAAAGATGTTTTCCTGAATTTGAGTTCAAGACACAGCCATGTTTGCAAGCTTAGAGTGCTTTTGAAGCGACCTTGTTTACGAGTAATCAAAGTTTTCCATGAAAGTACGTTACCTAATAGGCCAGGCTACAGTCACCATATGAAGGTTGTGGCAATTAGATTAGTCATTACCTAATAGGCCAGGCTACAGTCACCATATGAAGGTTGTGGTAATTAGATTAGTCAGTATCTAATAGACCAGGCTACAGTCACCATATGAAGGTTGTGGTAATTAGATTAGTCATTACCTAATAGACCAGGTTACAGTCACGATATGAAGGTTATGGTAATTAGATTAGTCAGTATCTAATAGACAAGGCCACAGTCACCATATGAAGGTTATGGTAATTAGATTAGTCATTACCTAATACACCAGGCTACAGTCACCATATGAAGGTTGTGGCAATTAGATTAGTAATTACCTAATAGACCAGGTTACAGTCACCATATGAAGGTTGTGGTAATTAGATTAGTCATTACCTAATAGGCCAGGTTACAGTCACTATATGAAGGTTATGGTAATTAGATTAGTCATTACCTAATACACCAGGCTACAGTCACCATATGAAGGTTGTGATAATTAGATTAGTCATTACCTAATAGGCCAGGTTACAGTCACCATATGAAGGTTATGGTAATTAGATTAGTCATTACCTAATACACCAGGCTACAGTCACCATATGTTGGTTTTGGCAATTAGATTAGTCATTACCTAATAGACCAGGTTACAGTCATCATATGAAGGTTGTGGTAATTAGATTAGTCATTACCTAATAGACCAGGTTACAGTCACCATATGAAGGTTATGGTAATTAGATTAGTCATTACCTAATACACCAGGCTACAGTCACCATATGAAGGTTGTGGCAATTAGATTAGTCATTACCTAATAGACCAGGTTACAGTCACCATATGAATGTTGCGGTAATTAGATTAGTCATTACCTAATAGGCCAGGTTACAGTCACAATATGAAGGTTATGGTAATTAGATTAGTCATTACCTAATACACCAGGCTACAGTCACCATATGAAGGTTGTGGTAATTAGATTAGTCATTACCTAATAGGCCAGGTTACAGTCACCATATGAAAGTTATGGTAATTAGATTAGTCATTACCTAATAGACCAGGTTACAGTCACCATATGAAGGTTGTGGTAATAAGATTAGTCATTACCTAATAGAACAGGTTACAGTCACCATATGAAGGTTATGGTAATTAGATTAGTCATTACCTAATACACCAGGCTACAGTCACCATATGAAGGTTGTGGCAATTAGATTAGTCATTACCTAATAGACCAGGTTACAGTCACGATATGAAGGTTGTGGTAATTAGATTAGTCATTACCTAATAGGCCAGGTTACAGTCACCATATGAAGGTTATGGTAATTAGATTAGTCATTACCTAATACACCAGGCTACAGTCACCATATGAAGGTTGTGGCAATTAGATTAGTCATTACCTAATAGACCAGGTTACAGTCACCATATGAAGGTTGTGGTAATTAGATTAGTCATTACCTAATAGACCAGGTTACAGTCACCATATGAAGGTTATGGTAATTAGATTAGTCATTACCTAATACACCAGGCTACAGTCACCATATGAAGGTTGTGGCAATTAGATTAGTCATTACCTAATAGACCAGGCTACAGTCACCATATGAATGTTGCGGTAATTAGATTAGTCATTACCTAATAGGCCAGGTTACAGTCACAATATGAAGGTTATGGTAATTAGATTAGTCATTACCTAATACACCAGGCTACAGTCACCATATGAAGGTTGTGGTAATTAGATTAGTCATTACCTAATAGGCCAGACTACAGTCGCCATATGAATGTTATGGTAATTAGATTAGTCAGTACCTAATAGACCAGGCTACAGTCACCATATGAAGGTTGTGGTAATTAGATTAGTCATTACCTAATAGGCCAGACTACAGTCGCCATATGAAGGTTGTGATAATTAGATTAGTCATTACCTAATGGACCAGACTACAGTCGCCATATAAAGGTTGTGGTAATTAGATTAGTCATTACCTAATAGGCCAGACTACAGTCGCCATATGAAGGTTGTGGTAATTAGATTAGTCATTACCTAATAGGCCAGACTACAGTCGCCATATGAAGGTTGTGGTAATTAGATTAGTCATTCCTATTTTAAACTACTCAGTCCGTGGAATTTCTCTTGGTTGTGTTCAGTTATAAAATGAGATGCATGTTTTATTCAAATTATTAATTGGAATTACGAAGTGCTCATTGACATTTTGGACTGAGACACTACTTGTAATTATCAAGGACTCATGCAAAGATATTCTGAATTATATCATTGTGATACATCCTGACACTAAAGACTATTGACATTCATTCAAAACATGCTATAATTTTGGACTTGGAATATTAGATTTTGGACTATTTGGAATTTAATTCAAAATACTGTAAGTTCCTCTTTAAGTTCCACTTTGTAATTGAGAGGAGTAAAATGTTAATTGAATTTTACTAAATTTGTTGCTTTTGCTACTTTCAGAATACATAGATTAAAACCATAGAAATGTAATAATTTATTTACAGTCATTTCTGTAACAAACCTTGTTATCAAGCACAATATTGATGCATCAAGGGCCGGTGTTAGTGTAGATGGGTATGAGGGTGAGGCTAATTGTCAAGATAGCGCCCCAAAAAAGGCGAAGCGGTTATCAACATTATTCAACCTTATGAAAATCTCTTAAAGTTACATGTTTCTCACAAAGCAATGAAATATTGTTCTTTCTATACGATATCGTTGCCATTTCAAAATTAAAAGTACTAATCAAGATCCTTATTCAAAACCAGAGTGAGTAGTTATACACTTTGACGGCAACTTCCAACAAAAACGTATTCCTCAAAAATTAAAATACTTAATTTGCCACAATATAAATTGTTGAAAGTGTGCATCTTTCTGTTTGTTGCCTGATGTATTAGCATTAAATTCATTTGAGGTGGGGGGTTAATACAAAAATTACTAACTGCGCGGGTACTAATTGTGGTCTGAAATTTTGAGCTAGGTGACTACATCTGAAATCGAGAGGAAACGATCATCACTGGATACCACATTGTGTTTATATACATTAATAAATGAAAGCGGATATTTGGTTTCAAGCAGGAAGTGAACATATGCCGTGAGTAATGGATACCCATCTAGTTTCTCTCATGCACCAGCGCTTTAATTCACACAGCTATGCGCTCATCCCACTAAAACGGATAAAACAATGTCGATGGTAAGGACTCGATATCTGTCATGTTTGGATATTTTATGATATTTTAGTAATAGACCTGCTTAGAATGTTCTAGAAATTAACATTTCACCATCATCCTGGTCCTCATATTGTGACTAAGGTGTTTATATAAGAGATGTAAACATAAATTCTTTATTCCTACCTTAACAACAGTACTTTGACGAATCGATTTTAATTCTGTTCAGTTAAGTTTTGAAAATGTATTGCTTTAAATTATTCATTGGGATTGCAAAGTGCCCACTACATTCTTTCGGACTAAATCACCATTTTGGGATTATTGTGAATTTATTTAAAGAAATCTTGGATAATATCATTCTGATACATCAACACTGTTAGCACATCAACACTATTCCAGGCTAGTTATAAATCAGCGCATTCAAGAATGGAGCTTATTTGAAAAGCTAATGTTAATAATTCAGAACTCTATACTTTTGGATTTGTGATTGAACTTTAGAACTATTTGGGATTTAATTCACAATACAGTAAGTTCCTTTTACATTTTCATCATGTATTCACGAGAAGTAAATTATTCTTGAATTTCACTAAACTTGTTGGATTTTGCCCTTTCCGATATTTTGTTTCAGACCACAGACTGGTAGCACATCTGTCGCTTTGTAATTACCAAATTAACGTTTATGAAAACTCCTTTCTTATATGGCCTATTATAGTGCTAGGTGCTAATAATGTTTTTCTTTTTATGTAACCTCTTCTTGGAAGTTAGAGTTATTTTGGCATTGAAATCAGTTTCAAGTGATTCTAAAGGATGTGTTTTTATTTTTTTATTTGTCGGTCTTTTTTTATCAAGTCGTACTGTGTGTGCTTCATTTATGCCAAGTACATGCATAAATCTGGTTTAATTTTAGACACACCCAGTGTCCGGCACTGGTATAATGTGCCAGATTTGCAGTATAATCAGTTACTGTTTGAGCCTATATAAATTACCACATCGTCATTATTTTCCTAATCATTTCATGTATTAACCTTCAATACCACGTGCCTTTTATTGTCAATAAAAATGTACACAAAATGCGCAGACAGCGACGATATTAATAACTAATATGTAAAGTAATAAACAGGTGAATGCAAAAAGGTAATTTAATATAGCTCTCACAAATGGAATATATAAAGAGGTAACGAATACAACTTTTATTGAAAAAGAATTTGAAAAACACTGGATGTGAAACAAAGCAAGGCGATTTATGATATCTTTGTCAATGTTAGATCTGCTAAAATGTCCAGGTAATCGTCAGACGTTTTAATTAGTATTAGGACATCGTTAATTTACACAATTTTTCAGAGCAATAATTTAAACCACATATTAAGACCATATAGAGATGATATACTAGTGTTAGGAAATTATATTCCAGATCTTTTCAGTTATAAAGTTTGTCATTTCAAATAATTCAACTTATTTTTCTTCAGGCTTGCATTCTTTCCGCGAAGGCATGTTATAATTTTTGCTAAGTTTCCGCTCTTTATCATATACGAAGATTTTTTTCTCTCTCAGTTTAAACATTTTCTCTTTTTTGTTTAATATCAGCCAAATGAAAGAGACGCATGATATGACAGGACCAACCGAATGGTCGTCCTCACTGACACCGTCAGGATTTGCAACTTTTTACTATCTACCATACAAGTAAATGGATTGGTCATCAAGCACCAGGTATTTTTAATTCAGATGTCTCTTAACGCAGATAAAATTATGTACCTTAGTAAGTATTATATCCAGTGTATTTTTCATTGTCGTATTTTTATTGTTGTTGCCTGTAAATTCATTATCATATTGTTTTCTTCTATCCCATTTCGACTGTATTGTTTACAATGTTCCCAGGTTTGGTAATAATAATTTTTGTATTCGCTTAGTTTAATGTTGTCCTTATATTCATTTCTTAAATGTTCTGTTAAACTAGGTTTGCACTATATACAGGTAAACTTGTCTATGACGTGTTTTATTTCAGTTTTGTCATGTATTCTATGCATAAATACACATACTGATATAAACTTCAAAGTTAATGCAATACACTTTCACAATTGCACAAGAAGACTATTCGAACGTAAATATCAAGGTAGGAATAATATAAATTTGCTTTCGTGTCTTAATTAATACGACCAATCATAACACTGAGGGAAAAAAAGATAGCAACAAAATAGTATGAGCCAATAAAATCAGCAGAGAAAGAGAACAATTGTTCACAGATGTTATGCGTTGCAAAGCCTTTGCTTAATCATTCACTTGTAAATGAATTTTGCAGGGGCGGATTTAGGGCTGTGCGGGCCGGTTCGAAGTGAGGACAATGTGTCCCCAAAATCTGATTTCTATATCACTGAAGAAATTCTGAGAAATATTCAACGAAAAATACGGGTTTCTTTTCAAAATCACAAGTTTCAGACCTCGCTACTGAGTAGTGATTACTATTTTAATGTCTTTACAGCAGATATGTCAAAAATGAAGTCTACAAATAGACTTAACAAACCGTCTTAAGTCAACCGTACATACAAACTTTATACTGTATAACCAAGCTTTGAGCTATCAACCGTCGTGAGTCAACCTTACATACAAACTTTATACTGTATAACCAAGCTTTGAGCTATCAACCGTCGTGAGTCAACCTTGCATACAAACTTTATACTGTATAACCAAGCTTTGAACTATCAACCGTCATTAGTCAACCTTACATACAAACGTTATACTGTATAACCAAGCTTAGAGCTATCAACCGTCGTGAGTCAACCTTACATACAAACTTTATACTGTATAACCAAGCTTTGAGCTATCAACCGTCGTGAGTCAATCTTACATACAAACTTTATAATATATAACCAAGCTTTGAGTTATCAATCGTCATTAGTCAACCTTACATACAAACTTTATACTGTATAACCAAGCTTTGAGCTATCAACCGTCATTAGTCAACCTTACATACAAACTTTATACTGTATAACCAAGCTTTGAGCTATCAACCGTCGTGAGTCAATCTTACATACAAACTTTATAATATATAACCAAGCTTTGAGCTATCAACCGTCATTAGTCAACCTTACATACAAACTTTATACTGTATAACCAAGCTTTGAGCTATCAACCGTCGTGAGTCAACCTTACATACACACTTTATACTGTATAACCAAGCTTTGAGCTATCAACCGTCGTGAGGCAACCTTACATACAAACTTTATACTGTATAACCAAGCTTTGAGCTATCAACCGTCATTAGTCAACCTTACATACAAACTTTATAATGTACAACCAAACTTTGAACTATCAACCGTCAGGGGTAACAGTGAACACGTTTCGTAATAAAACCAACTGAAACGCTTCAGCTTTCAAATGGTTCAGATAATAATAAAAAATATTTTCAGCTAAACAATAAACGTTCACCTGAGAGAGCACGTTGTAAATTTTAACAACAACATTGAAATAGAACATTATCAATTTCACAGTGATATCTCTCCCCCACCCTCTCGTGGAGGTCAGTAATCAAGTATTTAATCGGGTTACATCACATTATCTGGTTCACTGCTGTCATTCAATATTGTTATCCCTACTGACTGTGGTAACTAACGGCTAATGTACTGATCCACGTGTATTGTGCCATTTGGACAATAATAATACGGGTAGCTAGTTATCTGATTTGGAAATTTATTTGTATGTAAAAATGTCAACACAACATCAACAGACTCGCAAGATTCGCTCTATTTAAATAACATTACTTTTATTGGACAAATCGTTTTCGAACTGGTATTGCTTTCCCATTAAAGCAAATGTAACTGTAACTCTCTCTCTCTCTCTCTCTCAAATTTGTAAGTGATTAAACCACAAAGCTTATGTGAAAGAATTTAATTGACAGTATATCAAAAGATTGTTACTTCCATTCAAAAATCGTATTCGAACTGCTATTGTTTTACCATTTTCACATTAAAGCAAACGTAACTCTCTCTCTCTCTTTCTCTCTCTCTCTCTCTCTCAAATTTGCAATTGCTTAAAGAACAAAGCTTATGTGAAAGAATTTTTTCATTGACAGTATAACAAAAGAATGTTACATCCGTTCAAAAATGGTATACAACAAATATTTAGAAAAAATTAGATTTCGTTGCATACGAGCACATTTCAACAAGAAATCTTGAACCACATTTTGATTTGTACTTTGCTCTG
The DNA here is from genome assembly GCA_028554795.2 of Sinohyriopsis cumingii. Classification (NCBI taxonomy): domain Eukaryota; kingdom Metazoa; phylum Mollusca; class Bivalvia; order Unionida; family Unionidae; genus Sinohyriopsis; species Sinohyriopsis cumingii. The sequence continues at coordinate 66,106,265 of CM068832.1, read as the reverse complement.
TAGAAACGTGTTCCATTGCAATGAGCTATTGGGATGAGAGAGAGAGAGAGAGAGAGAGAGAGAGAGAGAGAGAGAGAGAGATTTGAGTATACTGTAATAATATTGAAATTAAGCTGAAATTCTGATATATTAGATCTTGTCTTCTGTAATTGTTAATACGTTTTTGTTGTAAAAAAGACCATAGAAAAATCAATAGAGATGTATATTTAGATTGGTTGTGATCAAACCAATTTAGTTAGTTAGAACACTAGTAAGTAGAGGTTCATTTTAGGGAGTCGGAAATACACACTGACTCACGTTTTAGTGATCTTTGAGAAATATTCACCAAATTTTCAACAACTATGCTTTTGACACTCGAAAACAAAAACATAGAAAAGGGGAGAGAAAATGACTCGACAATGACCTTGAACGAAAGAGGAAAAGTTTGCAAGACGGATCTTATAACTGACGTGACGTGACGTAACCCAAAGTTCCGCGTTCCGGTTGTTTTTCAACCCCCTCATTCACACTGCCACTGAATGACAATGGAATAATTTTCCTTTTGTAGCCACGTAAGGGTAAAAAACGGATGAGGGTTTGTCTCCTGGCGCCGTGTTAGTGAGAACTAAGTCTGATGTATCACATACCGAACACCAGAAACATCCGACAAAATAAGGGAATTATATCATTAAAAAACATCTCTAAAGGGTGTGCGAGCCATGTGTTGTGTTACCACTGCGTGTATTCCATTAACTTGATTTGCATTAATTTTTCATTCGCATAAAATGTCCAGACATTTGTTGTTTTTTTATATATTAAGACGCAACATTAACATGACGATATTCTACATCTGTGGCTAATAATATACACTATCGCATTGCTTACCCAGGAAATGAGTTTTGTAAGAATATATCCTGATAAGACAAACTACGTGCCATATTTTAACCTTTTCTTTAATCGGGCCATGTATGCAAAATGAGACAGCAATGGACAAGCTATACAAACAGTTATACCACGATGAACTTAACGGAAAAAGAATTGTTTAAAAAAATTATAGTTAGTTTTGGGATTTATTCATGTCCTAGTATGAGTGAAATGTGGACATATCAAACTTCTGGGAACATACATTTTATCTTATATTTGGTCACAACTGGTTTTTTGACCAGCTTATTCAAACTTGGCAATAAAAGAGAATCAAATTGTGTACCGTCATTAAATACTAAACATCCCTATAATCAGACATGAGTATTGAATAATAGCTTCCACTATTCAAAGTTCCCGATATTTCAGTATTATTAGGCTCATTTGGCAGTATGAAAACAATCAATTTAAGATAATTTATGGACAATAATTCCATTCTCTTATTATTTATTATTATTATTAGTTCCTACTAAACAAGTTGCAGTGTTCTCTCTTTTAGTTTTGCCCCACCCACCTCTCTCTCTCTCTCTCTCTCTCTCAATTTATGTTCTTTGTTTTAAGCATGCCTATTTCCTTTACTCTCCTATCATTCTAAAAAGGCCTAGCACATTGAACGGAAGGATCCAGGCCCCCTCAGAGATTAAGAGAGGCCCAGACTACTTTGAGAATTTGATGCTCATGGGCACTGGTTATATAGAAATTTGGAAATGATTCAAATGTCAAAAACAAGTCCGTATAATTTACCGTATGAAGTTCTAAAAGACAACTCAGTAAACAACCATAATATTTAATAGATCGCAAAATAACTGGCAAACTCGGAGGCTCCTTAGAAACTGAGAAACCCACTATCCCCGCTCTGATTTTAACCATCTAACTATAAAAGAAGTTATTTTAGGAAACGTTTTGGTTGTTTCGCACTATTTTTAGAGGGGTCGGAGGGCTGGTTTTACCACCATTCCCGGATCCGCTGACAATAGGATATACTCTTGGTCAAAAGATGAAAACTGTAACTAAAAACGTCACTAGTTCAATTCTGACAAACAAGTGGCAAATGAATTGTCGTTCTTTGTTCACGGGTCGACCTAATTATTAGTCTACTTGACCCTGGCCGCTTGTGTGGATCCTTAAGACCCTTAAGATGCAAGAGTCTGGTAAATGTCCATACACAACGACTGGTGTGTTCAAACTGAGTCGCTGATTAGTTGCTAGGTTATTCAATGAGTTTAACGAGGTCGCTGATTGGTTGTCAGGTTATTCAGTGTGTTTAACAAGGTCGCTGATTGGTTGACAGATTAGTCAGTGTGTTTAATAAAACGAAGACCACATAAATGCAAACATATTTTGTTGTTGTAGTTTTGGATAGACCATATAAATATACAATGGTAATACATGTTTTCGCTTCTGCACGAAAATCTTTCAAACTATCAAACGGTGGCAGTGATTCACCGAGTACGTAAAATGGGCACGAATTGTACCCATTTGAAACTTTTTTGATCTCACTGGCTCCCTGAGAAAATTCATGAATTATGATGTGCACACGGCATAATAATATGGACTACTTTCCGAAATGCACTCCATGCTTAGCGACGGCCTATATACTTTGGGCCGTATCGTACCGTAATTAGTGCAGGTATTGGGGGCGACAAAGAAGCATTTTGCAAATAAATTCAGCAGTTAATATAATTATAGACACACATTTTACTTTCGAAAACAAAAATCGCTTGCATTCTATTATTAGAGACAGACAGACAAATAGACACACATACAGACATCATTATCAGTGTCCTTCCTCGAATTTATGGGTTGTTCTTAGCTTTCTAACAATGTAATTGTATTTCATATGGGTGAAACGAAATTAAATCTGAGTACAGTCGGGCAATTAAACTAGAACACATTCAGGCAATTAAACTTGAGTACAGTCAGGCAATTAAACTTAAGTACAGTCAGGCAATTAAACTTTATTATAGTCAGGTAATCAAATTTTAGTACATTCAGGCAGTTAAACTTGAGTACAGTCAAGCAATTAAACGTGAGTACAGTTGGAGAATTACAGTTGAGTACAGTCAGGCAATTACATTTTAGAATACTCTGGCAATTAAATTTGAGTACAGTCAGAAACTTGAGTACAGTCAGGCAAGTAAACTGTAGTACAGTGAGGCAATTAATTTTTAGTACACTCAGGCAATTAAACTTGAGTACAGTCAGCCAATTAAACTTCAGTACTGTCAGGCAATTAAAGCTGAGCACAGTCGGATAATTAAATTTGAGTACAGTCAGACAATTAAATTTTAGAACACTGGGGCAATTAAATTTGAGTACAGTCAGAAAATTAAACTAGAGTACAGTCAGGCAATAAAACTTGAGTACAGTCAGAAAATTAAACTTGAGTAAAGTCAGGTAATTAAATTTGAATACAGTAAGGCAATTAAACTTGAGTACCGTCAGGGAATTACATTTCAGAGCATTCGGGCAATTAAATTTGAGTACAGTCAAGCAATTAAATTTTAGAACACTCGAGATTGAATATATGTGTTTGTTTTAGAGACTGAATATATGTGCTGATTTTAGAGATTGAATATGTGTTGATTTTAGAGATTGAATATATGTGTTCCTTTTAGAGATTGAATATATGTGTTCGTTTTAGAGACTGAATATATGTGTTGATTTATTCAAGATTAAATATATGTGCTGATTTTAGAAATTGAATATATGCGTTGATTTTAGAGATTGAATATATGTGTTCGTTTTAGAGATTGTATATATGTGTTCGTTTTAGAGATTGAATATATTTGAATATGTGTTCGTTTTAGAGATTGAATATATGTGCTTGTTTTAGAGATTGAATATATGTGTTTGTTTTAGAGATTGGATATATGTGTTCATTTAAGTGATGTCTTTGTTTCATAGCCATCAGTGTGGATTTTGGACATTAATTGTCTTTTCCTGGATGTAGTATGCAAATTTTGTCAGCTTTGGTAGGAAGGACAAGTGTCTTTTTTATTTCCCAGTGAGAGGTAAATAAACTTATTGGTACTCTAAGAATTCAACGAATACATACGAAATTACACAAGTACAATGCTGTATTCTTTGCTGAATAGTCAGGCTCAATTAATTATGGATTCCGTTGCTGACTACAAACTAACTAGTGTAAAACGAGAGATAAAATGACTCCACACAACACAACCAATTATCCTAGCTTTCAGTATCTGTCCGTAATCGTTTTCACAAAATAAACTTTTTTTTAGGACCAACAATATACTACTGATATAGGGGTCCAAAGTTCCAATATCAAAGTTAAAGAGACCCGAAAACAAGGAAAACATGTTTGAGTATTTATGCTGACAGAGAAATAATTTACTATTTATGCTGCATTATCTTTTTCCATTATTTTATTAGCTTGATGGTAATTTACAGAAACCTGTACAAACTGATTAACTCACTTAGGGCTATACTCGTTTTCGGAAATAGAATTTTCATTTCTTCTTTGATTTTTTGATTCGTCTTTTTTCTCACTAGATTTAAACTTACCTGATAAATAAAGAATGAAAGGAAATAAAGAAAATAGTATCATTTTGGTCCCTTTTTAGGGGACAATAATAATAATAATAATAATAATAATAATAATAATAATAATGATAATAATAACAAGAAGAAGAAGATGATGATGATGGTGATAATAATCATAATGACCATGATGATCACGATGATGAAAATGAAGAAGATGATGAAAATGGTGAATAGGAACCTTTATTTGTTTGCATTTATATGCTAAGAAATAGGTCTCTGTTGATAAACATGCATTGCATAATGTTGCTACTACTGCTGCGACGACGATGATTATGATGACGATGACAAAGATGACGATGAAGACGGTGACGACGAACATGCTAATTATGATAATAGTAGTAGCAGTAGTAATGGCAGTAGTAGTATTGGTGGTGATGGTGACGTAAAGTACGCGTATTATCTACAAAATTAAAAATAAGAAAACATTATTTAAATAGTGCACAATTTTGTGTCTGTGTGTGTGCGATTTGGATTTTTAACGTAGCTTTAGCAGTTTTTCTATGGAGATATGTACAACCAAATTTATTTACACATGATTATTTATATGTCATATTTTCGATTACAGGGTTACAATGTGTGTGTGTGTGTGTGTGTGTGGTAATAGTGGTTGTTGTAATTACCTTGAGAACTTAGTAATATTCAAAATATTATTGCAACACATATACAGTTGTATTACTGATGTTGAAATGATTTGGAGTAATAGAAACATTCGTGTGCATCGAAGTGCATATAGAATCATATCATTCAGTTTTCTTCAGTTCTTTTTTAATGCTATATACGTATTGAACATTTGTTTTGAATTACAACGATAATCCAACACCAATTTTGAGTTATTTATTGATAGTTCTTGGTTACCAGTGACTAAATCTATAGCTACTACCAATAACCAAATCTATAGATTTTACTAATAACCTAATCTATATATTCTTTCAATATCCAAATTTATAGATTCTACTAATAACCAAATCTATAGATTATAAAAATAACCAAATCTATAGATTTTACTAATAACCTAATCTATATATTCTTTCAATATCCAAATTTATAGATTCTACTAATAACCAAATCTATAGATTATAAAAATAACCATATCTATAGATTTTACTAATAACCAAATCTATAGATTCTACCAGTAAGAGAATCTATAGATTATACCAATAACCAAATATATAGATGCTACCAGTAACCAAATCTACAGATGCTACCAATAACCAGATCTATTGATTCTATCATTAACAAAATCTATAGAATGCTATCAATAACCAAATTTATGGACTCTATCAATAAACGAATCTATAGATTCTACTAATAACCAAATCTATAGATTCTACAAATAACCAAATCTATAGATTCTACCAGTAAGAGAATCTATAGATTTTACCAATAACCAAATCTATAGATTATAAAAATAACCAAATCTATAGATTATAAAAATAACCATATCTATAGATTTTACCAATAACCAAATCTATAGATTCTACAAATAACCAAATCTATAGATTATACCAGTAACCAAATCTATAGATTATACCTATAACAAAATTATGGATGCTACCAATAACCAAACCTATAGATTCCACCAATAACCAAATCTATATATTATATCAATAACCAAATCTATACATTCTATCAATAAACAAATCTATAGATTCCATCAATAACCAAATATATAGGGGGCCCCGAGTGGCCGAAAGCGCTAACCGTTAAGAATCACTGCAATTTCACCTCTGTCTGCGTGGGTTCGAGTCTCGGGTGCGGCCAATGTGGGTATGTGAGAAAGCTTGCCAGTAGCTTCTCGTGGGTCGGTGGTTCTTTCCGGGGTTTTCCTGGTTCTTCCTCCACCATTTATACTGACCGCCATGTATAGTCTATCTTGTGCTGAAAAATGGCGTTAAACCCTACATCAACAACAACCAAATCTATAGCTACTACCAATAACCAGATTTATAAATAAAAATATCTATTATATTAAAATTATTAAAAGGACTGAAACGAAATATAATCATTTGTTACATACTAAATTACAGTTAGCTTTTTAATTATTTAACATGTTTCATTATATTCCGTATTAAACATGATGTACCCAATCATTTAAAAACAAACCGTATATAACAATTTGAGAATCGCAGACTTTTTTTTTTCGAACATCTGATACAAACTTCATGAAAGTCTAATAATTCCGAAACTACTAAGACAAAGTAAATAACAATTGAATATTACATCGGTAGTCAGTTTGGATGACACATGCTTAAAATATATTGCTTGAACTGCGAATAAAAACATCAACCATTTAACGATGCCATTAATCCGGTTTATCAAATCTAACGTAAATTACGATTGGTTGTGCAGGATACATTTTAATGCGCACGAAAATAAAAGGTCTATATTTAGTATATTCTATGTTTGAGAAACCATTTCTGCATTTTTTAAATTAAAATTCCATAGATTGTTATTCCAATGGAATATGACAAATCAAAAAGATAAAGTGATAATTACATTTCGTACTATTTTTCAGAGAATAACATAAATACGATATATCAAGCCTCCCTCTCCAGGTGTCGACAGCGCCGCCAATTATATTTACTTTTCTGTCACTGGATATCTTCCCTGGTCACGTGCCTTGCATGTTACACGGTGATTTGTTATGCAAACAGGCTAATAGGTCAGGGTGAGTTTTTCTTTAGCATGGTGCAAGCTATGGCATGAGGTTTCTAATTAGTGGGATATCTTCGTTAAGACGGGAAACCACGGGCCTTTCTTTTTGTTATGTATTCGTGCTTATCACTCACTATCGTCTCTTTTATCTTCTTTGCAATGGCTATCAGTGAATGCCGATACTGTGGGAAAATATTAAAGAAATTTAAAGCTCATATCCTAATTATGTTGAAATTTTAATGGTTAATTCTGTCTGAATAAACGGTGAAAATATGAGTGTGTTTTAGCGTGATATAGAGAATACGACAGGTCGTTTCACCTTAATTATCAACATTTAAAGTCTCATGGTAAACTGTTAGGCTGAAGTGTTTGATGGTCATGAAGAAAAAGTATCTAATCGTATGCCTTGTCTCTTATACAAACACTTTTGGTGATAATTCGTATGACAATAAATGGTTACTTGAAGTAAAATCTAGATTAGATGATGTTGTGGTTAAGTTACTTATAGAGAAATCAAAGTTTTGTATCAGTTAAGTGGTTGCAAATTCGGTAGAACAACGACTAAAATGATCAATACATACATGCCTCGGAAGCTAACATCAATACATACAATCCTCGGAAGCTAACATCAATATATCATCTAACGGTCTAAATTACAGGTTATTTGAAACGAGTTTGGATTTTAGAAAAGATCTATTTCTTATTACCAAAACATATATGTAAAACTTTAATTTAGTTTAGAACTGTATATCATAGCTGGTACGTGGGCTAATGTTCCTTATAACAAAAGGTATTGCACACTTTGTCAGTCTCAATAACTGGGGGATTAATATCACTATCCCTTGTCGTGTTCTTATTTTCATGATGAAAGACAAAAATCGATATCTCATTTTTCCACTTCCAGGCCTAACGTTTTTAAATATCAATTAATGAATACAGGTAACGTATGACTCTTACAAATCCTTGCAGGTGTTTAGATTGTGTTTTCCAAATATTATAAACCCTGGTAAGCATTAAGTAACTTATTTATTAGATTAATAGACCCTGATGGTTTAAGTACACACACACACACACACACACACACACACACACACACAGATATATATATATATATATATATATATATATATATATATATATATATATATATATATATATATATATATATATATATATATATATATATATATATATATATATATATATATATATATATATATATATTACGTACACAGTCTACTTCAGCATTGAGAAAATTCTAGGACAGATTCAAAAACAAAAATAAATGTAGTGGTAGTAATAGTAGTAGTAGTGGTGGTGATAATAGTAGCATAGCAGTAGTAGTAGTGGCAATGGTAGTAGTAGTATTAGTCGTAGTAGTAGCAATAGTAGTGATAGTGGTAGTAGTAGTATTATATGTAGTAGTAGTAGTAGTATTAGTCGTAGTAGTAGTAGTTGTAATAGTAACAGTAGTAGTAATAATACTAGTAGTAGTAGTTGTAGTAGTGGTAGTAATATTAGTAGAAGTGGTAGTAATAGTAGTAGTGGTAGTAGTAGTAGTAATAGTCGTAGTAGTAGTGGTAGCAAAAGTGGTAGTAGTGGTGGTAATAGTAGTAATATTATTGGTAGTAGTAGTACTAGTAGGGGTAGTAGTAGAATTAGTAATAGAAATGGTAGTAGTAGTAGTAGTGGTGGTAGTGTGTAGTGGTAGTATTAGTAGTGGTAGTATTAGTAGTAGTAATAATAGCAGTGGTGGTAGTAATAGTAGTGATAGTAGTAGTGGTAGTATTAGTGGTAGTAATAATAGTGGTGGTAGTAGTAGTTGTAATACTACTACTACTACTAATAATAATAATAATAATAGTAGTAGTTGTAGTAGTGGTGGGGGTTTATCGGAACATCGGCTAAATATTGGCAACATGGCGCCGATAAAAAGTAACTTCAAAATTGTAAAGAAAAAAAAAGAATGCAAAAGTAGAATAAAGCCTTCCAAGTATAGCAAAAGCATTAAATATTGAATGATGCAAGTTTAAAAGGTAAAAGGTAAAAATGTGCCAAAAAGTTAAAATTCTGCAAAAATTCAATAAAACAAAAAAATTCAAAAAGTTAAATAGTTAAAATTCTTCCAAAAAAATAGATATTAAAAGATGAAGATGAGACAGGTAAAAAATTCTGAAAAAATTATAATAAAAAGATAACGGTGAAACAGGATATAAACTTTAAAATTCTGCAAAAGGTAAATAAGAAAGATAAAGGTGAGATAGGAAAAACGATACAATTCTGGAAAAGTAGTAGTAGTAGTAGTAGCAGTAGTAGTACACTGTTTTTAAAATGAAAAATGTATACTGTAGTATATATCTTTAACATATTACGGTATTTTATAAACTAATTTCTAAAGGATTGTGAATGACTATTGCGTTCTCTAACTATTTACAGTAAATACTTATGATTTAAGGCTGCCTCTGTTTGTCTTAGGGAAAGACACTTGCTACCATTTCTGATTCATGATACAACAGTAGTAGGCCAATAAAGAGTTGACAGTGTAATCAAAAAAAAAAAAAAAACAACCACCAAATAATGGGTCGGTATTTCTGATGTGTATGACCCGGATGCTGCATTTCCCTAGAACATAATGAGGCATGTATGGATCCAGAAAATAACCGATTGGCATTTTACCATCTTATCATGCTAGTAACTGTATAGTTTTGATGTACCGATGTTTCGACTCGTTTACTATTTGTTGTGCTTCTTAAATTGATAGGCATCTATAGAGTTCCAGTCGTCTTTCGTTTCTACATTATTTATAAATATAATAGATATCTAGATAATAAAGTGAAATAAACGAATTGTTTCTTGGGGAAAGAACCTTAAACATAGTTTACAAAGTGGAAATGGAGTTACAGTACTTGAAGCGTCCGTCGCAACCTTGGAAACGTCGCGACGACGGTGCTATGCTATGCATACGGTACAATATAAGAAAACGGTTGGAAACAACATCAAGAAAAGACGGCATGGAACGTTACGAAACGGTACGATACTGTACAAAACAGCATTTTTTGAAGGCTTGTTTTTGGTGTTTAGAACTTAGACAAGTTAAAATAGAATTTAGGAGGAACCGATTAACTTTGTTAACTTGAATTAAATCAGAAAACCGAATTTTAATGACTATGAGTGTCAAGACACTGGAAAGCTATCTGAATTCAGTGCTGGACACTACGTTCGGTACGGTAAGAAACGGTACGGAAACGTAGAGAAGACTGATCATCGGTTAGTAATAATACTAATCCGTGCGGTACGCAAATGGTACATGCAGAAATGGTTTATGCTATAAAATCCTTGAGGGAATAGTCGTTTTTTATTTTCAGTTTTCTTGAGAAGGAATATTTCTTTGAGGTTTACTTCCAGGTTTTCACAAAGTGTCTCGATGATATTGATCGCATGCCTAAGGCTACGACAATCGTCATCTTATATTCGCAAATGGCAGTATTATGACTGCGGTGTCAGAGGCATAATTTGCCAACGACAAGAAATGTTTATTATTCAATTTATGAAATCTGCACAACATCAAGCCAGAATGAATGCTGTTTGATAATCATTATAGTCAAGATGTGAAATATTGTTGCCATTTTCATCGAGACATTAATACTCGTGATGTCGTATTTTACATGTTTTTGGAATTAGCTACACGGTTTTCAAGTTTTCTAGCAAAAGAAATTGTGACAAGAAAACAGCAAAAAAATTAAAGTTAAATTCATTTTAAAAAATTCAAAGTCGACGAAAAAGTTACAATAGTGTGATTTGAATCTCCATATTTTCAAACATAAAATTTTCCAAGCGAGTCATTCAGTTCAACTAACACCTCAAACCCATTTCTCAAAAACCGAATCACGCTCATAGGATAAAAGTTACTGTACTTAAAACCATACTGCATATACACAGTATAAAAATCAATGTACGTAAGCCATATTGCATATACACAGTATAAAAAGCCACTGTGCGTAAGCCATATTGCATATACACAGTATAAAAAGCCACTGTGCGTAAGCCATATTGCAGATAAACAGAATAAAAACTTACTATGAATAAATCATATTGCGTGTGCACCAGAAAAAAATGTCATTATACATAAGCTGTGTTGCATGAACACAGTATAGTCAACATATTTAGGCCGTATAAGCGGGTACATCGAGATGAAAACCTATTTTGCACAAGTCGTATTAAAAGATGCACATTATTCAACGTCACTATTTTTAAGCCGTACTAAAATGAACACAGTATAAAAGTCACTGTATGTAAGCCGTACAAAAATGCACACAGTATAAAAGTAATTGTAAGCCGTACTAAATATACACAGTACAGAAGTTTCTGTAGATAAGCCGTACTAAAATATACACATTATAAAATCACTGTAGGTAAGCCGTACTCAAATATACACAGTAAAAAAAGTCACTGCATGTAAGCTGTACTAAAATATACACAGTATCAAAGTCACTGTATGTAACACGTACTAAAATATAAACAATATAAAAGTCACTGTATGTAAGCCGTACTAAAATATACACATTATAAATGTCACTGTATGTAAGCCGTACTAAAATATACACAGTATCAAAGTCACTGTATGTAACACGTACTAAAATATAAACAATATAAAAGTCACTGTATGTAAGCCGTACTAAAATATGCACAGTATAAATGTCACTGTATGTAAGCTGTACTTAAATATACACAGTATCAAAGTCACTGTATGTAACACGTACTAAAATATAAACAATATAAAAGTCACTGTATGTAAGCCGTACTAAAACATACACAGTATAAATGTCACTGTATGTAAGCTGTACTAAAGTATACGCAGTATAAAAGTCACTCCATGTAAACCGTACTAAAATATACACAGTATGAAAGTCACTGTATGTTAGCCGTACTAAAATACAAACAGTGTAAAAGTCACTATATATTCTTTTTTCATTTGAAATTTAAACAATTTTCTAAATGTCGTGTCTTACCTAAATTGAAAACTCCACACTTTCTTTGACACATTATAATATTTGTCCATTTAAAAAATATATTAGTTACAAGATAATAATGACTGCCCTTCAGCTTCGTGTTTTATTCCTCCATGTACAATGACAACATTACGGTTCGTAGTAGTGACGATTGTGGTATTAGTAGTTGTAAATATAGTACACCTTGAAATAGAAAGAAGGCAAATGAAACAAATATGGGAAACAACAACCTGGAAAAAAAAACGAGAATTTATGTGTTGTCGTTATTATTATTATTATTATTATTATTATTATTATTATTATTATTATTATTATTGTTATTATTATTATTATTATTAGCAGTAGTAGTAGTAGAAGTAGTAGTACTAGTAATGTTAGTATTAGTAGTATCCTTCGTCGTGACCGATTAGGATTACATACTGAAATCAGTATTGTTAAAAATGTAAATACGTTAAAGAAGGTCAGATAATGCATGCCTACGTATATATCTTTCCCATTATTACCAATTTAGTATGGAATACGTTTTATCAAGATCTTTGTCTTTATAGTTTATGTGACCAAGAGGACTGATTAACGACTTTCTTTCCAAGGAAAAAATAAGTTCAAATAGTATTCATTTAAATGAAAATGGCAAGCAGTACTCATAGTAAATGAAATGGTATGTTGTACTCAAAGCAATGAAAATGGTCAGCAGTGCTCATAGTAAATGAAATGGTAAGCAGTGCTCATTGTAATGGAAATGGTAAGCAGTACTCATACTAAATGAAATTGTACGTTATACTTTTTGTAAATGAAATGGTATGTTATACTCAAAGCAATGAAAATGGTCAGCAGTGCTCAGAGTAAATTAAATTGTACGTTGTACTCTTAGTAAATGAAATGGTACGTTGTACTCAAAGCAATGGAAATGGTAACATTACTCATAGAAAATGAAATTGTACGTTGTACTGTTTGTAAATGAAATGGTACGTTGTACTCAAAGGAATGAAAATGGTAAGCAGTACTCATACTAAATGAAATTGAACGATATACTCTTAGTAAATGAAATGGTACGTTGTACTCAAAGCAATGAAAATGGTCAGCAGTGCTCATAGTAAATGAAATGGTAAGTAGTGTTTATAGTAATGGAAATGGTAAGCAGTACTAATACTAAGTTTAATTGTATGTTGCATTGTTTGTAAATGAAATGGTATGTTGTACTCAAAGCAATGGATATGGTCAGCAGTGCTCATAGTAAATGACATTGTACGTTGTACTCTTAGTAAATGAAATGGTACGTTGTACTCAAAGCAATGGAAATGGTCAGTAGTGATCATAGTAAATGAAATGGTAAGCAGTGCTCATAGTAATGGAAATGATACTCAGTACTCATAGTAAAGGAATTGGAATCAGTACTCCTAGTAAAGGCATTGGTAAGCAGTACTCATAGCAAAAGAAATGGTAAACTGCAAGTTGGTGAATCTGAAAATCGACCAGTAAGAATTAGAACCTTTAAACTGTATGTAATACAATTTACATTAATTTTTTTAAACTTTAATTTTGTTCGAAGATCAATTTTTATTAAAAATATACTATCTTACTTTACAGTTGACAACTAGTTTTAGGTACATTTCTCAAAATATTATGCAATTAATTAATTTTTAATGAATGGCGATTAAAGGCTAGACATAATGTTTCTAATTGTACAATGACAATTTAGACAACACAGTTCCCGAAATGTCAGAGGGTTAAATTAGGATTGCATCTTGAACTAATTAGTATTATTAAGGGTGATATTTGCAATTAGTGTGAAGGAGACATTGTCGGCGTTTCTTTAATTAGACAGCAATCTTGTTTGCATTTTAGAAATTATCTGCTTTGCAAATCTAAAGTTTCATTGCATGACAGACGAATTGTGATGCCTCTTTCTTGTAAGACAGTGGAGCCGCGTTTATTATGGCTTTCTAGAAAATGAATGAAACTGTTTTTGTGTGAGTTTCGAGGCATTGTTGAATATTCCAACGGTACTTATTACTGTGGCAATTATATCATTTTAACTCAGCAACAAAATATATGGATGACTTCAGTCACCACATGCAACACCGATCGCATCCATGGATGACTTCAGTCACCACATGCAACACCGATCGAATCCATGGATGACTTCAGTCACCACATGCAACACTGATAGAATCCACAGAAGACTTAATTCACCACAAGCAACACGAATCGTATCCATGTATGGCTTAATTCATCGCATGCAACTCGAATATAATCCATGGATGACTGAATTCATCTCGTGCAATACGGAACGAATCCATCGATGACATAATTCAATAATTCCTCACAAGCAATATAGATCGAATCCATGGATTGTTTAATTCGTCGCGTGCAAAACGAATCGAATTCATGAATGACTTTAATTCAATGCGGTTCGAATTCATGGATGACATAATTCATCGCATGAAAGATGGAGCAAATCCAAGGATGACTTAATTCATCACACGCAACACAAATCGAACACATGGATGATTTATAATTTATTACATCGAATCCATGTAAATTCACCGGTTGATGCAAATGTTATGAAATTATATGGATTATATTTTCCTAGGATATATGAACAAGTCAACCTGCATATTTGGTAAGTAATCATGAACGTGTAGATATTGTTGTAGGTATATTTTCAAATAAATATGTGTAGTGCTTTCTATGAAGATGTGCACACTGTATTTTGTCTCCATGACTATTTTTTTCTTTTTATCAGTATTTAGTAAATTATCTATCTATCTATCTATTTATCTTTCTATCTATCTATCTATCTATCTATCTATCTATCTATCTATCTATCTATCTATCTGTCTGTCTGTCTGTCTATCTATCTATCTATCTATCTATATATATATATATATATATATATATATATATATATATATATATATATATATATATATATATATATATATATATATATATATATATATATATATATATATATATATATAAATAAGACAAACTATTATTGTTATCAGGGCCCGACTTTGACCGATCGGACCGATTTGGCCCAATCAGGACCCGCACTCACGGGGGTTCCCGCGCGATAGTATTTTAAAAATAAATATATCTATAGAGAGATTAATTGTAAAGTGATGTAAGAAAAGTTTAAGTTCCGTATCATATAAAACTTGTTTACAAGTTTATTTTCAAATGCCGTGCTTGCAGGAAGGCCCGCGGGTAAATCCATTGGAAGGGGCCACTAAATTGATCCAAATTCGGGCCCGGAGTTACTTTGAAGGAGGTTCTTAAACTGTCATGTTCTTTCACATATTGATCTATAAATGATCAACTCAATAACCATTTGGTTCCATCGATACTAATGAGTATGGAAATGGAAACATTCCTTGAAGTCATAGCTACTTAACATGTAAGAAGACTGGTCGGTATTTGAAGTGATTTATCATAGGACAACCGTTGTATATAAGATTTTTGGGATTCGTAGAAAATCAAAATCATGGGAAAAAAATTGTATATTTTGATACTCTAAACTCGATGCAGATTTGTGCAAAAATGTAAGGTGTGTTCAGTTTAGAATCATGTTTTGGGAAAAAAAACTGAAAGGAGAAAATTAGCTTTCTTTACACTCTTGATGTACAAACATTATTATGGACCGTTATGTTGTCTGCTCTTTATTTCACCATTAGGTATGAACTATTTGGACTACGGTTTCTAAAGCATTTCTAAAAAATGTTTGCAGATGACAGTTACCCAAAACAAAAAAGCCTAGAAAAATCAACCTTATTGATATCTATGATAAAGACTTTAGTTGTGTTAAACAAAAATTCGTTGAAAGTTTGTTGCAAAAGGGTCAGAGATCACCCAAGAACCAGTATTCCTTCCTATAGGTGCCATTTGTATACAGATCACGTATGGTATATTTATGTTTAATATTTCTATATATTATATACTTAAGTTCTAACGTATACAGATTTGTTGTCGAAATAATATTTGATATATTTTATTCCTATATTTTCGTATGTGAAAAATATAAGATTTCCCATCACGCCATGCAACGCTTGATAGTGCGTGCCTACAAAAATTGTACCTGCAACAACAAAACAAAAAGAGTACCTTGTGAGAAAGAACAGATAAATAGAAACTGCCTTACATTTCAGACATGGAAATTAATCCTTGATAATGAAATCTGACCAGTCGCCGTTGGCGTCTCGATGAAGTTATTTCCCTTACTTCCTTGACAACGTTGACTAAAACCCACTGTGATGCATCATTGAATCGGACTTGCATTGCTTTCAGACAGGGTCAAATAATTTATAAAATGGCAAAAATGTAACTTACTTTGACAGATTATATAAATCCAATCCTTCTGCTTTCTTCAGTCACGTATGATCAGGCCATGAAAGTGAGCTGAATTGACGAAAAGCGGGTGGGGGTTCGTGTTGTGATAAAGAGTGATCTTTATCTTCTAAGCATCAATTCTGGATTATATTTGGTATATAATAATTAGACAATTTTCTTTCCTTGCGTTAATACCGGAAATATTTCATCTTGTTCATTGTATTATATTATATTATATTATATTATATTATATTATATTATATTATATTATATTATATTATATTATATTATATTATATTATAGATAATGTTTTTGGTATCACTCGTTGAAATATGGAAAGAAAATATCCTATATGGCTTTATAAATGTGAGGCAATATGAAGATTGTTGAAGTATTGTCGACAATTTGTTTGCCAATTGTTAAACCAGGCATCCAAAAGAAACCTGGTTTTGTTATTTATGATTTATCTTCGAATCTTTTCTCCCCGCAAAAGCACCACGATGCGTACCGTTTATTTCACTACCCTTCTCATTGTCAACACATTCAATGGTGTTGTGTGATTAAATATAATTTTCATTTTCAAAATTATTCACGTACACTATCATTCGCGCAAATGATATGAAATCTCGGTGATAATAGCCCGCAATTACACACGGCTGATAATTTGTCTACAATGGCCATTTAACTGTAGACGCCTGGCAAAAACCGTGGCCTTACTTAGTTAATTATTGACATTTTTGTCGTCACTATTGTAGTTTCATAAAGTTATCTTTCTATGCAAGGCACGCGCTTTTCAAGTGTTTATTAAATACCCAAATTCCTCTGCCGTGGTCAGCTCTCATTGTTTTATATCTCATTATTAGCATACAGTCTGTAATAGATTCAGCCTATAACTAATGTCATGTCTGGACATTTTCATGAGAGTCAAATCAGATTTACTTATTTTTATGACGATTATAGTAGATTTCAGACTTGGTTACCTTAATATTAAAAATGAAAGTAGTGTCATGACTAAAATTGAGAGATAATAAAAAGATAAATTTTATTTTAAAAGCAGAATATATTATGACATAACGAAAGTTTGGAATTCAGTCCATATCAAATCAGATCAAGGAGGTCTTACAGGAAAAAATAGTAAATACCAGGCAATTGTATCTTAAACTACGAACTCATTCGTTACGTGTATGTTTGAGTAAGCAATTTTGTTTGGTTCTTTTCCTTCATCAAAGGCTGACCGTTGCTGTATTGCTTTTCAGTTTCCTCTCGACGTATTCACAGTACCTTGTACATATTACCACAGAATCTCTGTTGATGACGATACACAGGTTCTTTTCAAAATATACAATTACACAAGAAATAAATTTGTTACAATTTACCGCAGAATAAACGATAAAGAAATTTATAAATGGAATGATGCTTGCCATTTTCCACGTTAAATTCTTCATCACATGTAGTCTTCACTGAGATAATGCCCAAGGTTGTATAGGTAAAATTCTTGAATTGACATAAAGTAGCAAATTGGGTCAAACATGAGTTATATAATTTTGCATTTATGGTTTGTTGTGGGTTTTTAAAAAAATAAATTCTGTGAGTTAAAATACTTTATTATCATACTTGTTTGATGAAATCTCCCCAAAAATTAAACTGTATATGTGTTCCTGTTTTAGGTATATCATACGTTTCTGTACACAAAAGATCTTTTGTGACAGCTGATCATTAAAATCAATGATTTCTGGAAATTCATACTTTTTTTGATAAGATTATTAGAATTAAAGACAGCGATTTTAAAGGTAATGATGCCCATAAAAGTGATTTCAATCAATTCACAATGAAAGCATGACTAATTTTCCACTATTATGTTAATTACCAATAATGAAATAATGAGGCTTGGAAGTATCGCCCAAGTACGAATTGAGAAATCGGCGTAATCTGTGCAATTCGATTTAATTCAGAATTTATCAAATCTCTAATCTAACTTGTATTGATATTATACAGACTGTACTTAAGGCATGTTGTGTCGTCAATAACCTGCTAGTCTCCTTGCTGGGTTTCACAATGGTCAAATAGTGGAAGGCAATCTGCCGCTATTTTCTAATTTTCTGCAATTTACGAAGCAGTTATAAACCAGGCACATATTTTTTCTCGACATTTTAAAGTGAAACTAGAGTTGGAAAATATTTTGTTCAACTGGAGAGTGAATTCACAGCATACGCTGATTCGTTATCGAGTGATGTTATTCTTTTATTTTGTGTATTGTATTCAAAGCTAAAAAAAACAAACGTTGCACATGTATGGATGTACAAATTTCAACACATTTTTAATCGAGCTTTGTCCAACATTTAAATAATGAGTAAGATTATATAAATAATCTCTATTGATGAAAATTATTCATGTGATTCTTCTACAGAAATATTTCATTAGTTACGAAACACGAGAAAGGAAACACTGTTTACAGCATTTTAAAGTTCAAGTGCAAACATAGGAAGGTGAAACAATTGAGGGATATACCAGTAAAGTGAAATGTGTAACATCTGTTGCCTGGAAGGAATGTCGACTTACTTGATACATCCATATATAGTAATTTTGTGCGCTTCACTTACCGTTTGCAGTGAAAAATCGCAAATAATATGAGTTCTACTTGAACAATCGCATACGATAATTAATCTACTGATGAAATACGAAGGATTACGTTATGATTGAGAAAATTAAATACATGGAATAATTCCAGCAGTGTTGGTAATTTCATTGCTAGATGCTACTTCAAGACGCACATAATTAGATTTAAAAAATTGTGTATTCATTTTATTATTTTGTTTATCGTTGTTTTTGTTTAATAATTTTTGAGGTTGTTGTATTTAAAAAAAATTGATTAGAGGGTATGTTTTCTCTAAATATAATTACGCAGTATGCGCAGTTAAATTAATGATTCATTTCATCGTATTTATTAAATAAAAATAGTTAAAACATTCGTCCCACGCTGTTTATTCTACACACCAATGCTTAAATATGAAAAACCTCTTTGTTTATCCTATGGATATATATATATATATATATATATATATATATATATATATATATATATATATATATATATATATATATATATATATATATATATATATATATATATATATATATATATATATATTAAAGTACACAGCCTATAATAACTAAATATATCGGCATATATTTATGATATTGGAAGTTACCTGTAATAATAAATCATACTCAAATTGACATCTATCGATCCAGATGACAATTGCATGTATTAACTATCCTAAATCTAGCATTGACAAGACAAACCTCAAAAGAACAACTTTCTATGAAATATCATATTTTCATATAGATACAATCCCCTAATAGGAAATGATCTTCTCATATAGACAAACAGCCTATAAAATGCACGGACCTGCCATGATGAAGCCAACAGAAAACAAAATGACTCCAATCATATTAAAATAATTCTAGATTTTGAGTTTGATTAGAGTAATGTCAATCATGAATAAGTACTCAAATCTGTTGTGAATTATTATTATTATTATTATTATTATTATTATTATTACTATTATTATTATTTCGCTAGTTATGTTATTGCTGTTATTAATGTTCCTTCTGGTGCTGCCAAGATATGGACGACGACGATGATGAGGTTGATGGTTGCAGTTACTATTGTTGTTATTGTTCATGTTGTTTTTTCTTTTTATTAAATATGCTAATGTATTATCTAACGGCTGTGTTACCTTCAGATTTTAAAAGTATTCGTTAAATTAAGAAGACAATAACCAATATCTGATATGAACAAGGATTTGTATGCACCAGAACGATAAGATAAAACTGACGTTCTGAAAATGAAGAACAGAGTGAGTAAGATGACAAGAAAAATCTGTTAACGCCTGCATTCTAATCTGCAAATAACAACGTACATATCGTGTTGCCAAAATTCAAGGCTAGATTTGTTTTTAGATATTACTATAGACAAAGAACTTGATTTGAAAAGTGAAGATAATTATAGCTAATTATTCCATCACGGACATATATTTTGGTATGTGCTTCCCAACTGAACCCGTGTTAGAAAATGGGCATCGTCCTATAATTATGTCAATTATGTGTTCAAAGTGATACGCATGTCCATTCAATCATCATTATATCTTCCCATCCTACATTGTCCATCGTTAGTTATGCTATTTCGGCACGCATTTCACACGTCATGGCAACCGATGTATAACTACAGTTCTATAAAAAAAATTATAACTCTTAAGCAGTAAAAAAATATTTGGGTAAATTTAGAATTTAAAACGGCCTACCCACGTAAGTGTTTAGGATCTAAAATCGTGTCAAAATCAAGCCATTTACATGCATTTATAACAAACCTTCGTTTCTTACAAACATTTGTGGCATCCGTTGTATATATAAATACAATTTAAAAAAGAAAACAGTCAACATGAACAATATACTTCATTTAGAAGTGATTTCTCAAATTTTAGAATTTATAAATTTTAATTTATAAGTTTTTCCCATTCTTCTAATGTTTGCATACTCGATCATATTGAATGTAACAGTTTCCATTTCCGATTCACGCTGAGAACTACAGCAGCGTATAATGTTGAACATGTTATAGGTTTCCAGAGAATTCCTACTGCAACATCAGAAGTGAAAACGAAATTTGAATGTCTAGAGATACAAGAAAGACAACATACACCACAATCATAATTACTAAAGCAGGAAAATGATAAAGATGATGATGATGGTCATTATTATTATTATTATTATTATTATTATTATTATTATCATTATTATAACAATATTACAGTTCATTATCATGACAGTGTAACATGTGATCTCACTGTACAACTGTTATCCTGATATTTTTTGCTAATGCGTATTACTATTTGCAATGGTCGTATTCACCATTTATTACTATTACAATCTGAAAAATCCGTAATCCTGAGTTATTATTGCTGCTATTTGCAATGATCGTAATCATTACTTATTACTATTACTATTTGCAATGGTCGTAATAATCATTTAGTACTATTACAGTCTGAAAAATCAGCAATCCTGAGTTATTATTACTGCTATTTGCAATGATCGTAATCATTACTTATTACTATTACTATTTGCAATGGTCGTAATCATTATTTATTACTATTACTATTTGCAATGGTCGTAATTACTATTACAATCTGACCAAGTCGTAATCATGAGCTATTACTACATGCAATGGGCGTAATCATCATTTATTACTATTACTACACGCAATGTGGGTAATCATTTATTACTATTACTACATGCAATGTGGGTAATCATTTATTACTATTACTACAAGCAATGGGCGTAATCATTTATTACTATTACTACATACAATGTTGGTAATCATTTATTACTATTACTACATGCAATGGTCGTAATCATCATTTATTACTATTACTACATGCAATGGGCGTAATCATTTGTTAATATTACTGCATGCAATGTGGGTAATCATTTATTACTATTACTACAAGCAATGGGCGTAATCATTTGTTACTATTACTACATGCAATGTGGGTAATCATTTATTACTATTACTACATGCAATGGTCGTAATCATCATTTATTACTATTACTACATGCAATGGGCGTAATCATTTGCTACTATTACTACACGCAATGTGCGTAATCATGTATTACTATTATTACATGCAATGGGCGTAATCATGTATTACTATTACTACATCCAATGGGCGTAATCATCATTTATTACTATTACTACAAGTATCAGGTATTATTTTTACTACATGCAATGGTTGAAATCGCCATTTATTGCTATTACACTTTGTAATGGTTGTATTAGCCATTTATTACTATTACTATTTACAGCATTTATTATTACTAGAAACTGCAAATGCCGCAATCGTGATTTATTACTATTGCTATTTGTAATGATCGTAATCATCATGTATTACTATTATTATTTGCAATGGTCGTAATCATCATTTATTCATGCCAACTAATTGTTATATTTCATTAGCCGTATCATCAGCCGAGAATGTGAGAATGTATTTAGCTTTTTACGCCTACTATATCTCAATGTTATGATACTGTTTCTGATGTGTATGTTTTCGGCGATGAGAAAAGGATTGGTAAAGGGAAAGAGAAATAAACTGCCAGAGAAATGAAAAACACCCACAACTATAGTTTCAGCAATCGCAACTGCAACAACAATAGCACTGCTACTACTATTACTATACTGCTATATTACTACTACTACTACTACTACTTTTAATAATAATAATAATAATAATAATAATAATAATAATAATAATAATAATGATACTACTACTACTACTTTTAATAATAATAATAATAATGCTAAATGATAATAAAATAATAAAAATAAGAAGAAGAACAGTAATACTATTAATAATAATGATAATAAATGCTGATAATGATGATGATAACAACATAAATAATAATAATAATAATAATAACAAATCAATGCTAATAATAACAACAACACTAATATTATTATTGTTATTATTATTATTATTATTATTATTATTATTATTATCATTATTGTTGTTGTTGTTATTATTATTTATTTATTTATTTATTTATTTATTTATTTATTTATTTATTTATTTGCAACATAGGTCATCGGTCCAAATTACATGCATGTATTAATATATGGTACACACAGAAAACATACCAATTCTAGGATTAACACACTGGCTATCTAGCTTTTATAGATTTGGCTACACAAAGAGTAAAATCATTTAGAATATTAATATTATTGTTGATTCAAACAATCCGTATTGCATTGCTAACTCGGATCATTTATAACCTTATTGTAGAATCGTAATCCATTGATTGAATTTATCCCTCCTTTTAAGTATTGTTGAAAAATCTATTTACAACGTTTCCCAACCACATTAACCGAAACTTCTCCCATACGAAAACAGTAAGTTAATAATAATAATAATAATAATAATAATAATAACTTGAAAACTTGATATTATTTATAAGTTTTAAGAAACACTTGGCGTTATTAAGGTATGGATTCTAATTATTTTTGTCACGTATCGAAACTATTCAAACTGTTTATGTTTTTATGTATCCCATTTATCTATCTATCTATCTATCTATCTATCTATCTATCTATCTATCTATCTATCTATCTATCTATCTACCTACCTACCTACCAACCTACCTACCTACCTATCTATCTATCTATCTATCTATCTATCTATCTATCTATCTATCTATCTATCTATCTATCTATCTGATTGTTTGTCTCTTTGTCTCTCTATCTATCGATATATCATTATTATTATTATATATTTTTATTATTGATATTTGTATAATTCTTATGTTTTGTTTTCTATTTAAGAGTAGTGCGCATGACAATACGAGTTAAATTTCATAAATCAACCATTTGTTTTTGTCAACAGAATATTAAATTGATGATACATCACTTGGATTCAGACCAATTCATTGATGCATTCATTTCATTATAACATTATAAACACATGCCAATGTTATATGTCATTGACGATAGTAGACACATCTGAAGAAGGAGAAAAGGGCAACAAAATTTGTGTCAGAATTAAGAGACCTGTTATCCGTAATGTTTCGCGCGTGGTTCATAAATTACTGAAGTAGTTTGGTCTCGCCGCATCCAACTCTCTTTATCTCTCTTCTTCTTATCCTTTACCGGAGATATTTCAATTTTTGATAATTTGTATTGCTATTTGGTATTTGATATTAAGTCTTTGTTAATCTGCCATGCTTGAATATCTAAATTTCAATACATAAGAATAAAAGAGAACAAGAATAAAAGAAAACATCGATTATTATATACCATGTGTTTATAACATGCACAAAGAAACAATCCTAAATCTGTATTTTGTATCACATTATTGATTTCCAGATGTCAAACCCATATCAAGAACAATATAATTAGGCAAGGGTGTTCATTTGAGTGTTTGAACGAGATTAAATGCATCCCCATGCAACATCAGAAAATCAGGAAGAGCCGAAGAGGTCCAAAGAGCAAAATATATCATCCAATTCAGTTTATATCATAATTTCTTCAATATATATATATATATATATATATATATATATATATATATATATATATATATATATATATATATATATATATATATATATATATATATATATGTATATATATATATATATACCAATATCATAATCCATTTGCTGTTCGAATTACAACTATTGCAAATACTACTGCTGCTGCTACTATTACTACTACTATTGCTATCCTCGCACCGTGTACTACTATCACTACCATCGAACAGTGTACTACTATTGCTACCCTTGCACATATTCTCCCTTTCTCCCTCCATCTCTCTATCTATCTGTCTGTCTATCTATCTATCTATCTTTCTATCCATCCATCCATCCATCCATATCTATCTATCTATCTATCTATCTATCTATCTATCTATCTATCTATCTATCTATCTATCTATCTTTCTATCCATCCATCCATCCATATCTATCTATCTATCTATCTATCTATCTATCTTTCTATCCATCCATCCATCCATCCATATCTATCTATCTATCTATCTATCTATCTATCTATCTATCTATCTATCTATCTATCTATCTATCGATCCCGCACTGTGTACTACTATTACTACCATCGCACAATGTACTACTATAGCTACCGTCGCACAGTGTACTACTATTGCTACCCTCGTATATATTCTCTCCCTCTCCCCCCCTCTCTCTCTCTACCTATCTATCTAGCTATCTATCTACCTACCTACCTACCTACCTGCCTACATATCTATCTATATATCTATCTATCTATCTACCCATCCATCCATCCATCCATCCATGCATATATCCAACCATCCTACCATCTAGATATCTCTATATGAGAGAGAGAGAGAGAGACAGAGAGAGGCAGAGAGAATTACATCTTCTCTCAACCGTCACCATATCGTCAGCTATTTCATTTTGATAATCTTGCAAAGCCTGTTCTGTCTGAAATCCCGTCTTGTGTTATGATGAAAATAATCATTACCCTATTTAGCTTCATGATTAAAATATTAACATGCTTTCTAACGTTGTCTGCTTTTCTTGGTTTCAATAATCAAGCCATATTAATATTAAAAAAACCGTGATGATATGTCTTAAATATGACAAATTATATATTTACATAGTGAAACGTTTGGAAGAAGTTTCTAGTAATTAGTATTCGTAGGAATCCAAGATCATTCTGTTAGACCGCAGCTCTAAAAAGTGTATTCTTTGTTTGTTAGCCGTAAGAAAGCAAAGCAAATATACTTCATTTCAATGCGTCATCAAATTAACATGAAACAATCAACATACATTTTGTTGTTTCCTAAACTATTACATTTGAATTCAGCGATTTGGACCCTAATACAAAGAATAATGAGGACAAACTCATGTTGAATTCATAAAGGATGGAAAGTATTAATTATTTAAGGATCTAACAGAAAAGGGATAAGCCTTCATATCTGAAAGTGAAACATTTTTAGAACATTTGTTTTGTTCAGTTAATTTTGGACATCAAGAGGCACAGACCCTGTGATTGAATCTGTTTATAATGACATTGAACAGTGGGGTCAGAAACATTAATTTATTTCCTATCATATATCAGATGATATTTAACCTTGTATTTAACCTTCTATTATATTTTGTTACCACTCTGGGTATTAAAATATGAAAAAGAAAGAAAAGAAACCAACTGGTTTAGTAACGTCAACAGATAATTTATTTTTCTAAATTACGGAGTGAATTTTTAAGAGACAGGTACAATATTGTGAATTAAATGACAAATAATTCTGAATGTCCTATCACAAGTTTAAAAATATAGAATATTCTAAATGAATTCCAAGTCTTCAATGCCCTAATAAGCCACAATAATGCAATCCAAAATATATATGAATGAGTTCTCCATAATTCTAAAGTAGTGCTTTAGTCCAAAACGTCAAAATGCACAATATAATTCCAATGAATGATTTAAATAATTCCTCCCAAACGCTATCTGAACATAACTGTAAATGATTTCATGGACTGATATTAAAACATGAATTAATAATTGTTTACCCAACATCTATATGTATTTCACTTGACCTACATCGCAATAGAATGTTTATGGAAAACTAATAATTTCCATGAAAAAATTCAACTTTACCCTTCAACTTAAATTCTAGTAATATTTTGTTTAACACTTCTAATCGTAGCTAAAGTCAGGCATGCGAAAAAACAACTCTATCCACAATCATCAGTCACAAACTAAAGTTAAACACACAATGGAATTAAATATACATAACAATTTCTTGAGATCTCTTTCTGTCTTTTCATTTATCTGCAACTTATTTTAGATCTCTTTACTTTTCTCGCTTATAACAAGATTTCAGAAAGTGGTTAATCTTTGCAAATGCTATCTTTTCTTAATTTACATATGTATTTTTTACATGATACACTGTGAATATTGTCGGGAATAATGTCAGTTTGTTTTGATCTATATGAACTTCATATATACTAAAGAGTAAATTAGTTCTTAAAGTAATGATCTCGTTGTGCATTGCTAATGTTGCACCTACTGTGTATCAGACGCGTTTTGCATGGCAAATGCACTTTGCGAGTTTGTCTCTAATTCACTTAAAGAATTAGTATAAATCTGTCGTGATACGAGAAAATAATGACAATTGATGAAACAAACTGTCATCTTAAGGTAACTGTTACTTGCCAAGTTAATTACCTACAGCCGTCACTCGGCGAGAGGGAGAAACATGCATGTGACGGAAAGAATAATTTGTTTTACGTTATGTTACAAAAACACGCAAGAGGCAAAGTCGAAAAAGCAAGCAAATGTCTAATAATGGATAACATAGCATCTAACCGCTAATATTCACCGACAAAATAAGAAAACTTAATCCATAGTGTAATATAAACAAGTAAGGTAATACAATTTCACTAATATTATAATATTACGCTTTAAAGTGCAATAAAGCTTAAAACAAATGAATGATTTTCCCTAGCTACATTACGTTTTCAATAATACAACAGCACAAATAATAATAAAATTGGTTAGAGAGGTGTCATCTAAAACGTTCCGAGCAATTATTTAGTAGCTGGCATGCAGCTGTGCTCAAATCCACCCTGTCACGCGCTGACCTCATATAAACGATGGAAGAAGACTGAACCAAAAGGCTGGACGAGTACGTGCACCAAATCGCCAGGCAAGCAAAAATTTACATTCCTCTAAATGTATAAATTCAGCTGGCTTTCTATTTATATAATGAAGGTATCAACATGAAAAGTTTCAGTTATCAAACATTAAGAAAATGGGCTATCACTTTACACCATGTTAAATATACACGTGTGTATATGAAATCCGTTTGTATAGAAGGATACTGAAGAAACAGATCAAAGAGTTATCAATCAATCAAAGAAGGAATCGTACCCGTGCTTATAGTGACGGCAACTATCGCGTTGCTCTGATGACTAAGAACTATAAGATTGAAGTAAAGGTACAGATACATACATACCAACCCAACATACATACATACATACATACATACATACATACATACATACATGCATGCATGCAGGCTGACAGACAGACAGACAGACAGACATACAGACAGACAGACATAAAGACAGACAGACAGATAGATAGATAGATAGATAGATAGATAGATAGATGGGATACATAAAAACATAAACAGTTTGAATAGTTTCGATACGTGACAAACATAATTAGAATCCCTACCTTTAATAACGCCAAGTGTTGCCTGGTCCTCTGCATCTCATATTTACAACTTTAATGGAAAATTGTTCATTTATTCGTATGTGTCTTATCTGTTGCTAAACTTACCTCAAATTCGAATAAAGCCTTTACACAGACAGAATGTTGAAAATACGTGTATTTTGATTCGTAGTACTTATATTGCTCAATGTATAGTCGTTTGTGTTTCGGTCGCTTGAGATTGTAATTATTTTCAGTTTATTTCACGTACTTAATAAAGGTATTTTCTTTAATGTCCCTTAATTACGCAATTGAGGTCGATAGCGACTGTAATACTTTTCAGTGACACCTATTTGTATTAGAGTAATGATTGGAGTAAATTGCATCTTATCACCAGAATAATGCGTATCTAAACTGAATCCATTTGATAGTAACACTGAAAGTGAGGTTAAAAACTTGCTAATGTGCGAAAACAGTTGACGTATGAATATATTTCACATGTGTTAATTATACCTTGATATATACCGCTGATACCTGCATATGGCGCACGTGTGTTAATCACACATTGACATATACAGCTCACGTCTGCATATAATGCACGTGTGTTAATCATACATGGGCATCTATTACACATCTGTTAAAGATACGTTGACATATACAGCTCACATTTGCACATAATGCACGAATGTTCATCACACATTTGCATATAATGCACGTGTTTCAATCACACATTTGCACCATTTGCACATACTGCAACAAAGGTGTTTTACTAGTAGGGATTAATTAATATTAATGAACTAATTATTTAATTAATTACGCAATTAAGTAATGCATCCGGTACAAAATCAGCTTTTCTGACCAGATACTTCACGTTTATTCGTTCTATAAAGCTAATTCATTCAAATAGCAAAGTTAATACTGGACAGTAGAGAGACTTTAAACCAAACAGTAGAGGCCAAAGATCATTTATTTGTCTTTCAAAATATTGCCCTTCATCTCATAATCATATCTCCCACAACCACAATGATATTTCCCCTACATGACCCAACGCTATCAATATTTATATCATAGCCCATATCGTCTCCATAATAATCTGTGTTATTTCTAGTTTTATGCGAAACGTACGACCCTGTGACGCACGGACTGATTAGCATTTAGTTTTCGATATCATGCAGACAAATGGTCGTCTTAAACTTTTCGTTGAAATGAGAGAAAATCCATACATACATACATACATACATACATACATACATACATACATACATACATACATATATATATATATATATATATATATATATATATATATATATATATATATATATATATATATATATATATATATATATGGTACATAGAATGAGGCCTAGATAAGTAGTAAGAAGTAAATGACTCTCACAGGGGAGTAATGACAGAACATCTTTTGTGATCGTAAGTAAATTCAAACCCATAAGATCGTTTCAGAGGAGTAAATACAGCGTCTTCATATTGTTATGATTGCGTGATTCCGGTACCGGTGTATTGTCGGACCTTCCAATAGACACCCTAAAATAACTAATACAAGGTTGATGGTCAGATACTGTTTCACCGGAAACACTTATCAAACAGTATTTATGATTGCTCGTCAAGCGACGCCAATTGAAAGCTGGAAAGAAAATTTCTTAACATTTGACATTGAAAGTGGTGATACAAATATTAGCTTGTAAAGGATTGAATGATGGATTTCAAAACAATAACCACCGGTACATTGTGATAGATTGATAAGCAGATAGCAAAGTATATGTTTTTGTAAGACTTGCATGCTCAATACGGCACTATTGTTAGACTGACTAGTGATACCCCTGAATTAACATTAGAGAGATTGTCATCACCTCAGTCTTCGACAAGAAAAATACCATTCAGGAAAAGGAGTATAACGTTCAGATATGTTATATGAAGAAGAAAAAAATATTATCCAATCTTTGATCAGTTGTATACGTTTACTCCTGCTTTGAAACTTGCACCATGAGCGATGAAAGTCGAAACACTATCATAATAAAAAATGCACTCAGTTTATGGAGGAACATTTCAGCTAGTAAAATTTAACTGGTAAATTTTTTGAAGCGAACCCAATTGTTCCTAACGTTCTTGCTGTGGCAAATGATGCAGATACTTTTGTGTGTGTGTGTGTGTGTGTGTGTGTGTGTGTGTATGTATGCATGTATGTATGTATGTATGTATGTATGTATGTATGTATGTATGTATGTGATTTGGATCTTTAAACAAATTTCAATCATATATCGCTACAACGTCTGCAGTGTGACAGTTTTTATAGTGAGGTCTAGCACTGGGGCAACATGCCACATACATGTAGCATCATGCCCCACCCAGTCGCATTATTCTGACACGAGGCCGACCAGTCCTAGCACTAACATGTTAATGCTGAGCGCCAAGCGAGGCATCGGCTAGTACCATTTTTGTAAGTCTTTGGTATGAGTCGGTCATACTTGGAGCCCGCGATCTACCGCATCCAAGTCGAACGCTCTAACCACTTGGGCCACCAGAGCGCTCGATAAACTTGCAATACGTCGCTAGAAAAATATATGGGATCATTACAAAATATGACGCAAGAAAAGAACTGAGCGTCGATAATAGTGCTATAATTACTAACCTTGCAAAACGCCTAATATAATAAAAGTAAGTGAATCAAACCTTGCTAACAGTTTTAACCTCGTAAATATTGAAGGTATTTTTTAAAATCTATTTCGTCCTTGTCTTCATCAAGATCATGAGGCGAATGGAGCAGTATGTCACGGGATGTCATTTGTAACAGTAGCGGTACAATGCAATGCTAATCAAGTCCGATTCTTAACATTACAGTTTTCGTACAAAGTATATAAAAAGAGGCAAGATTTAAAATGTACTTTTATCCTGTGCCACTTTCTTAGCAAATGCCGTAATGTAAAAGTGTACTCAGATAATTTCCTGTTTGTAAGTACGAATAAATCTTAGAGAAGTTCATCTAAAAAAGCAAAGGTAGTTAAGTTGCGATGAGTGGAGTTGTTTGTCATAGTTTTATAAATATCTTCAGTATTTTCGTATGACACCCCACCTTCTCCATGCGAGTTATACAAGTTTCAGTAGAGGTTTGCCGCATTCTTATTTTTTATGCATCCATACTTTCAAGTTTCACATATAAACATGACCTTGTATTAATTTGAAAACTCGAAATAATTTATTTGCAGTCGTGCTAAAGATAAATGAATAACAACTTATCCGTTTCCACAATATAGTTTTGGCATGAAAGCAGCTGAGAGATCCATTCATGACAGTATCTTTCTTCATAAACCGCATACACTTTTGTAGAATATTTGCTAAACGCCACGTCAGAGCAGATCACGTGTTTAAGTTTAAGAGGGATCGATATTCAACTCAAAGCCTAACCCATTTAAGGACAAAATATCATGGGAGATAACTTTAAAAACCGCTATTCATTATGTCCCTTTGGTGTTCAAGACCTTAGAAAATCTATCATCGAAAATGTTGCACAGGAAAACTGATAGAATCTACTGCATGAAGATGCACAGTATGGTTTAATTTAGGTTATGATGGCGTGTCACTAGTGGAGAGGAGCTACTGAATAATGGGAGACTAGTTGCTGTGACAGTAGTGAAGAACTATTGAATAATAAGAAGCTAGTTACAGTGTCAGTAGTGGTGAATAACTATTGAATGAAGGGAGGCTAGTTACAGTGTCAGTAGTGGAGAAGGGCTATCGAATAATAGGAAGCTAGTTACAGTGTCAGTAGCGGAGAAGAGCTCTTGAATAATGGTAAGTTGGTCAGTAGCGGACAATATATATTAAATAATGGGAGGCAAGTTCAGTGTCAGTTCTGGAGAAAAGCCGTTGAATTTATGGAAAAGAGCCATTTTATACTGGGTGTAGGGACTAGTTACAGTGTCAATAGTGGAAAAGAGCCATTTAATACTGGGAGGCTAGTTACAGTGTTAGTAGTGGCGAGGAACCATTCAATACGTGGCGGGGCCAGTTACAGTATCACGTAGTTAGAGAAGAGCCATTGAATACAGGGAGACTAGTTACAGTGTCAATAGTGGAAAAGAGCCATTCAGTACTTGGAGGCTAGTTACAGTTTATAGCATTGGCAAGGAGCCATTCTGTACGGTGGAGAGGGGGCTAGTTACAGTGTCAGTAGTGGAGAGCCATTATGTACGTGGGGGTGGGTGGGCTAGTTAAAGTATCAGTAGCGGAAAAGAGCCAATGAATAATGGGAGATTATTTATCTAAATTTGAATCAGCAATCCTCCTTAAAGCCACAAATATATATCCTGCTAAGTTTAGTTGGCGCGTGCTTCGGAGAGAATGAATGTAAAAAGTTAAGGTGGACAAAAACTAACAATATTTAATCCAAGATAATCTGATCGCTTTTATTTTGTATTGGGTAAACATCAATGAAAAATATTTTATATGTTATCAGTATTTATGTTTATCATTGCATTTAGTTCAAAGAAGCCCTAAAACAACTCTTAACATAAATATTGTTCAATTATTCATTTTATTCGGCAAAAAGAGAATCACCGAACAAACTATAATAGATTTGTTTGTCCTAAAGAAATTAATAAGAAATTTTGTGTTTACCGTTGGATTTAAAAGTGAAATTTCGGTAACATTGTTTTGTCAATATTGCTGTATGGGTGTGAGATCTAGAGTGTTAATGACTACTCTGTTACTGAACAAGTATACACTGATTTCTTAGGGATACCCCACTTTGTATGTTGCATGCAGTACTGATTTTTTAGGGATACCCCTCTTTGTATGTTGCATAAAGTACTGATTTCTTAGGGATGCCCCTCTTTGTATAATGTATGGAGTACTAATTTCTTAGGGATACCCCACTTTGTATGTTGCATAAAGTACTGATTTCATAGGGATACCCCACTTTGTATAATGTATGGAGTACTGATCTCTTAGGGATACCCCACTTTGTATAATGTATGGAGTACTGATTTCTTAGGCATACCCCACTTTGTATAATGTATGGAGTACTGATTTCTTAACGATACCACTTTGTATAATATATGGAATACTGATTTCTTAGGGATACCCCACTTTGTATGTTGCATAAAGTACTGATTTCTTAGGGATACCCCACTTTGTATAATGTATGGAGTACTGATTTCTTAACGATACCCCACTTTGTATAATGTATGGAATACTGATTTCTTAGGGATACCCACTTTGTATGTTGCATAAAGTACTGATTTCTTAGGGATACCCCACTTTGTATAATGTATGGAGTACTGATTTCTTAGGGATACCCCTCTTTGTATAATGCATGGAATACAAATTTATTACCTATACTCCAATATGTATGTTGTATGGAGTACCGATTTCTTACCGATACTCCACTTTGTGTGTTGTATGGACTACTGACTTCTTACCGATACCCCACTATTTAAGTCGTATGCCGTACTGATTTCTTACCGATACCCCACTTTGTATGATGAATAGAGTACTTATTTCTTATCGATACCCCACTATGTATATTGTATGGAGTACTGCTTTCTTTCGATACTCCACTATGTATGTTGTACGGAGTACTGATTTATTACCAATACCCAACATTGTATGATGTATGGAGTACTGTCTTCTTATCGATACCCAATTGTGTAAAATGTATGGAGTACTAATTTGTTCCCGATACCCCACTACGTATGTTGTATGGAGTACTATATAATATTTAGAGCTGATATGTTTTAGGTTAGACTTGATAATGAATTTTTTTTTACAAAAACTAATAACTTATATTATGATTTACGTTGTTTCTGCTGCTGGTAAATGCAGTTTTAATTAGCTTTCCTTTATGAAAAATGTGTGTATTTAGGTATTATTCATTTATAATTATCTCGGTCGTTCTCCTCTTTTGACAGCTTAAGTAAATCAACTAGACTAAAGGATCAACATATACAAACGAGGCTTTCTATTGCTTTTATCCATTTTAAAATATAACGTTTATCATATTTTAAAATCTGCTTTTGAACTTTTTGAAATCATAAACAATACAGGTAAAGAAAACAATTTTTCAAAGTCCGTTCAAGGTATTGTAGGTTTCCCACTGAAGCTGGATGGTGGCAAACTCTGGAGACATTTGAAAGAAAATGCGAATTATGCGCCTCATAAGATATAGATGATGGATTTCTTTTTCAAGAAACATCTAAAAATCGTCAATACATGCAACTTTGTACTCATAAAATTAAATAAAATTATTGAACTGATATATAGATCAGTTTTCTCCCATGTAAATGCAAAATTGTTATGGCTAATATTACCTCTCATCCCATTTGGTCATGTGTATACCACCATTTCTCTTTCTACACTTCTTTTTTTCTTCTATAAGCAATACCACTGTCATTAATAATTAGTTTGCATTTAATATGGCGTTTCTATCATATGACTTGAGCCGCCCTTGTTGAATGATGGTATACTATGTCATCAAAAGGTCAGATCTTATCATGCTGTAAAATATGATAGAATAAACAACTACAGTGATTGCCAATTAGATTTTTTCTTAAATATGATAGAATAAACAAAGACATTGATTGCCAATTCAATTTTCTCATAAATATGATAGAATAAACAAAGGCATTGATTGCCAATTCAATTTTCTCTTAAATATGATAAAATAAACAACGACATTGATTGCCAATTCAATTTTCTCTTAAATATGATAGAATAAACAAAAACATTGATTGCCAATTTAATTTTCTCTTAAATATGATA
Organism: Sinohyriopsis cumingii; assembly: GCA_028554795.2. NCBI lineage: Eukaryota > Metazoa > Mollusca > Bivalvia > Unionida > Unionidae > Sinohyriopsis > Sinohyriopsis cumingii. The sequence goes on along the minus strand of CM068832.1, from coordinate 66,071,285 downwards.
GAATAAACAACGACATTGATTGCCAATTCAATTTTCTCATATATATGATAGAATAAACAAAGACATTGATTGCCAATTCAATTTTCTCTTAAATGTGATGGAATAAACAAAGGCGTTGATTGCCAATTCAATTTTCTCTTAAATATGATAGAATAAACAACGACATTGATTGCCAATTCAATTTTCTCTTAAATATGATAGAATAAACAAAAACATTGATTGCCAATTTAATTTTCTCTTAAATATGATAGAATAAACAACGACATTGATTGCCAATTTAATTTTCTCTTAAATATGATAGAATAAACAACGACATTGATTGCCAATTAAATTTTCTCTTAAATATGATAGAATAAACAACGACATTGATTGCCAATTCAATTTTCTCATATATATGATAGAATAAACAACCATATTGATTGCCAATTCAATTTTCTCTTAAATATGATAGAATAAACAAAGACATTGATTGCCAATTCAATTTACTCATAAATATGATAAAATAACGGCATTGATTGTGTTTCGATTTTCTCTTAAATATGGTAGAATAAAGACATTGATTGCGACTCGATTTTCTCTTAAATACGGTAGAATAAAGACATTGATTGCGATTCGATTTTCTCTTAAATATGGTAGAATAAAGACATTGATTGCGATTCGATTTTCTCTTAAATATGATAGAATAAAGACATTGATTGCGATTCGATTTCCTCTTAAATATGGTAGAATAAAGACATTGATTGCCAATTCAATTTCCTCATGTATATGATAGAATAAACAACTACATTGATTGCCAATTCAATTTTCTCTTAAATATGATAGAATAAGCAAAGACATTGATTGCCAATTCAATTTGCTCATAAATATGATAGAATAAACAACTTTATTGATTGCCAATTCAATTTTCTTTTAAATATGATAGAATAGACAAAGACCTTGATTGCCAATTCAATTTTCACTTAAATATGATAGAATAAACAAAGACATTGTTTGCCAATTCAATTTGCTCATAAATATGATAGAATAAACAACCATATTGATTGCCAATTCAATTTTCTCTTAAATATGATAGAATAAACAACTACATTGATTGCCAATTCAATTTACTCATACCTATGATATAATAACGGCATTGATTGTGTTTCGATTTTCTCTTAAATATGGTAGAATAAAGACATTGATTGCGACTCGATTTTCTCTTAAATATGGTAGAATAAAGACATTGATTGCGATTCGATTTTCTCTTAAATATGGTACAATAAAGACATTGATTGCGATTCCATTTTCTCTTAAATATGGTAGAATAAAGACATTGATTGCCAATTCAATTTTCTCATGTATATGATAGAATAAACAACTACATTGATTGCCAATTCAATTTTCTCTTAAATATGATAGAATAAACAAAGACATTGATTGCCAATTCAATTTGCTCATAAATATGATAGAATAAACAACTATATTGATTGCCAATTCAATTTTCTCTTAAATATGATAGAATAAACAAAGACATTGATTGCCAATTCAATTTTCTCTCAAATATGATATAATAAACAACTATATTGATTGGCAATTCAATTTTCTCTTAAATATGATAGAATAAACAAAGACATTGATCGTCAATTCAATTTGCTCATATATATGATAGAATAAAAAACTACATTGATTGCCAATTCAATTTTCTCTTAAATATGATAGAATAAACAACTACATTGATTGCCAATTCAATTTTCTCTTAAATATGATAGAATAAACAAAGACATTGATTGTCAATTCAATTTGCTCATATATATGATAGAATAAACAACTATATTGATTGCCAGTTCAATTTTCTCTTAAATATGATAGAATAAACAAAGACAGTGATTGCCAATTCAATTTTCTCTTAAATATGATAGAATAAACAAAGACATTGATTGCCAATTCAATTTTCTCTTAAATATGATAGAATAAACAAAGACATTGATTGCCAATTCAGTTTACTCATAAATATGATATAATAACGGCATTGATTGCGTATCGATTTTCTCTTCAATATGGTAGAATAAAGACATTGATTGCGATTCGATTTTCTCTTAAATACGGTAGAATAAAGACATTGATTGCCAATTCGATTTTCTCTTAAATATGGTTGAATAAAGACATTGATTGCCAATTCGATTTTCTCTTAAATATGATAGAATAATCACGTTGATTGCGATTCGATCTTCTTTTAAATATGATATAAAAACAACATTGGCTACCAATTCGATATTCTCTTAAATATAGTAGAATAAAGACATTGATTGCCAGTTCGATTTTCTCTTAAATATGATAGAATAAAGACATTGATTGCCAATTCGATTTTCTCTTAAATATGGTTGAATAAAGACATTGATTGCCAATTCGATTTTCTCTTAAATATGGTTGAATAAAGACATTGATTGCTAATTCGAGTTTCTCTTAAATATGATAGAATAATCACATTGATTGCGATTCGATTTTCTTTTAAATATGATATAATAATGGCATTAATTACCAATTCGATTTTCTCTTAAGTATGATAGAAAAACGACAGTGATTGCAAACACGATTTTCTCTTAAGTATGATAGGAAAACGACAGTGATTGCAAACACGATTTTCTCTTTAATGTGATAGAATAATCACATTGATTGCCAATTCTATTTTCTCTTTCAAGATGCGGCTTTGAATAAGAGTCTGCACGAAGAAAGGTCCTTTGATTGTTATTACTTTTGGATAACAGTTAAAAAAATTACAATTTTATATGCCTCATTCGGATCGCATACGAAATATAGCTTTGTCAGGTTAATTTGCATTATATTTTTCAGCTTTATGCGTTTCATTTTCACTTCATATTGCAAGGATTTATGAAGGTATCTTAATATTAGGAATGTAAAAAAAGTGTGTAATGTTTCTGAAAAAAATATATTTCAAACCTATATATTTATTTTTAATTAAAATTTTAAATTTTCATCGCTTTCTTTTCAGAGTCATCCCAAGTGCTTCATGTGTATCCGCTGGTATCACGCATAGAGTAACGGAGCTTCCCAAGATGTCTTAAATTTATATCTGATTCACGCATCAATGGTTCTCGCATAATTTGGAGTGTCTAAGAATGAACACAATCTCATTTCATCCCCCCCCCCCCCCATTCTTACAAAGCACATTCTGAATAAATGTTAAAATAGTCTACAGTAAATCTAGATTTTGAAAGCAGTCACTGTGGAACTTGATAAAAGCCTTTTATATGTTGATGTCAGTTCGATGTCCGCTGAGATATGCAGCGATCACTGATACTGTCTTTGTGGTCGCTGACGCGGAAGGCTACATTGTACACTTTTTTCAACTTTCTCTCGAGCGTTTGTATACCCGAAGAGATGCTCAGCCTGATAGTATTGGTCCAGATGTCTTAATTGGGAACGCAATATTCACTTTGTCATATCTTTATTTTCAAAATCGTGACATTTACATGCAGCTTTTTCTCCAGAAAAGACAACATTGTAGTGAATGTCTGTGACATGACTTTTGTGGGCCATCTCTATTCAGATTTCTGAAGAAATTCGGCTTACCTAAACTGCCTGCCAGTGGATGACTAATGCAGCTGATTAGCAAGTAATAAAGAAGCACATTCATTCGGCATATACCAGGATGTTGTAAAGCAGAAGAGTAAATTTCTGAAATGTATTCTTTGATTTAAAACATGCTGAGCTGTATGTTTGCTGCTGCACCAAGTTTCTCAACTAAATTGGAGTGACTGGGATATTTACTTTCACCTTAAGTTCAAGGACACACGCATGTGCTTGGGTGTGTGTGATGTACTTATTGAAGAGTTTTTCTTGTTTATAGCTGCTGTAATGTCAGATATGTAGAATATCGCCAGATTTATTTGCACTCGTGTGCTTCACCAGATAAAATCATAAATATCAGAGTGTAAGAGAACAAAGTAGATTAATTAATAACTGATTATTTCAGACCGACTTAGTAATGGTTGTTCGTCTGCATAGTCAGAAATGATGGTGGTTTAAAGAACAAGACAGCCACAAATTTACTTCTTTATTGCAAACTGTTATAGTTTTCAAAATCAATGTCAAGACAAGTATCTTATGACATTGGTTCACTATTTTGTTGACAGGAATTTGGTGAAGTTTGACAAGGACTATGTATGCACTACAATATCCACTTTTGATTGCTGTGCAGTAAATATAAAATCCTTATATCTGGTGGTAGCTGTGCGATCAAGTCCTTTTGTTTCACATTTTAATTGTTTTTCATGCTGATTCTTTAACATTTGTTCATTTGAATGCTACACGGAATCAAAGTCAGTCTGCCTATTATTCCGTCCGACAAAATATCAGTGAGGGCAGTTTGGGATTAAATAAATTCCAGGAACGGCGAATTGAGCATACGCGGGTTTTACGGATTCAAGAACTCAGACGGAACGCTAGTCTGTCAACATCAGTGCTCGGGATGGATCACTAACCAGTAACGTTAACAGATGATAGAAGAATCCATCACAAGTGGATACGTGGAATAACAAATTTTAAATTACCTCGTTTGTATTGCTAATATTTACACTAAGATGGACAGATTTATTTTTCATAAATCAGATAGTATATGTTATCCAAGACACATGTAAGAGAAGAATGCGAATAAAGAAACACGACTTGACAGTTTAGACCAGAGGTGGGCAAACTTTCCTGTGCAAGTGCCGCATACACAAATTTACACCTTGTCGCGGGCCGCATAGCTCATTAAGTAAAATAATTAATATTTGAAATAGAAAAAAACAAAAGGTTTTTCTAAATAACATCTAATTAATTTTCAATTGTTAATATGTTGTTAATATTTGAAAACTTAAACTTCAAAAGAAGCACATTTATTTGATAAACAGAGTTACATAAAAAGAGTCAGTGGAAATGATGACTTGATCCTAGGCCGCATGAAAACTCTTGGCGGGCCGCATGAAAGCCCTTAGCGGGCCGTAGTTTGCCCACCCCTGGTTTAGACCAAGCAATCTAAATGCTAACGCTACTCTACCGTCTCAGTCAAACCGAGTGCATGAAGAGACAGAAGTGGACATCTACAGCACATTGTTATACGTCTGAAAGAAACAGGAATTACACACCCGTGGAAAAGTATTAATGAGTGCCTGACAGATTTGATGAGATATTTCTTAAGTATTGTACGAGAATAAATAGAATACTTCACACCCTAGTAGGGTCCGACCATCGTCCTACTTTAATGACTATTAAGACTGATCTACTTCCCAGATTTGATTCTTGTCCCAGTGAACTCTCAAACTTGAAATACAATATCAATTGGTCAGACCTTATTTCTGATGAAAAAGTGAATTATACTCAGACATCTGCATTCTTTTTAAGGAAGATTAAGATCCCACATTGTGTTGCGATCTGTAATGACCGCGGCTGTACTAAACAGGTGCATACGAAACAGATAAATGGATTATACACTGATATAGTAAAAGCTTTGCCGAACTCTGGTAATAGCTTAACTAGTAAATCCAAACGCGGTCACCATGTTATACCAGGCTGGAATGACTGTGTCAAAAAACTACATGAACATGCACGAAACGCTTACCTTATGTGGCGTAATAACCGTAAACCTCGTCACGGCCATCTCAGTAACCAAATGCGCCAAACAAGAGCACAATTTAAGTATGCTCTTAGATTACGTAAGATGGGGAAGTAAAACATCGAGCAGACTCGTTAGCACAAAAATTTGAAAATGTCGACCAACGTGAATTCTGGAAGCAAGTTAAACAAAATACTACGACAACTTCCAATAAACTACCAATTTGCACTGATGGGAACCATGGTCAGAATAATATATGCAACATGCTATTGATGATTTTATTTACTTGTATATTTGTACATAACTTTGTACCAGATGATTTCACAAAAGTTACAATTATACCGCTACTAAAGAGCAAAATTGGTAACCTGGCGGACAAAAATAACTACAGACCTATAGCTCTTACGACTGTTATCTAAAAATTTTTTGAATACATCATACTGCAAAGATGTGAAGTCACAATCTCCGATAATGGTTTTAAAAAGCAGCATTCAACATATTTATGCATATATGCCTTTATGGAAACTGTTAGCTATTATGTAGAACACGGCAGTCCAGTGTTTGCATGCTTTTTAGACGCTAGCAAGGCATTTGATAGGGTCAATCACTGGACACTCTTTAAAAAGTTGATTGACATTAAAATACCTGTCTACATAGTTCATACTTTAGTTAACTGTTATGGCAAACAGTCGTATTGTGTGCGATGAGGAAGTGTAATATCCAGTTCTTTCCATGTAACCAATGGGGTGAGGCAGGTGGGTATTCTTTCCCCTTTGTTATTTAATATATATATATATATATATATATATATATATATATATATATATATATATATATATATATATATATATATATATATATATATATAGACGAATTAAATCGTAAGCTCGGTCAGTGTCACGTGGGGTTACGTTTGCCACCAAATGCGTTGTTCCTTAACAAGTTTAGTTTTGCTGATGATATGTCATTGATAAGTCCTTCTATCACAGGTTTAAGAAATTATTAAAGATATGTGAACAATACGCACTGGAGAATGATATCATTTATCATACAAAAAAATCAGTATGCATGGCCTTTCAGTTAACTTCTTTCAAATTACCATCTCCTCCCCCGGTACATTTTAACGGCAATGCTCTTACATATATCAACAGTTATACCTATTTGGGGCATATTTTGAAACCCAATCGGTCAGATAATGAGGATATGATGAGACATTACCGATTTTTGTGTACTCGAACAAACATGCTTCTACGTAAATTTAAGAATTGTTCACTAAATATCAAAATTAGATTATTCAAATCTTATTGCTGCACTATGTATTGTGCTCCTTATGAATGTATGAAAAGAAAACTAGTTATTGGTTATAATAATAGTCTTCGTTTTCTGTTAGGTCTTCCTAGGTGAACAGTGCCTCCAACATGTTTGTAAATTATAATGTATTTATTTTTGATGAAGTAATGAGAAAGTATGTTTTCTCAATGATGACAAGAATATCTAATTGTAAAAACTGTATATTGAAATCTCTTTGGAACTATGACATTCATTTAAATTCTCATATTATTAGTAGATGGAACAAATTACTATTTAGTTGTGTCATTTAATGTCATTCTTAACAATGCATGGCACAATTAATTGTTGTAGATGGATATGTATACTTGTATGTATGATATATATGTTCTTTTATGTTTACAATGTTTTTACTTTATGATTATATTTTAATTTAGAGGTATGGACTTTGTTGTCTGAAATAAAGAATTCTTATCTTCTTATCTTATCTTATATTTGGAATGAAAGACTAAACCCGAATATTCGACAGCAGGTACTTACTGACTACATATATTAGCTTATATTAAATGTGGGAGGGGGGCTGCAAAATAAAAGACAGACCCGTTTAGCTTATATTAAATGTAGGAGGGGGGCTGCAAAGTAAAAGACCCATTTAGCTTATATCAAATGTGGGGGGGGGGCTGCAAAATAAAAGACAGACCCGTTTAGCTTGTATTAAATGTAGGAGGGGGGCTGCAAAATAAAAGACAGACACATTTAGCTTATATCAAATGTGGGGGGGGGGGCTGCAAAATAAAAGACAGACTGGTTTAGCTTATATTAAATGAGGGGCAAAATAAAAGACAGACCATAGTGCATTATACAGATGCACGGATAGAAAAATTTAAATTAATTCATGTCCAGCCTGTCTATTAGTACTGGACTAAGCAGTCGGAATTGCCTTTTATCTAGGTAATTACTTCAAATGTGAAACAAGTGTATGTGATTGTAATAAACGACATGACCACTGACCACTCAAGAGCATTAGAAGCTAAAGCAAAATACGTTATCAGATGGAATAATATGTTTCAAGTTAATAATTTAAACAAAATTAAACTTCAGTTACATTGCCAAGTTGTTGGACACGATAAGAATATTTAAGAAAAGAAGAAATTCATGAGAGGGGAACTTGTTACAAATATGGTGAAATTTGGCACCTTAAGAAAGAATGCCCTAACTTGAATTAGAATCTTTTTGACGAGTGAAGGCTTACCCGACGGATATAGCGTCGGTAAGGCAAGCATTAAACCCTCGCCCAAAATCAAGGCCCAGGTGCTTTGACGATTTCACATGAGCGGGATCCGTTTTAGCTCAAGATTCATGGACAGGATTTTGAGGATTAGATAAAGCCATCACCAAAAGACACGGAGATTAAGCCCTTAATCAGTATCAAGGCTTCAAGTTATGTGAGGAAAGAACAATATAGTCTGGGATAAATTGAAATTCTTTGTTGACATTGGCTTATCCAACACACTGATAGCACAGGCGAGCGTATTTAAAGATACAACAAGAGGATTGACAATGGATTATTCCGGCCTGAGAGATATTCCGAATCGTTCATGGATCGTCACCATGTCCATGCATGGCAAGGTTAATATATGTCTGAATTTGGAAAATCCAATGTACTAACATCATTATAGCTGATCAAGAACGGGACAGATTTTTAAGTATGCATGGGGTTGTTTTGCATGGATGGAATTCTACGTATTGATGGATTCCTGGGTATGGATGGGATGTCTGGGTATGGGTGGAATTCTATGTATGGATGGCATTCCTGAGTATCATTGTTATCCAGGGTATGGACTGCGTCAAGTAAATGGATGGGATTTCTGGGAATATATGGATTCCTGATTATGGATGGTATCGTGGATATGGATAGATTCATAGGTATGGATGCGAGATCTATGTATGGATAGATTCACGTGTATGGATAGAAATTTGTGTATAGATGGAATCCTGGATATGGATATAATCCAAGGTATGTATCTAAATCCTAGATATTGATGGAATCGGTATGTATGCAATCCTGTACATGGATGGAGTCCTAGTTATGGATGGAGTAGCGCATATATATGGAATCCTGGGCATGGATGGGATTCCTGAGCATGGATGGGATTCCAGCGTATATATGGAATCTTGGATATAGATGGAATCCTGGATAGTGATGGAATCCTGGATATGGATGGCATCCTAGGTATGGATGGGATTCCCGGTTTTGGATTTGCAGTACCAAGTGTACTAACTTCAACCAACTGTAGCTGAAGCGTATTGGACAAGGTGAAGTATGAGCACGAATGTATAGTGTGCAGAAAATTACTCTAAAAAATGACCTTACATAGTCATTCAAGGTCATTTGAAAGAAAAGAGAGTGCCGCTTACATCTACTATATGTACTTTTACGAATGTAGGTCTTAAACTGTGTAACAGAAAGGCGCGATAAAACAAATAAATTATTTCTCTGAACATTTTACAGACACTTACATTATTGTGAATTAAATATCAAGTACTCCAAAATATCTTATCACAAGTCCAACAGTACAGAATGTTCCTAATGAATCTCAATAGTCTTGAATGTCCTGATATACCAAAATATAATGTCTTTGAATGATTTCTCAATAATCACAAGGCAGTGTTTTGGTTCAAAATGTCAATTAGTACTTTTCTTAACTCAAATTATGTCTGAACACGTCTTAGAACAGGAATGAGCAATTATTTACCAAACCTGTATTTATATATAGTTCACCTGACTCTCACTGCATTAGCATGTTCTGGAAAAGTAATAATCTAATAATTAATTGAACTCAGATTCCAGTAAAGATCTGGTCTACTACTTAAAATCATGACCAAAGTTAGTTTGGCAAAAGCTCCATTCACAACCCTCAATCACCATCATGACAAACGTCAGGTATGCAAGAACTATATCCACACCCCTCAATTACGGACACATGTCAAACATACAATAAATTAAACATACATAACAGAACTCTTGAGTATACGTCACAAAATAAGATGGTTTAACATTGTCTTTTTATGGCAAGACTATTTTATGCATATTCACCTTTGGATTTCGAAAAGGCACCTGTGATTTTCAACAAATATTCCACTGCAGGTGTTATTTAAGCATGTCATTCCATTTGGGGTGAACATGCTTCTATTGATCGAGTTAGTGAAGCCAAGGATGTTCAATCTGTCACGTTGGACATTCCAGATACGTTTATACTGGACAAGTTCAATTCTGTGGTACGCAGAACTGTGTAGTCAGAACATATGGAAGAATGTGACAAGTTCCTGACCAGGTGGAGAGTTTATTTGACCAGTATAACAAGTCCCTGCCATATTAGAGAGTTTACTTGACCAGTATAACAAGTCCCTGCCATATTAGAGAGTTTACTTGACCAGTATAACAAGTCCCTGCCATATTAGAGAGTTTACTTGACCAGTATAACAAGTCCCTGCCATATTAGAGAGTTTACTTGACCAGTATAACAAGTCCTTGACATATTGGAGAACTTGCGTCACCAATATAACACGTCCATGACACATTTGAGTGTTTACTTGACCAGTAAAGCTTAGTCTATATTGTTTTGGTTTCATTTTAGATTACTTTGATCTTGGCAAATTCTGATATCGACAAGCGTGAAATAAGCACACGTAGCGCAACAAATAATCGAAAACAACGCAGACAGCTCCCAATATGGCAAGAAAAGGTGGTTCATTAACATTTTGCATTCATGCTGGACAACGATATTGTAGAGATGTCATTAAGCTAGTTGGCCTCACCTATAAATCTCAGCTCCAGGATGGTACGTTACAATTTTGTTATGTTTCCAGAAAAATGAACAAAGTAACAAATACGCGTACCCACTGCCATAGCTGTCAGAGAACTTTTAACATCCTCTGCTTAACATGATGGTTGTCTACTCTTGATATGTACAGAGGCAATCGACACGAAGAACTTGAAGAAAGTGCAAACATCATCACTATTAGTGTGAAATTGCTTATATCAAAGGCTATTATTGCCATTTGGTCAATTTCTCAGCAACATTTGAGCATTTAATGAAGCCTATATTGGCTAGAGTCACCTGAAATAAAACATCAGTCTACATAGAGGACAGTGTTTGTCTTCAGAACCTTCTTCGAGTAATAATTAATTCGACTTATTGACGTCTTTATAAAACTTACTGGAGCAAAATCGGAACTTGTCTTTGAATAAGAATCAATTCGACTTATTGAAGTCGTTTTAAAACTTACTGGAGCAAAATTGGAACTATTCTTCGAGTAAGAATTACTTCGACTTTTTGAAGTAATTTCAAACTTACTGGAGCAAAATTGGAACTGAAGTCACGCATGTTTAAACTATTTAAGAAGAAACAAGTCAAGCACTTAGGTGACATAGCTTCAGAGAAATGTATTGAACCTGTCCTGAAATGGCAAAGATATAGAGCAATAAGAAAGATTAATTGGACATAGGTGTGTGAAAATGTATTTAGATGTGTGAAGTTGAAACTAAATTCAGTTTCCCGTATTATCTTATTCTCGCGCCAAAGGAAGGTCCGCTCTTAACATGGATAACAGCGGATACGCAGTAAGCAGTGTCTTATCTCAGATGCGAAACGACACTGAAAAAATTATTGCTCATATAAGCAACACTCTGACAAAAACGTTATTAATAAGTCACAAAGAAAGAACATTTCTTACAGTTGTCTGTTTTGTCACGTATTTCCGACAATACCCATTAGGCACAAAGTGTAAGATAAGAACCGATCATACGACTTTGAATTACCAGATGAAACTGAAATATCCAAACGTTCATTTGGAGATGGTTTGAAGTTTTGAGTGAATATGACTTTGAAACCGAGAACAGATCTGTCAGAAGTCATATAGATGAACGACTGAACTGTTATCGGCGTGATTGATATAAAGGTATTTGTAGATATTGAAACCCAAGAATGTGACAACTGTATCAAGAGAGTGACATCGGCCACTGACATTAGAGCAAAGAATGGTCCACCGAGAGAACAGTGAAACCTCAATCTGAGGATTTTGATATCGGGCCTTTAGCGCGGACTAACAGGGGATGTAAGGCACGTCATCATGAAACGATATTTTGGCGATGTCAAGAGCTACAAAAGCCAGGTTTATGGAGTGGGACACATCTGAATTCTAAAGATGAGTGTTATTTACAGATGGTTGTATAAGGTTGATAGAACATGTATCTATGTGGTATCGTATTATCTCCATGGAACTAAAACAGTTCTTCGTGATATACATTTGAGTATGGCAGACGGTCATAATTAATATTCGAAAAATATCATCGTCAGGGTTGGGATGCAGATATCCAATATGCTCAAATGTCCTATTGAAATTCGGTATAGGAATATGTCAATGAATTTAGATGTCTGATGATGCCTGATAAAATATTAGGTCTAACAATGATGAATAAAATAGAACGGACATTGCCCAGGCGCTCATGAGCGAGCCGTTACATTCTTCAAAAAATGCAACGCACGAGAAGTGATATTTTATGGGAAGAATGAGGATACTTGTTTTACTAAAACTGCACGAGAGTTGAACTTATTTCCCCTAAATATTTTAGATTAAATAGGATGGCCTATATAAAATGATGTCACGATTATCTGGTTTAACATATATAATTCTTTAAAATGACAGAAGCGAGCCTAAGGTGGTCCATTTTTATACAATATTCTTCAGTGGAGATATAACCGGCATGTATGTAATGCTTGCAGTTATATCAAAGGACACGGACATCATAACTGAACTAATATGGAAGGAAAGTAAAACAATTAGGGATGACAAAAAAGAATATATTGTTTTTCTGAATATTATAAATTAGATAATGATTGGCTCAAATTTTGTTCTGTGTTATTATCTGGTTTATTGAAGTCATCATTTATTGCCTACATTTTACCCCATTCCGTTTATGTTTCTGTAAAAGAAGTTGTGCCAATTCTATTTATAGACATATGAAATGAATTTATACAATATATTTTCTATTTTGTATCGTCAGTTTTGTAGGAATGCATTTGATCATTCTTTTTAGTCAGTAATTCTTACAAAATATGTGTGGAAGAATTCCAGTAAATTGATTGCCTTTTCAGTGAACCGTTCCATCAAGTAATTTCCCTTCTTTTCTTTTTTTTTAGGTAAGTTTAAAAATAAAAAAAAATGAAAATAAGCACCCCTGCCCATTGGACAAATGTACCCTTTTAAATTCGTGAGGGGTTCTGGTTTTCTTCACCACTTTTATGACTCTTGGCATTAATTCAGCTCACAGAGTAAACTTCAGGAAACACCGTGATATTAAAAATTAATGACAATGTTTCTGAATGATGGTGATCAAGCTTATATTAATTGGTGTAGACACATCGTTGATAACAGTTCCTGTGTAGGGAAAAACATATGAGCTACGGCATTTTCTAGATTTACATGTTTTAAATATATGTTTGAAACCAGACCAAAAAAGTAAATACAGACTTGACTATAAAGTAACTCCATGTTCTATTTCTGACATGTTGGACACGTGACGGATTTTGTCATTCAGATTCTTGTCTGCAGAGGTGTGAATAACTAATATTATATAATTAGTCATGTCAGTTTAGAAGCCGTAACACAGAGGCTAATATGACAATATTCACCAGTTTCCCACTTAAAACTGACTTAAAAAGTCCAGCCTTAATAGGCATCGTATGGGAGCCTTTTTCGAAAGATAATTTTGAGATCAATTCTCTATATAATCGTTAATGTCGGATTTGAAGATAATCCGAGATTCAAGATTCTCACTTTTAGATCCCTTTTCTACAAAGATGGACTGTATCAGCAAGCAAAAGCAATACAGACTTTTGAGGCAAACGTAAATTAAATGTTGTTTGTTCCTGTAACATATTTAGTATATTTCTCTTCAAAATTTGCTTGCAATCTCATTGATTTTCAGTACATTTACCTAGATATCAACAGTAAGCTGAAAAGCTAAGATAATTGCTAAATCTTTATATCGACATACTACAGAAATATTTTTTCAACTGAAGCTGATTTTTATTTTTGACCTGCTGCTGTTTGTATTTTTTAATTGTCTTTCTCGTATTTTCTATTTGATCTTTACAACTTCCCGTGTGACTGTAATACAGCAGAATAGACTGGTTTTAGGTACTTCTCTGAACATTCTACGCTGTTTTTCTTCTTTAGCACTGCGTGTTTAGATAATGTCTAATTGCTTTCCATATTACCACCTTTGGTAGTTCCAATCCTTAAGCTTGTCTTCAATATGGTCCACACTTCACAATAATTTGTATCTAAGATTGCAAACTCGGTCTCATGTGAACACCCTGTCGTCTGACTGGTTGATATGTAAAAGCATTGCCCTTAATTATCATCTTGGCCATATGTTTTTTGCTACTCTGGAATTCTTATGCAAGGCATCTTCTATCTTATACGACATTATATTGAATTTTACATGAACGTATTGTATGAGATTTAACAGTGATCACGTGGGAATAATCTGGTTCATATTTTTCTTTTCTCCTTTTCTCCTTTATATACGTGGATTGGCCATAAACTCTATGTAGCATATATTTCAAAGTAACCGTAAGTAAATAAAACGGATCAAGATATCAGAAAAACGAGGATTTTGAATCATCAATGAAATACTTGTCCTGATAGTTGCAATGTTCCATTAAAATAAAAACTGTGGTCATGCACAACTCTTATTAACTTCCAATCGTCTCTCGCTGCTCCACAAAAAAATACCAGACATATATGCTCATTGTACGATATTTAAGGACTTAAAAACTCCAAGAAATGTGTCAAAATCTATAAACCTTTTATCTGAGAAGTCATGTCAGTCCTTCTAAATTTTTCCATCAGATTGATTTGTAAAACGTTTATCTCTGACACATCAGATTCAAATAGAGTTTGAGTATGATAAAAGCTGAATCAATACTTCAAATGCAATATAAAGTTCTTTACCACAAATTATATATTTTTTTCCATACTTTATGTGTGCTTGAAAAGTAAAGTTATTATTGTTTCTTAAATGTATCACTCAGATAATCGTAGGATAATTATTATAATTGCCAGAAAATCATTAATATAATAATGGTCGAACATTACTTCATCACAATTTCATAGCTGGAAAATACATTTTATGCAGATTTGTTTCTGATCTTAATCTTTTCCAGTTGTTTTATTTTGTAAAAGAGCAATATCACCCCTGTAATATAGCAAACACTTCAGATTCGTGCATATACACAGTAAACTATTTCTCCTAATGCTTTCTAAGGAAATTAATTGTTACAGTTTCTATATATGGGCAACTGGAATATAATGAATGTTTGTACAAAAACAAGCTACAAGTTATAAATCTATGCTACCCTCAAAATAAAATGCGACCAAGCAGATAGTGTCACCGGGTGCACTGAATCCACCCTCGTCATACAATTTACTAAGCCAATATTAAGAAACTAGGCAGATTCACTGGGCATGTGCAGGGGAACATGAAACGCTTTCCTTGCTACTAACGGATGAATAGCTTGATTTAAGAGATCCAAATTGTAATGGAAGTTTGACATATGATTTAGATGTATGCCAAACCAATGAGACGAGAAATTAACATACAAAATAACAGTTACAGATGCAAAACACACACAGAGAAGAAAACCATTCGATACAGCAAGAAGAAATCTATAAGATACAATCGAAATATTACAGTCTTAAATCTGTGAGGTTTCATTACAATGAAACGCTTTTCTTTTCTTTCTTTCTGCTGTTATAAAATTGGAAATATGTGTAATTTGCTTTCAAAACAAGCTTTTAAAAAAAGGCCTACTTTTTCTGGCAGATTTAGCTTACATTACTCTACATTATTGTAATAATGATATTCTATCATGCATGGGCGCTTAAGTGCATGCTACAATGAGATGTTGCACTACTCATACAATTTTTATATAGAACTTGATTTGGGTATTTGTAACACTATCACGGGGGTGGGGGCCGTGGTTAGATGGATGAAGAAATGAATAGCTGACAATAATGTTGGACGAGATTCTGTGATTGAGATATCTATCGTTAAAAGTTACAGAACAGTTGTAAATGAAAGTATATTTCTCAGTTAATTAGCATTTCCATACCCAGTGATATAGATACCGAATTTAAGGTATTTACATAACAACAAATCATGAAGCTTTTCCGTTTACGGCTATATTGCGACGAGAACAAATCCTGTAACAATGATACTCTTTAGTCCAAGCCTGAAGTTACAGGAAATTAAAGAAACAAATATAATTTGATAGCACTCCAAAGAAAGTGTGCTTCTTATGCTGAATCCGTTTCGAAGACACCAACAAATATATTACTATTCAGTGTCTTAATATAGGAACACGTAATGACTACAATAATAACCGTTTGAACCACCACCCACCCACATAATGATATAGATTTAATGTAGCATTGTAGAACGGGAATTTTATGTATATTCCTTTTAACTAGGCTCTTAAATAGGAATGTAATGGACAGTATGCATCCATGCAGTTTAGATGCAACAGTCACCGTACATCCACCCGTGGTACGTGCGTACATACATCAATTCATCACCTCATTCATACAAGGTACTTGAAACGAAGGTACATGTCGCTTCATTAGCATAATGATCAGACATTGCTTTGAAATTATTCAGTTTCTGGATAGGCGTTCATCTTATCAGCTGGACGGCGATGGTAACAGAGTTGCAAATTCCACGTTTGACCAGAGCAGCGGATACCAGGCTCAGTCCGAAGCGATAGGCAATGTCTTTGCAATATATTGAAAGATCTTCGCCACATTAATCATGGTCATCCTAAAAAGAAATAAAATCCATATATTAATGGAAATTATAATCATCACTCGTTTTACCTAAGGACAAATGGGTTAGAAAACAATTGATAGGACATATTTCAGTTCATATTTAATTTTCATCAAAGAAAATGGCTGTTTTGACAAGATTTTTAAACGTTTCATGCCACTTTCGATTTAATGTTGTTTTTAAATTTTCACTCGTTTTAGAGTATCTGTGTTTCTGAAAGTCAGTATATTCCCAATTTTAAACAAAATGCTTTAATTATTGTTCTTTCGCAAGTAGATTATATTTTATTCCTCTCTCCGTGACTCCAAGTAAAGCCTTCCTAACTGTGATTGATGGGTTCATGTTTAATTCTTATTCACATACAGGTATACCCACCCATCCGATCCGTCCATTTTGTAGACTTTCATCTCGGGTATTTTATTGACAGCAAAACGATAATACCGGAGAAAAACTTTCACCCGTGACGTCTTTCCCAGTAAACATTTTGGAGTCCATGTTTGATGTCTTACTGTTGCCGGCTGAGGTCTTCTGTGATCCGCCATTCAGAACTATCTTGAGACACGGCAAGATGAAAGGCAAGATGCCGCTAAAAGCCTCAAGACTGCTGAAGTGTTCAGGATAATGAAAATATGTAGCTCCATAAAGCACGCTATACACTGAATAACATCGTTGTGTGAAAGACCTCTGTAAATAACGTGTCGTAGATTGATCAGAAATTCCTTCTGACGACGACGGTCCATTTGTTCATTTAATGGGATATTTTCCCCTTCCTTATGGCGCTTCTCGCGAGATTTATTGAGTTTTTATCTATAACCGTATCGAATATAGACTGACGTAAATTGGATTGCGCGTCTGAAATTGAGAAAGACATTAGAACTATTGACAAGAAATGCCCTGTTTTTATAAGATTTGATGACCTTATCCGATAAAATTCAGATCCGCCGTATTAAAAATTTCTAGGATTATTCGTCATCAAGCATCTGTAGACAGTACAGTTATGAATATTTCATTTCAATTGTCATTGTCGCATATAATTGCGATTGTGGAATTTAGCCTAATGAAATGATGGGAGCAAATAGCAGTGATGCGTTTTATCCAGAAAAGCGAGAAATTAATGTAAACATCAAAATCAGGCTTAGCACGTGCAGTTGATATGCTTCAGAGTTAGTGACTGTTACGATAACTATCGTCTGCAATTTTATCATGTCTGGATGCTGAGATTCACCACGAAGATTCTTCTATATAACCCCTTTTCGTAGTTTTAGTTCGTAAAATATTTCATATTTCATACGTTTGATTTAAGTTTCTGACAAAATTAGTTATATTTGGCGGCAATTGCCATATTTCTATGTAGTCCCTTTTCATAATTTTAGTTGATAACATGTTTTATATTTCATATGTTTGATTTAAGTTCTAAAAACATTAACAAACATTTTGCGGTAACTGCCATATTCATCCAAAGCTAAGCTACATTAATACGTCACCGGCATTGTCATTGATTTGGAGATTATTTAAATACTTTCGGGATGTCTTAGTGTTTCCCTTTAATGATTCTTTCGAGTTTGTAGTTCAAAGTATGTATCACATTTTCCTATTACAACAACTAAGCCATCTAACAGGTAATAAAATCACGGTCCTATTTTAGCACCATCTAAGTAATGATAAGCAGTCCTAGACTGTTTTTGCTCTCAAATATGTTCACTTCTATGCTTTGACTGTTTTAAATTTTTATAAAAAATTCTACTTATCTTTATAGAAGCGATACCACTACACGTGATGTCACTTCATATGATCCTACGCTTCCTTAAAGAAACGATGTCACTGCACGTGATCCTACTCTTCTTTATAGAAGTGATGTCACTGCACGTGATCCTATGCTTCTTTATAGAAGCGATACTACTACACGTGATCCTACTCCTATGCACGTGATCCTACTCTTCTTTATAGAAGTAATGTCACTGCACGTGATCCTACTCTTTTTTTATAGAAGCGATACCACTACACGTGATCTTACTCCTACTCTACTGCCATAATTAAAGTTAGATGACAAGGCGTATAGCTTAAAGAGTATAAATAAACCACTGTATTACAAAGAACATTCTATAGCTTTTAACCCCATACAAAAATGTTAGTTTTACTATATAACTAGTAAATAACGTGGAATAATGGTTGGGGAGGGGGGTGGGGTCGGAGTGGATGAATTGATTAAAAGAAAAAAGAAAAGAAATGGACTAAGTCAATAGAAATTAAGCCAATAGAAAGAACACTGTTTAAAGATGATGCAGTTCTCAACATATACCAAATGATGTCTCTGAAACGGATGTATTCGAGTTTGTAAAGGTTATTGCAAATATGCATAATAATTTAAATAACTGACATATTAAATCTACGAATAACATTCAAAACGTTCTACAATCACGTTCAAAAAGTCAACTTTGACCTATAAAACAAACTTAAGACTTGAGAAGGAAATGTTCGTAGAGCTTATGCTGATCAGGGAGAAAAATAGCAGGGAGGATTTGTGACTACGGTTGAAAAAAAATAGTACATATTAGAAAAAGGAAAACAAACATGTCTAGTAAAATGTAACAAATAATTGAATTATCTTAGTTATTAAATGAAAATATGTAAGGAACTTAGATTACTATGAATTAAATCCCATATAATAGAAACGCATAGAGTATTCGGAATGAATTCCATTTTAATCTTTAATGTGCTGATGTTCCAATTTGAATTTGACAATATACCTATCGTCTTGGTGTATCACAGTGTTATAATCCAAAATGTCTTTCAATGAATTATCAATAATTCTAAAATAGTGTCGAGTCAAAAAGTGAATGAGCATTTTGCAATTTCAATTAATAAAGTTAAACAAATAATTCCTCTCAAATTATAACTATACTCAATTAAAATTGATTCTGCAACGATTGGTTTTAGGATAGGAATAAATCATTCTTTTGATCCGAACATTTTATTTAAAAAATGTAAGACACAAAGAGATAACCTGGACGTGTGTCAAAAGGTTTCTTCTAGAACTTTCTATAGTCCAAACGTAATGTTAACATGTTTACGAGTATTATCTTAAAGCATAATCTGCTATTATGGACCGAAGTTAGCTATGTAATACGTTGTTTAGAAATAAACCTTACAATCTACAGTCATGGACAAATTTTAAACGTACAATATAGATATACGTACCACTATGAAAACAAAGTATGAATTTCTTGACAAACACTATAAAGAAAATTCGGAAACATACTGCTAATGAAGAAGATCTAACCAATCTAAATTAAATATTTTATTATGAAGTTAGGAAAGTCAATAAGCAGCAATAGTTCACGAACAACATATTTTTTATAAAATATACTTTAGAGAAAATAATAAAAGTTAAAAATCAACAGAAGAAACCACTAGATGAAAGGTTCAAAGAATATGGTGTAATAGTTGCTGATGCTTCTAGGGACAAGACCACTAATTCATTTCCCATAGAATTTAAAGATAATACATTAAAAAAACAGTCATTAGATTGGCATACAAGTTTTCATTCATTAGAGTTAGTTGTTTTAGCTTTAAAAAGCAGTGTTCTGTGGCAGTTTGGGGCCTATTGCTGTTAAACATGGAAACTCCCTGGCATGCACCTATTTATGGAGGCTTATGCTTATAGTACTGTGCATCAATTGTCACGTGAAAAATTGATAAATGTAAGGATTTGTATGGTAAAGCTAAAAGAGTCTGGTCAGACCGTCATCAGATATTACCTTCCATCGATATAAGGAAATAATATAAACGATGTCGTATAATTCCAACAGCAGAAAATGATAAATAACTATCATATTACAGTTTCTACAACGCCAAAATCAAAGTGGGAAAAAAAGTAATTTTAACCGGTAACATGTCAGTTTTTTCTCTAAACATTCCTCTTGATACAAAAGTCGTTAAAATACCTATTTTCGTGTTAAAGTGCGTGTATATTACAAAGGGATAAGCAGCCCCATCTAAACGATGGGGTATATAACCTTTCCACACAAACCAATACGGTGACAAACATATGTGTCCGAAAATGTAATACCATTCTTTATTTTCATATCAGGTCTAGTCAGAAGAGTACGTGCATATATGGCAATAATAAAAGTGAATTTGCTGAGGCGCAACACATAAAATATTGATATTCAATAGTATATAACAAAATGCAAAATATTTAGGTACTAGGAAAATATTCCACTCTGCAATATACATACATACATATATATATATATATATATATATATATATATATATATATATATATATATATATATATATATATATATATATATATATATATATATATATATATATATATATACACACACACATACATATATATATATATATATATATATATATATATATATATATATATATATATATATATATATATATATATATATATATATATATATATATATATATATATATATATATATATATATATGTGTGTGTGTGTGTGTGTGTGTGTGTGTGTGTGTGTGTGTGTGTGTGTGTACTTGTCCTTGTCGATAACGTTGTACGATTACCATTACAACTCTTATGTAATGGTTACAAACTGAAATAAAACATGCCTTTTACTTATTGTCTATTGACCTTTAACTTGAAACATATCGAATAACGCAGTGCCAAACAAGACAAAAGGTCAAGATAGTCACGCCGAGATCATTTTTGTATCGATCTTTTCTTTTGATCTCGCTTCCGCCAAAGGAATGTCGATTTTAAATCATAGGTCTCAAAAGTCATCATGGTTTCTTTATTACTATTAACACATCGAAAATCGTCCCGCATTTTTTACATAAACTCTCCAGATACAACAATAAGGCTTATTGTGTACACATGTTAGCCCCAATCCCATTATGCAGCCATGCACCGTTGTACCAGTTTCAACGACTGCTGATTGTTTACTGAATGAAATTTGTAATTAGTAAAACGGTAATGTTTTCCAAACAATCTGCTGGTTTTAAAAAGCGTAGATTGCATATGTCAGGCATGATAATGGTGGTAAAGATGAGGTGAAGCATGAAACCCACCCACATTAGAACAAAAGGAAAAAACGTGAGTTTCTCTCACTGAATTCAAGACGGAATTCTAAATATGGACTAAAGCAGCAGGTGTGTGTGTGTGTGATTAAGATTTTTAACGTAGCTTTAATAATTTGTCAGTTATATCGCTACGATGTCTGCAGTGTGCTGGATTATAGTGATGTCTAGCACTGGGGCATCATGCCGCAGACAAGTAGCATGATGTCCCACCCAGTGTCATTATCATGACACCAGGCCTACCAGTCCTAACACTAACCTCTTAATGCTGAGCGCCAAGCGAGGCAGCTGTTCGTACCATTTTTGTAAGTCTTTGATATGACGCGGCCGGGGTTCGAACCCACGACCTCCCGCTTCTGAGGCGGACGCTCTAACCACCAGTCCACCTGAACGGCCCTAAAACAACAGGAGATATCTGAACGTTTGAATGTGACAGTTTTGCACATATTATATATTTAGCAAACCAATGCTTCAATAACAGAAGCGATCATTCCAGATTCGAGAAAACACGGGTCTGTATCACCTGTTTAGGACAAGGACCATTCAATTGAAACGGGATAGAGACTGATGGAACACAGGAGAGCCGTGGATTGACCAATCAAACCTACCGAAAGAAGTAAGCCCAACATGAAGCGAAGTACTCACCGCCATGGTTATAGAGGGAAGAGATGTTATAAAAATGCAAGCCTTCATACGCGATGGAAAAGAAGTTTCTATTGTACACCCTAGAGAAGAGATACCATAACTAAATGAAGAAATGATACAAATTAAGGAGAAACGCTTCGTCTGATAGACACACCGATGATAAAAGAGGGGAAAAAGCAAAATACGAAGACGTCTACCTAACTTGACTCCCAAGAAATATATCAAGAGAGTCACAGTAGAGAGATTTCAAGCAACCTTCAGAATGGATATTCGTTGTTCGTCCGTCGAGTCAAGGAGGACTTATCTAGTCACCCGAAGATTGATTGGGCTGGTTCTGTTCTGTGCCTGGCAGGTGGCTGATGAGGCAAATCCTTGCACGGAGTGTTCGTTTGCATAAGTGACCAGGGACGAGTGGGACATTTCCATGAGGGTTAATAGCACCCGCTTCTTTATCTTGCCTCTTCTGCTCTACAGCTGCTCTACTGCTGAATTTGCACAACTTAGAGCCTTTGTGCACAGAGAAACGCAAAATGACTCGATCGTTTGCTGTTTGCTCCCAGGAATCAGTGTTTAGGTTGAGCGCTTTCAATGAGGCGAAAAGATTGTGTTTGAAGCGTTTCTTCTGACCTCCGTGTGATCGATGTCCTTGCTGTAGTTCGCCATAGAAGAGTCTCATATTCAGCCGGTGGTCTGGCATCCGTACAAGATGTCCTACCAGCGTAGCTGGGACTGGAACAGGACAGTGTTTATGCTAGGCGAGTACCTCAGTGTCAGGAACCTTGTCCTGCCACTTGATGTTGAGGATTTTCCTGAGACGTGTGTGAAAGTGGTACATCTACCTGGCGTGGCGTTGGCACACCGTCCACGTTTTGCATGACGTAGTGCCCGGTAGACCTTTAGTTAGGTCTGGATGATGATGCTTCTTCTGTTCAAGACGTTGGCATACAGTCTGCGGAAAGTTGTGCTAGCTCTGGCAATGCTGAGGTTCACCTAGTCGACAATAATGACGCTCTGTGTTAGTGTACTGTCAAGGTAGGTGACGCGGTTCTCTACGCTGCATTTTTGGCCGTTGACGGTGATGTTGGGTTTAACATTTAGATTTCCAGGAGCCGGCTGATGCAGGACTTCAGTCTTCTTGGTACTAATGCTGAGACCGAAGTTTGTGCTGGAGTTGGATAACTTATCAACTCTGCGATGCAGTTCGGTTTCTGAGCCAGCGTTGAGGGAGCAGTCATCAGCAAATAAGAATCCCTGATGGTGTCTGTTATAACCTTGGTTTTCGCTTGACGACTACTGGGGTCAAACAGTTCTCCATCTGTACGCTATCGGATGCTGACTCCAACTTCTCTGTCTTTGAAAGCATTAGTCAGCATGGCGGAGAACAATAGACTGAACAGTGTCGGTGCCAGAACACAACCCTGCTTGACGCCATTGGTTACTGAGAATGGCTCAGATGTCTCTCCATTGTCCTAAACTCATGCATGCATGCAGTCGTGGAAGTGCTTAAACATGGATACATATTTTCTTGGGCATCCGTACTTGGCCATTACCTTCCATACGCCTTCTTTGCTGACAATATTGAAGGCCTTTGTCAAGTCCACGTATATGGAGAAAAGGTCGGCGTTTTTCTCTTGACATTTCTCTTGTAACTGTCTTGCAGCAAACACCATGTCGATGGTCCCACGTTCTTACCGCAATCCACACTGGCTTTCAGGCAGGAGTCCCTTGTCAAGATGCGTATTTAGGCTGTTCCGTAGGATTCTGGAGGGTATCTTTACTGTAATTGAGAGCAATGATATACCCCAGTGGCTGTCGCAGGCCCTTTGCGTTTATACAGGTGGATTATGAAAACATCTTTGAATTCCAGGGGGATCGTCGCTTGCTGACACACAAGAAAAACAAAACAGTTGATGAAGCCTTTCTATCGGGGCTAATCCCCCTTCCTTGTAGACTTCAGTTGCGATGGAGTCTGAACCAGGGGCTTTTACACTGGAGAACAGACTATCGCCTCCTGTGTCTCGAGCAAGGTTGAAGGGTCATCCAGTGCTTTGTTGATGGGTAATTGGACGAGACGACTGATGGCTTCATCGTTCGTGGATGAAATACGATTCAGGACGCTGTCAAAGTGTTCAGCTAATTGTTGAAGAATATTCTCTTTGTTCTTCGTGTGATGCCTGTCAGCGAAGCACTAGATA